>OX442350.1:18618244-18988244 GCA_949357725.1 Hyperoplus immaculatus | reverse complement strand
AAAGACAACATTCAGATAATTTAGAAACCCTGAAAGGTGAGATTGTGGTCTGTATGGGGCTAAACAAGCGTACTCCCTAGCAACTTACATTACTACTCTGTCTGAATTGCCTTGCAGTGAAAAGCCACTGCAACGAGAGCCTGTGCTCAGCAAGGTTAAGATGGTACGGTCCACTTTGAGGGGTGTCTGACATTGTCGGGAAATATATTGTAACAATGAAGGGATATATAAATGTTTCGACCCCTTGAAGTATTATTTGTACCTCTTTTGCGGAGAAAGGGTTGTCTTTCATATAGGGGGACCAATGCATATCTTCCAAATGATTTAGGGGGGCATACAGTATCACCTTCCCCCCTAAAATCTTCGCCTATGGCATTAAAGAACCAGAGGGCATCAATCTCACTCTGTCTGCTGGTTTGTCTTAACACAGGTTGCTGTAGGCTTCCATCGTCTTTATTGAGACATCAGCCTTGTTAGACAGCTGTCCACAGGAATATAGGCGCTGTACAAGATCAATACGGCTGGTCTGCCAGTCCCCAAGCGGGGAAAGCCTCAGAGAGCATGGGCCTCTGTTGAGCTCCTTACCCCCATTATCAGGACCTGATGCTGGGCTGGCCAGAGTTCAGCAGCCCCACCCTCGGCTTCTGTGATTGCAGCTGTACCATGGACTCATGCTAGCATGTGGGGCATAATGTCTCTCACTGGGAGGGCTGAGGGTAAAGAGCAAAAAACTTAAAGGTGGTGGTCAGCGATTCAGGACAATGTTTGTTGAAAAGATCACTTTTGACCAAATGAGTGAATATCCCTGCACGATCCGTTATACCTGTCCATATTTTGTGTGCACTGCAAAAAAAAATCCAGTGTACACAGCCTATAAACTCTGTAAACTGGAATGTAAACAAAGGGAATGTTAAACAAAGGGGCCCCACCATAGCTAGTAACGTGCCCTTTTACAGAGCCTAAACAGTGTATAAACACCATCTTTTTTTTCAGCATGCACACAGTACATGGCACGTAGCAGATTGTGAGGAATTATTCACTGATTTTGACAAAATATAATTATGTCAACTAATATTCTCCGGAATAACTGACTCCACCTTTAAGAGACGGGGAGAAGAAAGGTTGTAGGTGGGCGTGGCTCCACAGCTCGGTAGTGTGCTGTGTGTTGTGTTAGCACATCCCTCCTGGACAGACATCCTTATGATGGTCCCTTCATGGGGGACTGATGAATGGGTTAGGAGATTCTGGCGCCGCGGCAACAGCCTCCAACCCTCTGTCATAGACAAAACAGTGGAGCACAGTGTGTGGTAGA
This sequence comes from Hyperoplus immaculatus, assembly GCA_949357725.1. Lineage (NCBI taxonomy): Eukaryota > Metazoa > Chordata > Actinopteri > Uranoscopiformes > Ammodytidae > Hyperoplus > Hyperoplus immaculatus. The sequence continues at coordinate 18,986,932 of OX442350.1, read as the reverse complement.
AACAAAGGCTGTGTGATAGAGGGATACAGAGGCAAGGAGAGAGAGAGAGAGAGAGAGAGAGAGAGAGAGAGAGAGAGAGAGAGAGAGAGAGTGCAAGACGGTCACAGGGGGAAAACAGAGTGAGATGAAAAGAGTGAAAGAGGGTTGCTGTGTGCCACGCTGCTGTCTTTTTAAAACTTCCATCGGTGCGTGTGTCTTTATCAACACCGGCCTAGAGAGAGAGCATCTCGCCCGATAATTTGCCGCTCTCAATTCCCCTTCAATCCATTAAAGGATTAATGTTCATTAACTTTAATAGGAGCTGCAGCGAAGGTCTAATATGCCTCTGATAAAATGCCGGCAAAAAAAAACTGCCAACCTGTTTCAATAGCCGCGGCAACAAAGCCCCATCCTAGCTAATAAGGTCAAAGTAAAGAGTTTAGTTTCTCAGCTCACTTTGTGAAGAGTGTTGCCTCTGAGTCACAGACAGGAGGATGAGACCGGCTGAGAGCGTAATGGATGAAATGATCAATTAGTCCTCGAAACTTAATGATTTGCTTTTCCCAGAACCATCCATTTATCAGCTATTCATCTTCTGCACATGTGTGTCAGTGCTGTGTGAAATGCAGACGAATTATTGACATGGTCTTTTTCTGATCTGAGAAACTGAGTCCTCTTTCAAATGAACTGACAATGTGGATGGAACACCAACCGAGTTCCTTTTATTTGGTCCTATTTAGAACTATAAGCGAAAACACACTAAACCTATATGGCCTTGGTTAAACCTAAAACTTGGATGATTTTTAAGAAAAAACAATACTGTGAGAATCCCCCCCAATACGCTCCTGTATGATATAGTGAGCCCCAAAGCGAGCGTGATTCAGGCTGATGAATCTCTCCTGGGGTGTGCTCCCAAAGGGAAATAATGCGTTTTACAGACAGTAATCTGTCCATATATCACAGGCCAAAAGTAATTAATATGTTAGGAGGGAAGGGGGGGGGGGGGGGGGTAAGGGGGGAGGCAGGACCAGATACCTAATTTCTCATCTGATTAGAACCGCGACACACATGTACTGTACATGTACACACAGGCCAAATAGATGCAAGCAGGCACGCATGTATGTATTCATGTGTTGCTCGCACGCACGCACACACACACACACACACACACACACACACACACGCTCAGAGAAACACTTCATCTAACCAAGTTTTCTCAGTGGGGACAATATTAATGCCTGAGCGAGCCTCGCAAGCAGGCACAGACACAGGAGGAGGGAGAGAGGACACCACTTTCCAGTTAGACATACAGTACATATCAGTGTGTTAGCCACTGAGCTAACCGAAGCTAACCAGTCAAGAAAGTGGAGAGGCTTCTGCTCTGTGCCCAGCGAAGAAGCAGGGAGGAGCTTGGTTGGAGCTTATAGACCTGCGTCTTCTGTTTACAAAACAATACCAACAAATGTTACTATGTAAAATATAGCCAGAGAGAGGAGGACTGTGCAGATAAACACACCACCACATATTAAGTGATCATTGAGAGGGGTTATTTTTGTGTTACTTTATAATTAATTTTTTCATTCAAATGTTGCATAGTCTGCCTTTAAGCGTCCTTAGGTTTCTTGAAAGGCGCTATAAAACAAAACGAAGCTAATAGCTATTAATATTATTTTCATATTACTACCCTAAAGGAAATGGAAGCATGTATAATGTCTAACTTATAAACACAGACAGGGGAGAAGGAGAAAGTGAATAAATCTAATGAAGGGTATTACTTCAAAAGGGATTTTTTAAGCTCTATTTCGATGCCTTGCATCAGCACCTCAACTCTGAGTTATCTCTGCTGAAGACAGATTTAGGAATTTAAAAAAAGGGAGAATTGTTAAAGAGACTCCCACTTCTCTAGAGCACTGCAGGACAGGAGCGTATTGGTCGGTAAATGAAGCCTAAAGAGCACCTTTGCCTCGTCCTGACCTCCTGACTTCAATACTGTACTATCAGCATTTTACAGCAAATTCATCATTACCCTCAGAGCCAGCAGGGGCACAGGGCAAAGCCATGAAGAGAATTGTCAGACCCTTTAGTGATACAGTCTCTCTCAATTAAAAATAACTCAGAGGTTAAAAAAAAGTTTGGCTGTTGAAGACGGAGATAAACTAATTTTGCATTCACAGCACATTCTCCTTGACTTCCAGACTAGTGTACCACATGGGATTACTTATTTTTGCTTCCATTACTATTTGTGCAAATATATAATATAATCTTATTTCTTATGTTATGGTAATATGACAATGGTGAAGCAAAGTAAACTTTAATTCAGCACCATTCAGTGCAAAGGCATCACTAATATCTGAATAAAAATAGTGTTGTTTTCACTGATGGTCTCGTTTGCTGTTACAGGTGATTTATGATCATCAGAGGAAAAATGAGAAAAGTTCCTCATGGGACGTTTAAAAGATGTTATGCTTGTTTCCGGATAATGGTGGGAAATAACTGTTAAATTTACAAGCTAATAATATGAAATAAATAAAACATAATCCTCCAAACTGCACAACAGGATAAATGCCTGGAGATAACCCTTTCTGTGATGTTCACTGTAATTGAAGGAGTCAATAGGGCTAACACACTGAGCCAAATCACACCAAACAATGTTCATTCTCCTCTCCATTCTCTGCCATATCCAGTTCATAGCCATGTCCTTTAAAAAGCATTGAGGCCAACATCATTCACCTTACTCACACTCAGAATAGAATGATGAACAAAAGCTTGTCTATCACTGCAAAGCTGGGAACCTTGTTGGGTTGTGATGACAGTGGAGGACAAGCTTGAATTCCCTTTGCGTTAATGGTTAGTTAATGCTTGGTCATTTTTAACTTAGCATTAACTAACTGTTGATAATGGCGTAGTTAAAGCATATAAGCATGAACTAAGCATTTTTCTTAGTTCATGCTTAATTAAGCTTTAGTTAACAAAGGATTGTTAATGCTTAACCAGCATTAACTTACCGTTAATAACCAAGCATTAACAGTTAGTTAATATAACATATTTTAGATAACAGTAATGAATGTACCCTTACTGTAAATTGTTACCCTTTCCACACTGGGACATGTCATTGCGTGAATGAAAACAAACACGTTGGTACTAACTAACAGCCCCTCAGTTCTTGTTGGTATGATGTATTTACCTCAGTCTGGCTTTATGTGATCCGTGTCTGAACACACTGCGTCGCGTGAGGCGTCACTGCATGGACAGCTGGTGGCTGCGTGAAGGCACTCATTCAGGCAGACGGCATCAGCACTTTTACCTTGACAGGGCAACACACGCACGCACACACACACACACACACACACACACAGAGGGACTTATAAGAAAAAAGTAACACACACAAACACACACACACACACACACACACATGATTTAATAAGAGTTCATCAGGACTAATGGTGACGACAGAACACTCATTAATCACAATCATCATCCATTATGGGATTACTGGATTGGATCTTCATGCTGTATCGTTTTGTTTTAGCTGATGCAAAGATATATCTTAAATATGAGAACATTTTGGTCCAAAAAATTAAATCTAACAATAAAAGACATTTGTGATGCCTTGTGCAAAATTAGAACCAATTTAATAAGGATTTGTTCCTCTTTATGCATATATATTTAAGTTTTAAACACACATTTTCAATGGGTTTTTCAACTGAAGTACTATTTTTTAATAAACCAATAAATACAAGGATTCATTATTTGACAATAATCAAATACAATAAACAAATACCAATATAACATAAAATAAATTAAAATATAATGATAAATTGCTGATGCCATCAAAACACATGCATATATACAAGTAAACAGCATTTAATCAGCTGAACACGCTAGTGACCACGATGCATGAAAGGTTTAAGATCAGTGTGTTGATAGCATGTGAAGCTTGTGGCCGATGGAAGGTTGCACTGCACAGACACAACTAGTGATAGAAATGCTGTCTGTTTTTAGTTAGCCAGATTATTTGCCTCAGCTCACCAGTACCAGATGGCTCACACATACCTCTTCATTTGACCACTTCTGACTTTTATAATTCAGCCAAACTTGAATAGTTTTGAACTACGATGAGTTTGTGTGCACAAACAGAACATCTCTTACAGTATTCAATGTCATTATAACATACCTTATAACACATGCATTAAATTGGGTATAAAAAAGATTACATGTTAAACATTAAACATGATTACACATATTAAACATTTTATTCATACTCAACGCTATGTTTTGCTACTCTCACTTCATTAACACAACTTACAGTCAATGGCAGTGCATGGAGTGCCCGCGGCACTGCTGAGATCATGCTATCATTATGCCTTGTGTATATATAAATATATATATACATATATAAATATATAAATATATATATATATATATATATATATATATATATATATATATATATATATATATATATATATATATATATATATATATAGGGGAGAACGGGGTAATCTGAGCCACTTTTTACATTTGCTCCCCTCTAAGCGAGCTAAAATGATTTATCACTCAAATTTACACATTTCCCATTAATTCAGGATGTTTCCTAGAAATGGGCATTAGCAGAATTTTTTCAAGACAAAGGGCAGTGAAAATATGATTGTTTAAAAAAAATTGTCATTTGGCTCACTTTACCCCAGCTGTGGGGTAAACTGATCCACTTACTTTTTCCACTCTGAAACTACCATAACAACACATATTGTAGCAGTAAGAATCCTGAAAGCTAGCCACACATTCCAGAACTAATGTCGGACTAGTAAAAGAATGATGGGGTTTGGTCAATTAAGCAAAGCACATTTTCTTTACACTTGAAAGTAACTCTGAACAAAATCAAATACAACAAATTATAATTCAAAAGGTTTCAATAAGATTCAAATGAAAGATAGAACCAGTTAGATTAGAACACAGTCTGGGGGTCAGAACACAGGACCCTTAGAGCCAGCTTGTGTCTGGGGGTCAAAGCATAGGCAAATCAGAACCAGCGAGAACAGCCTGGGACTCAGAACACAGGAGAAGACCCAACTGGATTATAACATCAGCCTGTCATACTCTACAACTATGCCTACTCTACATTCCAGCCCTGAAGGTTACAGGGAAAGATGAGAAGGTGCTCTTTCCGTGTGGTTGCCCCAGGTCGTCTTCCTGGTGTATTTCCTTGGCATGATGGCTTTTCTACAATGTGTATGACATTAAAATAAAACATGTCATGTAATATTACATTAAAATATGTTTAAGACTAAACTTAACGTGTGCCTCATGGTGGGGTAAAGTGAGACAGTGGCTCACTTTCCCCCACAGCATTTGGCTCACTTTCCCCCACCACCACAATATGAGAAAAAACTACCCCTCTTAGCATTTCAGGCTAATCTTTGGCTAATATCATCACATGGTTTTTAAATGTTGGTAGTTCATCAACACGTATGATACAAGTTTTTCTACGTGAATATATTTGCTTTTGGCACAACAGTTGATTAAGTTGACAACAAGAAAATTTACTTTTACACGCAAAATATCTATTTTGGTGAAAAAAACATGCTTACCACAGCACCACGAGGTCCTCTCTTTCAGGGCCATGGGGAAATGAGAGGGGCTTGAAAACATATATCTCACATGACCACAAATGTTTTCCGTTGCCTAGATACAGGGGGTGGCTCACATTACCCGATGCCTCAGATTCCCCCGTTCTCCCCTATATATTTAATTTAGAAATATATATATATATATTTAATTTGGAAATATATGTATATATATATATACATATATTTCTAAACGATCCCATCATTTACTTAAAAGTGCCAGCTCAAAATAAATATAACAACTACAGTTGACTAGTTTATTGTTCCCCAGCCTGTCACCTAATTTTAAAACAAATATATTAACGTTTTTGATATCCTGCTAACCAATTATCATAAGAAAAATGGAGCTGGAAACTTAATATGTGAAACATTATTTCTGCATAATTTACAGTCTATGTAGTGAATAATTCCAATTCCATTCATCGTTTTCAGTGTGTCAATCAAAACATATGCTATAATTAAAACTGAACTTTCCAAATCCCTACCCTGTCTTCACTCAGCCCCAATCTCATTCATCCCTTCGTAAATACATTGTGTCATATTTAAAAAAAACATTATTGCATTTTTAGCAAACAGCTCCCCAAACAGAAGGTCGATTTGTTGGCAACTGATTTCTGTCACGGATTATAGCGCATATGGAACACAACTCAACGCTTAATCACTCTATGTTTGTGTGTGTAACGGACATCTTTTAATGCTCCCTCAATCTATCTCTAGAACGTCTGCATCAAATTATATGTACAGACAGCCTATAACAGCCTCTGTAAAGTCATATGTGTATTTGTATGTTTTTTTGCTTTCTTTCAGCCAGGTAGCAAATGTTTGTGGGCTAAGTATAAGTGACAGAACTGGTGTTCAACTCCTACTTGATTTTTCATTTGAGGTTTTTTCACGGCCGTGGTTGGTGGTACAATATGCCTAACCTACCTTATCATGTTACCTGGATATGGATAATGAAGAATCTTTTACAGCTTTGAGCATGCGCACACACACACACACACAGACACACACACACACTGCTGTAAAAATCCATGGTTAGATGCACTGACTGACTGACAGTAATTATCACTGATCATCATTAAGTGTAGGCCTAAACCATGTAAAATGTCAGCATATTGACATAATGTACAGTGAACTGCTGGAAAAATATAGACATACACACGAGGGGCTGAAAGAAGCTGACAGCCCCGCGGATAGCTAAAGCAGAGCAGCCGAAGAGTGAGTGAGATAAAAAAGAGAATAGCAAGTCATTTTTATTTATTTAAGAGAGAACCCGGGCTTGTATAGAAAAAGATCACAAAGCGCTGGGAGTCGAGACTGTATTGATAAAATATCAAGTCGACTTGACTCAAGTCTATTCTCTCTGCTATATCTGGCTCCCCTTTCAGCACAGCAGTACAGCTAACCTCTGCGTGAACTCTCCCTCTGCCATGAATCAATAAGTTGAGGCATACTTTGTTAGCTTTAGCACCGGCGGGTCAGGCTCCAAGTTAAGGGGGGAGTTTTCGGGCAGGTGTTGCAGAAAAAACTTTAACCAAGATCTCTGTGGACAGTGGTAGGGTGGAAACTTGAAAACCATATTTGAGTGAGAGTAGAGATACTGTATACCTAACCAGAGAAAGACACTGTTACAAATTACCTATAGCCTACCACTTGAGTAAAAGTACAAAAGAGTTCAAAGTATTTAAGTATCAAGAGTATTTAGCTCAAAAATGCAAATGTACTAATACCAAACTGTTCTAAAAAATTACTCTGTTGTACTATTATACGTTATATTTGTTTATTATATCTCATGCATTAGTGTAAAAGCAGGTTTGTATCTGGATGAGGTGGAGGTCATTCTGTAAACATTTAAATCAGCAGCTAAATACTCCAATTTGATAAAATGTAACCATGATGTTTTGCATTAAAAATTAATATCAAAATAATCAAAATAATAGTCAATAGCCAATTAAATTTTGTCAGTTTAGTTTCCATACATCTCAATTGGTAAAGTCACTAGTAACTTAAGCTATCAGATAAATGTAGTGCAATGCAAAGTAGAATATTTAGTAGAAGTAGAAAGTAACCTGAAAAGATTCAACTAAATTACAGGTGCCTCAAACTTGTACTGAAGTACAGTACTTGAGTTAATTAGTTACATTGCACCTCTGTCTGTGGATGCTATCGGCTGCAGGAAACACACCACACACACACCACACACACACACACACACACACACACACACACACACACACACACACACACACACATACACACACACACACATCATTTCCTCACCTCTCCTCCTTATTACCATGCTCTATAAATAGCGCTGTGTCTCTAACGCTGCTACGTCTACGTATATGCCTCTATGGATGTGTTCCCTTGGGGGGAAGGCGCAGGCAGGCAGGCCCAGGCAGCAGCAGCAGCAGTAGAGCCTGATATCCACTCCTCTCCTCTGGGTAAAAGATGAGCCTTGCTGGCCCCCTGAGCATCCACCCACCCTCCATCATGCAGCAAAACACCACACCTTGCAGGGAAATACAAAGCAAAGGCTCTGATGTTACACAGCCTATGGAGCTCCTGTTAAAAGAAGATATGAGGGAGTGTGCCATCGTTGTTCTGGCTGATGTAAACTGAACCATTTCACTGCCCACTCTCTCTCTCTCACTGACCCCATGTTGTGATCTTAGGACGCACTCACACTAGGCATTCATACCGTGCTCAAGCAAGATTGATGGCTTAAGTCAAAGTCAATAGTCTATGTGTGCAATGGTCATTTAAAATAATTTTGCCAAAGGGTTTGTGTTGGTCTGATGTGGAAGTGGAATGTTTGCTGCAAATTTGGTTGGATGAAAATATTAGAAAAACAATCAGGTAAAAATACACTCCAAAACCCAAACCTGCGCATATTAAGACATGGGGACATTTTGGCAGGAAGCAATTATGGCCAATCACGCTTAAGCACGGCACCGATCAACCAGACAATGTGTATGAGTGTGCCCTTAGAAAGGGCTGAACTGAAATTTACAGTAGAGGAGAGTGGGGTAACATTAACCACTTTTTGAAATTGGATGATTTTACTGAACATTTAAATTGCATTTGTTTCATGTATACATACATACATACATACATCTTCAACCGCTTATCCGAAATCGGGTCGCGGGGGCAGCAGCTTGAGCAGGGAACCCCAAACTTCTCTTTCCCGGGCCACATCAACCAGCTCTGACTGGGGGATCCCGAGGCGTTCCCAGGCCAGTGTGGAGATATAATCTCTCCACCTAGTCCTGGGTCTTCCCCGAGGCCTCCTTCCAGCTGGACGCTCCTGGAACACCTCCCTAGGGAGGCGCCCTGGGGGCATCCTTACCAGATGCCCGAACCACCTCAACTGGCTCCTTTCAACGCAAAGGAGTAGCGGCTCTGCCCCGAGTTCCTCACGAATGACTGAGCTTCTCACCCTATCTCTAAGGGAGACGCCAGCCACTCTCCTGAGAAAACCCATTTCGGCCGCTTGTACCCGCGATCTCGTTCTTTCGGTCATTACCCAGCCTTCATGACCATAGGTGAGGGTAGGAACAAAGATCGACCGGTAGATCGAAAGCTTTGCCTTACGACTCAGCTCTCTTTTCGTCACAACAGTGCGGTAAAGCGTATGCAAAACCGCCCCTGCTGCTCCGATTCTCCGGCCAATCTCACGTTCCATTGTTCCCTCACTCGAAAACAAGACCCCGAGGTACTTGAACTCCTTCACTTGGGGTAAGGACTCATTCCCTACCTGTAGCAGACAATCCATCGGTTTCCTGCTGAGCACCATGGCCTCAGATTTAGAGGTGCTGATCCTCATCCCAACCGCTTCACACTCGGCTGCAAACCGATCCAATGAGAGCTGAAGGTCACAGGCCGATGATGCCATCAGAACCACATCATCCGCAAACAGCAGAGATGAGATCTTCAGACCACCAAACTGCAACCCCTCCCCACCACGACTACGCCTTGATATCCTGTCCATAAATATCACAAACAGGATTGGTGATAAAGCGCAGCCCTGGCGGAGGCCAACCCCCACCGGAAACGAGTCCGACTTACTACCGAGAACCCGTACACAGCTCTCGCTTTGAGCGTACAGAGATTGGATGGCCCTGAGAAGAGACACCCTCACCCCATACTCCCGCAGCACCCCCCACAGTATCTCCCGGGGAACCCGGTCATAAGCCTTCTCCAGATCTACAAAACACATGTAGACTGGATGAGCAAACTCCCAAACTCCCTCTAGGATCCTTGCGAGAGTGAAGAGCTGGTCCGTTGTTCCACGGCCAGGACGGAATCCGCATTGTTCCTCTTCAATCTGAGGTTCGACTATCGGCCGAACCCTCCTTTCCAGCACCTTGGAGTAGACTTTGCCGGGGAGGCTGAGAAGTGTGATACCTCGGTAATTGGCACACACTCTCTGGTCCCCCTTTTTGAAAATAGGAACCACCACCCCGGTCTGCCACTCCTTCGGCACTGTACCCGACTTCCACGCAATGTTGAAGAGGCGTGTCATCCAAGACAGCCCCTCCACACCCATTGCTTTCAGCATTTCTGGACGGATCTCATCAACCCCCGGGGCTTTGCCACTGTGGAGTTGTTTGACTACCTCAGTGACTTCCACCAGGGAAATTGACGATGATCCCCCATCAGCCTCCAGCTCTGCCTCCAACATAGAGGGCGGGTTAATCGGATTCAGGAGTTCCTCAAAGTGCTCCTTCCACCGACCGACCACCTCCTCAGTTGAGGTCAACAGCGTCCCATCCTTACTGTACACAGCTTGGATGGTTCCCCGCTTCCCCCTCCTGAGGTGCCGGACGGTCTTCCAGAAACACTTTGGTGCCGACCGAAAGTCCTTCTCCATGGTTTCTCCGAACTTCTCCCACACCCGCTGCTTTGCCTCTGTCACGGCAGAGGCTGCAGCCCTTCGGGCCTGTCGGTACCTTGCAACTGCCTCAGGAGTCCCCCGTGATAACATATCCCGGAAGCACTCCTTCTTCAGTCGGACGGCTTCCCTGACCACCGAGGTCCACCACGGCGTTCGAGGGTTACCGCCCCTTGAGGCACCTAAGACCTTGAGACCACAGCTGCCTGCCGCGGCTTCAGCAATGGAAGTTTTGAACATCGACCACTCGGGTTCAATGCCCCCAACCTCCACAGGGATGCTAGAAAAGCTCTGCTGGAGGTGCGAATTAAAGATCTCTTGAACAGGGGCCTCCGCCAGACGTTCCCAGTTCACCCGCACTACCCGTTTGGGCTTACCAGGTCTGTCCAGAGTCTTCCCCCACCCTTTGACCCAACTCACAACCAGATGGTGATCAGTTGACAGCTCTGCCCCTCTCTTCACCCGAGTGTCCAAAACATGCGGCCTCAGATCAGATGATACGATCACGAAATCGATCATCGACCTTCGGCCTAGGGTGCTCTGGTACCATGTACACTTATGAGCATCCTTATGTTCGAACATGGTGTTCGTTATAGACAAACCATGACCAGCACAGAAGTCTAACAACAAACGACCGCTCGGGTTCAGATCGGGGAGGCCGTTCCTCCCAATCACGCCTCTCCAGGTGTCTCCATCATTGCCCACGTGCGCGTTAAAGTCTCCCAGCAGAACTATGGAGTCCCCTACCGGAGCCCCATGCAGGACTCCGTTCAGGGTCTCCAAGAAGGCCGGATACTCCGAACTGCTGTTCGGTGCATACGCACAGACAACAGTCAGAGTCTTCCCCCCCACAACCCGGAGGCGTAGGGAGGCGACCCTCTCGTCCACCGGGGTAAACTCCAACGTAGTAGCGCCCAGCCGGGGGCTCGTGAGTATCCCCACACCGGCCCGGCGCCTCACACCTTGGGCAACTCCAGAGAAAAATAGAGTCCAACCCCTATCCAGAAGTACGGTTCCAGAACCAAGACTGTGCGTGGAGGTCAGCCCCACCAGATCTAATTGGTAGCGCTCCACCTCCCGCACCAGTTCCAGCTCCTTCCCCCACAGCGAGGTGACGTTCCACGTCCCCAAAGCCAGCCTCTGCCGCCCGGGTCTGGTCCGTCGTGGTCCCCGCCCTTCACTGCCACCCATAAGGCAGCGCACCCGACCCCAGCGGTTCCTCTGACGAGTGGTGGGCCCATCAGTTGTAGAGGGAGTTTGTGCCACGTAGCTTCTTCGGGCTGTGCCCGGCCGGGCCCCGTGGCAGACCCGGCCACCAGACGCTCGCAGGCGGGCCCCCTTTCTGGGCCTGGCTCCAGACGGGGGCCCCGGGCTTCCTCCGGGCAGGGTCACACTTCCTCTTGCTTGATCTTCCATGGGGTCTTTGTGAACCATTCTTAGTCGGGCCCCTCACTTGAGACCACTTTGCCATGGGAGACCCTACCAGGAGCACTAGGCTCCGGACAACACAGCTCTCAGGTTCACAGGGGCACACAAACCTCTCCACCACGGTAAGGTGATGGTTCCCGGAGAGGTTTCATGTAATAGTTACTATATACACCTCAGGTTGTTTTGTTGCCACAGGTAAAGTAATCCTGGGGACTGGATTAATTGAGCCCATATTGGTAAATAATGCCAGCATTTAAGGTTATGATACTAAAAATTATATAAAATGAAAATGTATTTGAACTTAATTTATGCCATTAATTCAGAAAAAGGCATAATGTTTATTTGTATTATGATTTTGTACTGCATGTTTGTTAGGTGTAGCTTAATCTAAATATTCAACAATTGCGTATTTATTACATCTACATTGTAACACTTTTAGCAATGTTCAAACATTAACATGAACTTGTAACAGTGACAAACAGCATGTGTGTGTGTGTGTGTGTGTGTGTGTGTGTGTGTGTGTGTGTGTGTGTGTGTGTGTGTGCGTGTGTGCGCGCTTGTTTATCTGTGTATGTGAGGATGTATGTGTTTGGTGAACAATGACCTTAAGGACTAACACATTTTACCCCACAACCTCCATTTTGACAAAACTGTTTCATACAGCAGCTCAGATGCTATGTTTATGAGTTTGATTTGTAGCTTACACGGACCTTCATTAACATGTAGTGATGTCCAAAATATATTTTTTTTAAATTTAGATACAAGACTTGACCAACATGATGAATTCCACCTTGCATGACAACATGGGGGTCTATTTTTTCTTACCTAGATACAGGGAGTGGCTTTTTTTACCCACTGGCTCAACTTCACCATTCTCCCTTGCATTCTGATGTGATTTTTTTGGTTTGTTTTGTAGAGAAAGCGCTGTCTGTGGCGCCTTTTTCTGCTGATATTCTGGAAAAAGTTGCACTGTGCACACTTCCGTACTTAATTTCCATAATAACTTTTGGATGCTGTTGGCAGTGATGATGATGTGTGCTGTTGTGTCCCCAATGTAAAAAAAAAACACTTGTAGGTCACAGAAACAGCAGATCCATGTACTTTATGCATGTTGCAATGGAAGAACCATTTTTTGGATTTCTTAGTCTTTATCCATTTCCTATTGGCAGCCGTAATGATGCGGCGAGAGCCCCTGCCCTTGTTACTGGGATCGGAAAACAATTTTATGCCATGACTGTTCATCAGACAATAAGAGGCCCACACACGCACCACACATAGTTTGTAAGTGCAACAAACATGATCACCCAAATCAGAAACACATATCAGCATTTGAAGTTTTGATATTGTTTGATATTGACACATCAGTAAACTCATATTAGAATTATGTGCAATGATTGCTGTCTCCTAAAGGAATGAACCAGGTAAACGCTTTCATCAAAAAGGTATGAAGCAGTGAAACAGTCCTATCTCTCTCTGGCATAATGCTAGGAACAGTTTAGTACACCTCACAAATCTCACACCTTGATTGATGTATGTTTTAAAGAAACCATCTTACCCTGAAAAGTCAGTCAACTGAAAATAAAGCCAAGCCATGCTCCTATATGACAATTTCAGTCTGCCTAAGTATCATTTCTTTCATCTAAATCATATCATCGTAGACATGGATTTTTTCTTTTTGGAGGGGGAATCTGATCCCTCGACAAGAGGTAATTTGTCTCCCTCAAAATATATATGTAAATAGGAACGACAACCCCCTTCTCCCCAAAGCAGGTAAAACTAACAGTTCAGATGGTCAAAATATGTTGCGATACATGGTTTTCCCCAAATATCATAAACCTACATGTGTCTGTCTGTGTGTGTGTGTGTGTGTGTGTGTGTGTGTGTGTGTGTGTGTGTGTGTGTGTGTGTGTGTGTGTGTGTGTGTGAGTGTGAGTGCTTCTGATTCTGGCTTGGTTACTGTTGTTTTCAGTAGTTGGCAGAGTTTAACACTTTTTCAACATCTTAAATCTTATTCCCTACACACACAATGAGTCCACAAGGAAGATAGAAGGCTGAAAAAACAAAGTGTTTTTTAAGGGGGGACATCTGCATCAGCCTGTCATAATAAGTCTCTCAGCAGTCTTCTTCCACCATCCAATCCGCCTGTATCGCTTCCTCTGCACCAAGGACAAAATGCTTACCACCATGGAGAGAAAAAAAACCTCTTGGGAGAAAAACTTTGGGGAGAGTTTGTAGAAAAATGAGAGGAGGAGGGGAGAAGAAGAAGGAGGTTGGTGTAGGTGTAGAGGTAACAACATGAAGTTTTAATGATCCCTGTGGGGAGAAGAGGGCCTCTGCTGCTGCAACAAATACTAGGAAAAGGAAAGGAAAAGCAGTGTCAACAAGAATAGCAAAGATGTGACCATATAAATGCAATGACCAAACCCACAACTATTGCGATCTCGACTATAAGAAGTCTGATCTATAATGAAAAGCTAGTATCAACAGTTTATTAGTTATATCCTATCAAACCCATATTAACCAACTTGTAGCACAATGCTTTAATTGTTTATTATTCCTTCATAAAGAAGACTCTCCTCTCACCACGGTTCCTGCAAGAGACGCACACCCAAGCCTCTTTGTCTAATAGCGCTGGATTTACCCTCTTTACCACCTGAGTTTTACATCTAAATAAAGTACAATATTCAATATATACCACCGTGTAAAAAGTTTATATTTTATCAGAGCCCCCTCATCCTATATGATGATGCCGATCTCCACTAAACTATAAACCCTTTCTAAATATTGCTTCAGAAAAATCCTTCTCCTGTGTTCACGGAAAGTATCCATTCACAAGTTATTGTTTATAAGTTATACATAACTTAGTTTGTAAACCACCCTTCTAGTAAAATAGAACAGATATACTATTTTCAGAATATAAACATCTAGTTTAATCTGGGAAGGTATTATAACCTATTCTTTTATTTTTAAAGATTAGGTGTATCAACATATTCTCTCCTTACAGAGAGGTTAGTTGTATGAGGTTGTGTGTTTTAAATCAGTAATGTGCCGTTGTGTGAAACAAATTGTACTTACCTCCCCGAGGACGGAACCATCTCTTTGAAGAAAAACCCTATACCTAAAGTCCTTCTGTTCCAGTTATAAACTAATTCACAACTGAGGCTTTACAACATTTAAGGGAATTTATTTACAAAATACAAGAGAGTATAGGTATAATACATAAAATGGACAAGCAAGAAAAAGAAAAGAGGTTGTATGCCTATAACTCATTCAATAGAGTTATTTTTCCCCTATTATCTGTTGACTTGATCTCGTTTCTAAATTTATTGTAAAACTTGAAACAATACCCAGACATATACATGCATGTCTAGTAAGTACCGTCTAAAGCTTTACGAAATCTTCATAAATCACAAGGATTTAGACAGGTATTAGTTATGGACCTATAAAGAAAGGTATACCCCCTGATAGAGCATTTCCCATGAATATCCTGCTACTTCCAAGTAATTTTGTCCGATTCCCTATTCTAATAATATTTAACCAAGTCATTCTGTGTCAAGAGTTTCAAAGATGTGTTTTTAAAAGACTTTGCCTCTAAGTACTTCGAAGTCCAAAATCTTTCAGAGTATTTTGGACTCACAAAGTTTTTCTAAGTTTTTCTTCTGCCTCCATGGTTGAAGACAGAGTGTGCTGGAACAGAGAGTGACAAACTATAGGAGTATATAGCGGCCCAAAAAACTCCTTGTCCTGCTTCAAACAGGCTGTTATATAGTGAACTGACAACCAATGAGACTTGGGAGAGGGAGGAGTGAAAAAGGCAGAGCTGTGTGGGGGAACCCCGGTAGCCCCCTCCCTCTACTCCTTACTACTGTATGGCCATATAAGGTCCTTCGCCCTATTACTTCCTGTGACCCTATGGTCCTCCCCCTTCCTCTGGTCAACTTTAACCTGATGAGCCTTCACATTCTATTCTGTTTCATAAAACATTTCCTACTTTTACTTATGACAAAAATAAATACAAATGTCACAAGATATGCACAAGTAAAAAGTTACATCATGTTCAAGTATCACATCACAACTTTAAGCTGGACACATTTCTACAGATAGAAGAGTCTGGACTGCACCAAAGATAACAGACATAGATAGCTTAATGGGCAAACCCATTGTTTTCTTCAAGCAAAGTTACATTAGAGTTGTAGTCTATTTCTCTTTCATAACATGTCTTCTTTCATACTAGTTTTTAAAACGGTTAATAAACATGTACATGTAGGTGTTTATCTTACTTAACCTGGTCTGTTTGCATCTGTCTATTCCTCTACATGAATCCATACAATCTGAATTGAAAGAAAAGTATTTCAATATTTGTTGAAAGGTTATCAGTCGTTTATGGATTCAATTGGTTAATTCACTCTGTTTAAACTAACCACTGGGCATCATGGACTGCATAACATAGCATGACACTAGAGCAGCTATTGGTAAGATGATGTCGTCAATATAAATCTGATCATCCACCTATGGATAACCCCGAAGTGTAATTATAATATTTTAAAACTGCGGTTATATTCATATAAGGTTTCATGAGGTTAGGGATTGCTTTGTTGATACCAGAAAGTTGTGCATTATTTCTATAATGTTCCTTCATCACCATGAACACATGCGCTAATAGTTTCATTTGATTCGGTCCGAGATATACTGTCTTGCTGCCCCGAATATTCACTGAAGCACCAAACGTGTATTAATCTGCTGCAAAAAGTAGTCCTCTAAATATGCACAATTTTCCTGTTTGTTTGCTTAAAAGGTACTTCCCAGATATTTTATGAAATTACTGAGTTCTTTAAAAAAATTACATTTGTTTTAATTTTAACATCTTCAGAGGGATCCAAAGACTTTGGGTTGAGGGAGAGAATAGGACTAACAAAAGTAGTTTGAAGTAATTGTTTGTAATTCATGACAGCAGCAAGAACCAATTTATTTATTTAAAAAGAAACTATTAATTCCCTGCCTACACACTCAACCAAGAGTAACGAGCTGCCTCCGTACACTGTCAAGGGCTCTGTCACCATATCAGACGACTGTGGCAGGTTGAAGTCTTACTATTAGCACATCATTGCCTTTGCCTTTCTTGTTAAACAATGGTTAGTAGAATTAACTCCACGTCTCTTGTCAAGGTCGTGTTGTTGCCATTTTATCTGTTGCCAGGAGACATGAAGAGAAAATCTGCATTCCTGCTAAGTGCATCCCCACTCGCATCGATTGCTTCTTTCATGCAATAAGCAACAGAATGTTATTAGACTACAGAAGATTTGGACTTGATGGAGTTTGGTCATTCTGAGGTGGCTTGCAGTGAATAAATATCTGAGGGAGGCTCTCACTCACTCACTCACTCACTCACTCACTCACTCACTCACTCACTCACTCACTCACTCACTTACTCACTCACTCAGTTAATCACTCACACACACGCACCCACGCACGCACACACACACACACACACACACACACACTGTGTCACTCGTAACTTTATCTCTTAACTTTAAAACCCCTTATTTGGCATTTAGATGTAGTTGCAAGCATTATGAAATGATAATTGTAGGTTATATATATATATATATATATATATAAACAGGTAAGATGGTTTCTATATATATATATATATATATATATAATTTACAGTTGGGTTTAAAAATATTTTAACTGTTTGAGACCTCAACGCACTCAGAAAACAAACACAGCTTGACACAATTCAAGAAAATAAAAAAAGTATTCACATGCATTTATAAAGATGCAGCAAAGTGAAACATCGTCCAAAACAGAAAACACACTCAAGTGTCTTTATTTCTACTCATAATGTTTCTATTTGCATGTGTTTTCTTGAGTTACTCTTTTCTTAAGTAGCTCTGCATTGAGCTCCCAGGGCCACCATAGTTGTGCAGAAGCTTTACCGAATAAGTTCTAATAGTTGTAAGAAGTCATAAGAAAATAAGGTGAGAAATGAAGATGTAACCCGCACAAAAACTGCCATAATGTATTGTGACATAAGTCAGGTTTTTAAGGTAACAGTTCCAGCAACAACAATATAAGTTATGTGTGGAGTCATCCCAGCTCGGGAGTGTTTGCTCCCCCATGTTTGGTGGTTTATTTTCAGAGAATTTCATCATGGAGAAATCCACACACAACTCTGTTCCCCCCTCACTTTACTCTGTATAAATGAAAAGGATTACTGGCTGAGTCAACTTTCCAAAAGTCTGTTTAGAAAGTGTTTTCACTGATGCTCTGTGCACATTCTGTCAAAGCACAAAGCAAACTCTTCAGGGAACCTTGGTGTAAACAGTGACAGCTCCGTCTGAATGAAGAGTTTATGTTTTTTCTACAAAATGGAACTTGCACAAGGATAATCACGCTATTTTCATTGCCTTATCTTATTGTTTTGATCTTACCATTTTTGCAGGGACTTCATTTATTACATTATTTTCTTTATACTTTATTCTCACAGTGTGTTAGACCATTTAGATTGGACATACTGTATACAAATCCTAACAATTGGGCAGGAACATAGAAAACAACCAACATATAACTAAGGACATCCAGACAATGCATTAAAAAAATAAGGGGGACTTGATTTAAGCTCCTGCCATGCTTGTTTACTTGAAGGTCCCCTGTGTGCATTAATAACACGATCCACTACCTTTGTACTCCTTACTCCACTACTTTGCTCACAGGCAGCAAATGAACAAATCAGTGAATCAACGGAGTCATTGAACTTACTCTTATTGCAGTCTTGTTCTACCTCTCATTTCACGTGTCCAATTTAGTTCGGCACACTTCCCTGAACCTGTCACTAGTCGTCATTAGCATTAGTGCTGAGAAAAACAGAAAAGTCTGTTCATTGTTTCAAGTAATTTTGTATTGGTTTGTTACCGCCTTGTGCAAAAAGACTGAGTGTGTGTGTGTGTGTGTGTGTGTGTGTGTGTGTGTGTGTGTGTGTTTCTTTGAGAGGTAGTAATTTATGTGGATATGCTTTCGTAATTGGAGAGTGGGGAATCGGCTTTAGGACTTTGGAGCAAATGCAAAACAAAACTAGAAAGGAACGAAGATAGCTGTGTGTGTGTGTGTGTGTGTGTGTGTGTGTGTGTGTGTGTGTGTGTGTTTGGTGGAGCTCCTCTCTGTGAAGGCTTTTATCGTGTGCTCTGGTTGCGGCGCTGATGAGGAACTTTACAGGCGGCAAGAAGAGAAGGAGAAGCTTGTTAGAGAAGAGAGGTGTTGATGAGATAATTACACAGCTGTCATAGTCCTTGTCTGGCCCAATAGCTGTGCTATCAATGTGTGTGTGTGTGTGTGTGTGTGTGTGTGTGTGTGTGTGTGTGTGTGTGTGTGTGTGTGTGTGTGTGTGTGTGTGTGTGTGTGTGTGTGTGTGTGTGTGTGTGTGTGTGTGTGTGTGTGTTGGTGAGGGTATACATTTGCCAAATGCACGTTTTTCAGGGATTCGTTCTCCTTTCCCCAAACACGGTACAATGCACATTTTTGATTGCCTTCACATGTGGTGTTCTGTCTGTGTGTATGTATGTATATGTGTGTGTTTAGGCACTTGGTGTAGAATAATGGCTGCAGTTTTCCTTTTGAAATGTATGGCCGTGTCTTTTTGGGTGGAAATTAGGTTTTGAGCGTCTGCTGTATTGCGCCATTTCCTCCTTCTTCAGTTCCCCCTTTCTCTGTGTGTGTGGGGTTTTTTTTTCTCTAAAGGGGACATTGTTGTTGTCGGCTATTTGGATTCGCCGCAGGCGCTGCAGGCAAACTCCACTTCTTCCAAGACAGCCCATAATTAATATTAATATATTATAAACTTCTTAATATAAGAAGAGAAGGAGAAGCTTGTTAGAGAAGAGAGGTGTTGATGAGATAATTACACAGCTGTCATAGTCCTTGTCTGGCCCAATAGCTGTGCTATCAATGTGTGTGTGTGTGTGTGAATGTGCGTGTGTGTGTGTGTGTGTGTGTGTGTGTGCGTGCGTGCGTGCGTGCATGCGTGCTTGCATCGATGCATTTCAACAGAGTCGGTAGGCCTGCCTGATTTGATACATGCCCGTGATGTGGATACTAGGCCGCAGGCGTCCACACACCTGCTAACCTAGTGTCCAGATTGAGTGTTTGGAGGTGGTATAGGAGGAAATTAATGGGGGAGGAGAGTTGACCACCGCCCTGGGAAATATGTGGCGTGTCTCTTGAGCGAGCAAAAAACAAGCTCACGAGTCGGCGGACAGCTCTTTCATTTGGCGCTCTCTCCTATTTGTGGAGGGGTGCGAGGGTGGGGGGGTGGGGGATTGGTAGAGGTGGTGTGGGGACAAGTGGAGGGGGCTGGTGGTGTCAGTGGTTTGTGATTTTGTTGAAAAAGGTACAAACTCAATATCGAGGCCCGGAGTCCTCGAGGAGAAGCACTTGATCCAATGCACAGCCCAAACCAAGGCTTTAAACTCTTCACTGCTGCACAGTGAAGAGGTTTAGTGAGGCAGACTTTAGAGCTAGCTCACATCAAGGTCATACAGAAGAGTATTAAGGCCACGAAAGAGAGAAAGAAATGAGAGATGGACATTTTTGTTTTCATGATTTCCTTCAAGAATTTAAATACAATGTTGAATAAAAATTAAATGGCAAAAATAAAGACAAGATACAATATTGAGAATAAACTTTACAGTTCCAGACTGCGGAAAATTTGGAAATATGTTGACATATTCTAACTTCCGGGTTCAATAACTCATAAATAAAATTATTGAAAGGGTTGTTAAAATACTAACGATGCATCTCTGCCATCGTAATAAGGCAGGCAATGGGCTATAAACTTATTTTAACTGAAACCAGACATCCTCTAAGCTAAAATAATAATATATTTTATATATTCTCTTTGTTCAGCGGGCTGTGAAATTAAAGGGCTGTCTAAAAAGCGCAACACCAAAGCAAAAACTATTAACTACCTTCACTCTTATACAGTGCAGTTATAGGTCGAGCTTGTCGGATTTTGGTGAAAATTAGGCTGTAGCAAGGTTAAATTGTTTGTGTTTTAATACAATATTGCATATTGAGTTATTTATCCTGGAAGTTCGAATCTGTCAACATCTTCCAAACGTTACCGCTGTATTGGACTGTCATGTTTAATCTGGAAGCGTGCAATAATATAAAAAAAATACTCTTCCCCTCCTTTCTTTTCTCTCCTGTGGCCATAGCACTCTTCAGTAAGGTCACAATGTTCAGTCAGTACTGAAAATGGCGCCGCGGATGGCAGCCTCGGTACTTCGCTCTCTTGTGCTTTGTTTTTGTGCGTTTGTTACGTTTTCTGCGGTTTTTCACCAACAACATTTACCAGAGAGGAACTTCTAAACATCAGGCAAACCTCTTCAGGTACCTCTTCTCCGGTGTTCACAAACTCAGCAAGTTTTATGGAAATCCTGGTTGGAGGCGCAGCAGTTCTCCGTGGAATCTGCCGGAGACGCAGACGTGGGAAACGAGCAGGAGTGCTGGTGAGATTAAGGAAACAGGGAATACGCACTTCGCTTCCAGCCATTCACCTGGCAAACGTCCGGTCCCTGGCAAACAAGATGGACGAGCTGCTGCTTCTCAACCAAAAGAACTCGGACTTTTACAGATCCGCCGCGCTGTGTTTCACAGAAACATGGCTCAGTGAACGCATACCGGAAAGCGCACTTCAGCTGCCCGGTTTCCAACTCATCCGAGCGGACCGCAACACAGAGCTTTCGGGGAAAACAAAAGGCGGAGGAATCTGCTTCTACTTAAACGAAGGTTGGTGTACAGATGTTACAGTGCTGAACAAGACGTACAGCCCTCACTTAGAGACCCTCTTCTTAAACTGCAAGCCCTTTTATTCTCCGCGGGAGTTCTCCTTGTTTGTTATGGTTGGTGTTTACATACCACCGTCAGCCTGCGTAGCAGACGCGCTGCAACAGCTGGCCGACCAGATAACAGACACAGAGAAAAAACACCCGGACTCTCTCGCTATCATTGTTGGGGATTTTAACAGCGCCACACTCAACCAGGAACTCCCTAAATACAGACAGCATTTTTTTTGAAGCTGCAGCTACAGACCTCAACGAGCTCACTGACACTGTAACATCTTACATCAGTTTTTGCGAGGACATCTGTGTGCAAACCAAGACCTTCTGCACATACAACAACAGCAAACCTTGGTTTACTCATAACCTTAGGAGGCTGCGTCGAGCCAAAGAGGAGGCCTACAGTAGTGGGGACCGGGACCTATATAAGCAGGCCAGGAACAATCTGACAAAGGAGATCAAGGTAGCCAAAAGAAGCTACAGTGAGAACTTAAATAGTAGCCTCTCAGCAAACAACCCTGCATCAGTTTGGAAAGGCCTGCAACAGATCACAAACTACAAGAGGGCACCCCCCCCCACCCTGCAGAAAATCTCAGATTGGCTGACGACCTGAATGACTTTTACTGCAGGTTTGAATAGTACCCACCATCACACCCCTCACGCGCAAAATATTTTCCCTCAACACCCAACCCCCTCCCCCCACCTGCGCTAACTATCCACGAGAAGGATGTGTGCCGGCTGTTTCAGAAGCTGAAAATCAAGAAGGCTCCAGGACCTGATGGTGTGTCCCCCTCCTGTCTGCGAGTCTGTGCTGAACAGTTGGCGCCAATCTTCACGCAGATCTTTAACAGCTCTCTGGAGCTGTGTGTAGTGCCCTCCTGCTTTAAACGCTCCACCATCATCTCAGTCCCCAAAAAACCCTCCATCACAGGACTAAATGACTACCGGCCGGTCGCCCTGACGTCTGTGGTCATGAAAGCCTTCGAAAGACTGGTGTTGAGCCACCTGAAGGACATAACAGGACCCCTGCTGGACCCCCAGCAGTTTGCCTACAGGGCAAACAGGTCGGCGGATGATGCTGTCAATATGGGACTACAATACATCCTGCACCACCTCGACTGCCCAAGAACGTATGCCAGGATCTTGTTTGTCGACTTCAGCTCGGCATTTAATACAATCATCCCTGAACTCCTACATCATAAGCTCACCCAGTTTGCAGTTCCTGTCACCACCTGTCAGTGGATCATCAGCTTCCTGATTGATAGGCAGCAGCATGTCAGACTGGGGAGCACCACATTCAAAACCCCGTCCATCAGCACTGGCGCGCCACAGGGGTGTGTCCTCTCCCCGCTGCTCTTCTCCCTCTACACCAATGACTGCACCTCAAAGAACCTGTCCGTAAAACTCATCAAGTTTGCAGATGACACCACCGTCATTGGTTTGATCCTGGATGGTGATGAGTCTGCCTACAGACAGGAGGTGGACCAGCTGGTCGAGTGGTGCAGTCAGAACCACCTGGAGTTAAACGCCAAGAAGACTCTAGAGATGTCAGTGGATTTTAGGAGAAGTTCCCCCCCCCCTCCACTCATCCCCCTCACCATCCAGAACGACACAGTGTCCACTGTGGAGTCCTTCAGGTTCCTGGGAACAACCATTTCACAGGACCTAAAATGGTGTCCCCACATTGACTCTGTTCGGGAAAAGGCCCAGCAGAGGTTATACTTTCTGCGACAATTAAGGAAGTTTAATCTGCCAAAAGATCTGCTGACCACCTTCTACTCCGCCATCATTCAGTCTGTCATCTGCACCTCCATCACTGTCTGGTTTAGGTCAGCCACCAAACGGGACAGGGCCAGACTGCAACGGACAATAAGGACTGCAGAGAGGATCATAGGAGCTGACCTCCCCTCCATCCAGGACCTGTACCAGTCCAGGGTCAGGAAAAGGGCAGTTAAAATCTCAGCAGACCCCTCACATCCTGGTCATACTCTGTTCAACCTCCTCCCCTCTGGTAGGGGATACAGAGTACTGCCTGCCAAAACCAGCCGACACAAAGACAGCTTCTTTCCCCAAGCAGTCACTCTGTTGAACTCTCAGAACTCCCACATCCTGTCGTTGAAGGTCCATTAACAATTGCGATGTACCTCATGTATATTTACAAACTCAAATATTGTTAACACTACCTCTGCACTGATCTGCCTTGCACTGTACTTATATTTTCATATTTATTTTGTAATCTTAAATCTGACCGTGTATATATACCGTATATATATATATATATATATATATATATATATATATATATATTTTTTTTTTTTTATTTAATTCTTAATCACTAACTGACTGATTGCACCATTTCTTCCATCTCTTGAATTGTTGTGTATTCGTTTTTGTTCACTTGTAATATTGTTTACTTAAAAGTATTTTTAATGTTTTAGTTTTTAGTGAATGTTGTACTTGGAGAGAAATGGTTGCCGAAGTCAAATTCCTTGTTTGTTTAATCAAACCTGGCCAATAAAGCTGATTCTGATTCTGATCTGAAAAACCACACTGAATGAAATCCATTCAATGTGAAGCTCTTTTTAAGCTCACTGTCTTGACAACACCTGAAATTTAGGTTGAAGGAGTTGAGAACCTGACCATGAAGAAACAGGGGGGCCTGACTTCTGCTGTCTGCCATGTAAGAGAAGAAGTCAAACACAAGGAGCTAATTACTGTCTTGTCCTCTGTTTTGTTCAGAGCCTTCTTTCAACATTAAATTAACCAGCGCCAGACATGCCACTAAACCCTACCGCCTGCTGTACACAAGTCATAATTCAGATGGGCTTGGGAGCAAATGAGATAAATGACTCCCACCACCTTCAAAGACAGAGGATATTTCTCATTTGTGTGGAAATTAAATTAATACCACACCGGGGGCCATAACACATTACATCTTTTTCAGGGATTCAGGTAGAGGTTATATTTGTCTTTTTTTTTAAAATCACATGTAGCACAATTTCCCCTTGGTGCGTTAAAGAATGATTAAATCCACTTGGAGCCGATATAAGCTGCTTTCATTATGTCACCGTGGTGGGGCCGATGAAGAGCACTCAGAGGAGGGTAAATTGGCGGCATCCATTTGTGACCTTGGCTTGGAGTGCGGGAGAGGAGAGATGGGCCGGTTGCATCATCAATACCAAGGCGACAGGATGCCTGAGAGAGAGAGAGAGAGAGAGAGAGAGAGAGAGAGAGAGAGAGAGAGAGAGAGAGAGAGAGAGAGAGAGAGAGAGAGAGAGAGAGAGAGAGAGAGAGAGAGAGAGAGAGAGAGAGAGAGAGAGAGAGAGAGAATGGTGGCACTGCCATCTGTCCTAGTGTTCTGACCCACTGGCCTCCTCAGCAGCCCAGTGCTCGAATTAGGAGGGAGTGACACACCGGCTAATTGCAACATGTGAGTGCATGTGTGTGTGAGTGCATGTGTGTGTGTGTCTTTGCACCGAGAAATCATGTGACTTGTGCCACTTGGCGAGATTTTTATTGAAAAATACTACCGTCTTATTTTGGGCTAAATCATGAAGTGGAGCTTGCAGCAGACTGGAGGGCTGCACATCCCCATTAGCATGCCTCACACTCACCCTATGAGCCTTGATGAGTTGTGGGTGGAGATGCTTCTTGACCCACAGGAAGTGACAAATTGACACTTCAAAGAAAAAAATACAAAACTCTCTCTCTTTCCAACTAGCAGCAACCAAGAACTGTTTATTAGCCTATTGGGCTTACCCAGAATATAGGCAAGGCAAGGCAATTTTATTTATAGAGCACATTTCAGGCACAGGGCCACTCAAGGTGCTTCACAGGGTTAAAATCAAATAAAGAATACAAAAAAAAAAAAAAAAAAAAAAAAAAAAAAAAATGAACAAATTTAAAACATGGATAAAAATACAACATTTAAATAAAAGAATTAAAACATTTTACCAAAAAAAAAAAAAAAAAAAAAAAAAAAAAATTACAGGTTAAAAGGGAAACAAGAACGTTTTGAGACCCGATTTAAAAGAGCTGAGAGTCTCAGCGGACCTCAGACTCTCTGGCAGTCCGTTCCAGACATTGGGCGCATAAACGCTGAATGCCGCCTCTCCCTGTTTAGTCCTAGCTCTGGGGACTTTTAAAAGACCTGTCCCAGACGACCTAAGGGCTCTGGGCGGCTCATAACGTATCAGCAGATCAGTAATGTATTTTGGCCCTAAACCATTTAAGGCTTTGTAGACCATCATCGATATTTTAAAATCAATTCTTTGAGTGACAGGAAGCCAGTGTAAAGACCTAAGAACTGGGGTAATGTGATCTACTTTTTTGGTCCTAGTGAGGACTCGAGCAGCAGCGTTCTGAATTAGCTGAAGCTGTCTGATTGATTTTTTAGGAAGGCCTGCAAAGACACTATTACAGTAGTCAAGTCTACTAAAAATAAATGCATGGACAAGTTTTTCTAAGTCCTGCTGAGATATTAGCCCTTTAATTCTCGATATATTTTTAAGGTGGTAGTAGGCTGACTTAGTAATTGATTTAATGTGTTTTTTGAAATTCAAGTCGGAATCTATCACTACTCCAAGATTTCTAGCTTGGTGTGTGCTTTCTAACATAACAGATTTAAGCTGTGCGCTGACTTTTGATTGTTCATCCCTGGCACCAAAGACAATTACTTCAGTTTTGTCGCTGTTTAATTGAAGAAAGTTTTGGCACATCCAGTCATTGATTTGTTCAATGCATTTACTTAGTGCTTGAATCGGACCATAGTCTCCTGGTGATATGGTTATGTAAATTTGTGTGTCGTCTGCATAATTATGGTAGCATAATTTGTTTTTGTTCATAATCTGAGCATGTATACAGAATAGATATACCTCATCCCATATGCTTCTAAGTACAGGTTGGTTAGTATCCTGTGTGCAGTGTGACAGCTCCTGGCACCTCCTGATTGGCAGGCTTCCAGGAGATGATTAGTCTAATTACAAACACCCATGCTGGCTGATCTCCTCAGCTATATAAGCTGTAGGAATCAGCCACTTGGAGCTCCCTTCCTTGATGTATGGTTTGCTTTGGTTTGGTTTGGTTTGGTTTGGTTTGGTTTGGTTTGGTTTGGTTTGGTTTGGTTTGGTTTTGCTTTGCTCAGTTAGTTTTGCTTTGCACATACATTTCATTCACACAGACACAGCACCCATTACTAATTACTGACATTCATGCACCACGTAGTAGCTTACTTTAAACTTTGTTTAAATAAATTATTATTTGGTTAAACTTAAACTCTTGTGTGGTTTCCTCATTGTCGTCCCTTGAGCCGGGCTGTGACGTCAGGCTTATTATTATTTTCAGAACGGCTGACTCCTGAGGGGTATACTACGAAACAAACTCAACAGAGCCCGGCTCTCTTTTTTTGATCTGATTCAACATAACACAAACCCTCGCTCAGAGCTAACCGGTATCACGAAGGAAGTTATCAACCTCTTATGTTGAACGAGGGTTTCGGCTTCAGGCTTTGTGCGCGTCCCCATGAAAGGGGGCGTCTGCATCCGCACAAAATGGACTGATCTTGTGCCGCTAACTTTACACAAACGGACTGATTGTGAGCAGCTGAGTAAAACAAAAGTGTGTCGCCAACCTCAATCAAGAGGAAGAGTTTGTCAGTCTGAATTATTACAGCAGAAATCAGAGAGCCGAAAAAAACTCTTACTGCAAATAGGCTAAGGAGAGTGGAATGCTGCCAGCATGGAAATTATTTATTTATCTTGCCGATCGTTCTCGCAGTGCGTAACGTGACATTATAAAACAATGACACGTTGAACTCGGATTTAAACACTATTTATTTTATTTATTTATTTAACTTTTATTTAACCTCGAGAGACCAATTGAGGGGTGACCCTCATTTACAATGACGTCGAGTAAAAACAAATTCAAAACAACAATACAAACAAAATATTCAATGCAAAAACATCAAATACACAACAAGTGAAGAGAAGAGAAAACAAAAACGATTGAAACATTTACAGAGTGGGAAAGAGTGGCAGCAATTAAAAGGCATAAAGTACAATATAGTCTAATTAAAACAGTTACAAGTAGAGTTTGGCAGATCCAAGATAGTCTGTTTAAATTGGCCAAAGGATATGAATGTATTTAGTTTAATTTTTAGCTGTAAGTTGTTCCAGGAGTCAGGTGCACTGAAGCTAAAAGCTGTCTTTCCCAGCTCAGACCGGGCTTGTGGGACATGAAGCATAAGCATGTCAGTGGAGCGGGTCTGATAAAGCCCATCTGAAACAAGCAGCATTTCTGTTAAATAACGAGGAAGCTTCCCAGTCAAGGCTTTGTAAATAAAAACATGCCAATGTGCATCACGTCTCTCTTTAAGGGAGGACCACCCAACCTTCTCATATAAAAGACAATGGTGTGTGTCATAAGCATCTCCTGTGATGAACCTTAAAGCAGAGTGAAAAACTGAGTCTAGGAGTTTAAGACATGAATGTGATGCATGCCGGTAGACCATATCACCGTAATCAAGGACAGACATAAAAACTGCCTCAATTATCCTTTTCCTACTGAACAACGGGAAGGTGGCTTTATTCCTATAAAAATATCCAATCTTTTGTCGCAGACGACAGACAAGATTTTTTATGTGAAATGTAAAAGAGAGTTTTTCATCTATCCAGATGCCAAGATATTTATATTCAGTGACTCTTTCAATATGAGATCCATTATTTGTGTGAATAATAAGATCATTAAAATGTTTAGTTTTTGCTCTGGAGAAACACATATATTTGGTTTTGTCTGTATTAAGAACAAGCCTGAGGTCCACTAGACAGTCCTGCAGGGTGTTAAAAGAGCTTTGTAGGTTCTCAATAGATTGGTTCACCGAATCGGAAATGCAATACAGTACTGTGTCGTCAGCGTATAGATGGGCATGACAGTTTTTTAGCGATGAAACAATGTTATTTATATAAATTGTGAAAAGAACTGGACCTAAAATTGAGCCCTGTGGGACACCATTTGTAACAGTTAAAAACTCAGACTGGTATCTTCCCAGTTTAACTGACTGCTGTCTATCAGAGAGATAGTCCCTAAACCAGCTACATGCAGACTGATCAAAGCCAATGTCATGCAGCCTCTGTAAAAGCAAATGGTGGTCAACAGTATCAAAGGCCTTTGAAAGATCAATAAAAAGTGCTGCACAGTGCTTTTTCTTGTCTAATGCTGTAACAATGTTGTCTACAACCAAAGTCACAGCAGAGACAGTACTGTGGCCTGCCCTAAAACCAGATTGGAATGGGCTCAAAATGGAAGCACTAGTTAGAAATGTTTTTAACTGATTATTAATAAGTGATTCTAGAATTTTTGCGAGGCATGGGAGTTTGGAAATTGGCCTGTAGTTATTAAGATTATTTTTGTCACCACCTTTATGTAAAGGAATTACATGAGCTTTTTTCCAAATTTTAGGAACTATTCCAGAGGAGATGGAAAGATTAAAAATATGGGTAATTTGTTTTGATATTATATGTGTAGAGAGCTTGATTGAAAACGGGTCCAAATTGTCCTCTCCCATGTACTTCTTGGGGTTGATGGCGAGGAGCGCATCTACAACAACACTTGTGGGAAGAAGATCAAGGCTGAAAAGAGGAGTTTGAGAGACAGGCGGTACGTTACTACTGGTGGTAGAAGGCCTAAATCCTCCATTCTGAAAGAGTTGACCAGCAGCTACAAAATGTTTATTAAAAGCTAAGCCAATCTCTTTTTGATCATTGAGAGTGTGACCATTTAATTTGATCTGAGTGGGAACTGTGCTAGAATTGTTTTTATTATAGTTCACAGCTTTCCAAAACAGTGCAGGGTTAGAGTAGCAGTTTGAGATTAATTCAAGGTAATATTCGGATTTGGCTTTCCTGACCATGGCTGTGCACTTATTCCTAAGGTGTCTAAAAATTGTCCAATTGGTATTATCTCCAGAGCGTCTAGCTACAGACCATGCTTTATTTCTCTCGGAAAATAAATCAGACAGTTCACTTGTAAACCAGGGGTTTGATCTATTTTTTACTCTATGTTTTTTTAGGGGTGCATGCTTGTTTATAATTGAGGTGAAAATATTGATGAAATGGTCTAAGGCTAACTCAACATCCGAAATTTGAATGTCACTATGATGGAGATCACTTAAAAAGGCTTGCTCATTAAAACCTTTAAAATTACGCTTAATTATGATTTTAGGTTGAGATCTTTTTAAATGAATACTTCTGATACAGGCCACTGGGCAGTGATCACTAATCCCAAACTCAAAGACACCAGCTGAGGCTATTTTATTTATTTTATTTGATAAGATTAAATCGATTAAAGTTGATTTTGCTGGATTTTTTAGATTGGGTCTTGTGGGCTCAGTTATTAATTGTGTAAGATTAACGTTGCTACAGATTTCTTTGAAAGATTCAGAGGCACCAGAAAGCCAGTCAACATTAAAATCACCCATCACAATTACCTCTCTATTTACATAACTGGAGAGCATATGTGCTAGATCGTTTAAGGAGCTAGTTACAGCTGAAGGGGGCCTATACACACCAATTACAACAAAACAATCATTTGACGATAAAGATAATTCTAGCGCAAGAAATTCAAAGCCATTTGGAACAGAGACAGCATGTAAAAGTGTTACAGAATAACAGGATTTAACATATACAGCCACTCCCCCACCCCTTGTGTTTCTGTCTATTCTGAATAAGTTATAATCATTTATTGCCACAATAGAGTCATCTGTACTCTTCTTTAACCAGGATTCAGTCAGAATCAAAACATCTGGGTCTGCCTGGGACACTAAAATCTTTACGTGGTCTAATTTATCATGCTGTAATAAACTTCTAATATTTAAATGTAGAAAACCCAAGCCCTTTCTTGATTTAAGAATTTGTGGTGAATTTAGCTTACAGCTAGGAAGTATTGCTTGTTTTTCAGGGTCATACAAAACAGGTTTGTGCCTGTAGAGGGAGCCAACGTTAGAAGCAGCAGGTGGATGGGCCGTTGGAGGTGAGGGAGGACAGTCAGGTGTGATGTCCAGAGCTGGAGGAAGGTTTGCAGCACAAATGGAAGGGGAGTATAATTCATGTTGAGCAAGACTCCGGGGGGGATCTTTTTTAATGGAGGTTCTTCTGATGGGGTCATGCTGTGGTGAATATCAGTCCAAATTAAATGCAATGTGCTGAATGAAGTTATTTGTTAATTCTCTTACACCTTTGGTGTTGGGATGGAGGCCGTCAGATTTAAAGAGCTCGTGTCTGGTCCAAAAAGAGTCAAAGTTGCTGATGAAGCCCCACTATACCATTTAGCCTAATATATATAGGCTACTTTGCTATATTTATAGCACTACGCCTATAGTCCCACACTTAAGAATGTAATTTAAGTCTGACACTGTCCCCAAATGAATAGCCTATGGAAAATCACTTTAGTTTTGGGCCACATCATAATGAATACAATTTTGATTTAGACTATTAGCCTTTTATTTGAATCTTACAAATACCAATAGGCCTACATTAAAAAAGCTGCAGTCTGTATTTTTCGGACAAATATGAATCTACTGTGAGAAGCTTAACCTGCGAGTCTGCAGCGATGTACGAACTGTGACAGCTGTCACCTGTCACGTCCCAACTGTAATCGCTACTGATGAAAAGAAAGAAGCCTACAGTGAAATAATGTTGCAAACTGTGATTTTATAGAACGCTTTATTAAGAGCCAGTGTGTGTAGATTGCCAGGTAAAACCATTTGAGGTGAGAGCATAGAGTGGCGCTGCATACAGTAGGTCTAGGCTATTTAACATTTTCTGCATCAATAACTGTATGCATGTGGCAAAAAGCCCCAGCGCGATGTTACAGTTCACTCTGCTGTAAGCCTTATGTCACGGCTTTGTTTCGTTCATTAACTTACTGATCAATAAGTTTACTGATTTAACGAGTTTCCTCAGTGAGAATATATCGCTCAGACAATATAGTCAGGTCCGCGGGATTTCAAAATGTGTAGTTTCCTTAAAGGGCAGCGCTCTAAGAGCCGAATTTAAGCTCAAACTCTGAAACAAAAACTGCTCTGAGCAGGTTAGCCGTGCAGCCTCTGTTACCACGGTGATCTAGCCAGGTAGAAAGAGAGCCACCTTTCGTGATACTGAAAACTCTGGCTTTAGACTCAACAGACCTCGCTCAGCCCTTAATCTCGCTTCGTAGTATACCCCTCTGCTATGCAGAGCCACCAAATGTTGTTTACCTTCAATCTATCGCCAAACCAGTTGACACAATGTTGATTAAGCCTATCAGCTCCACAAAAGTCTCTCTTTATTTCTCAGAATGGCTGTGTTTACAAACTGGTGTCACCCCCTGACACTTAATCCCAATAAGAGCCCACGAAGTAGCCTGGAAATCCAGACCCACATCTAGAACAATATAGGGTCTGGCCACTATCAATAGACCCAGGGGCGGCACCTACGTGTGCATTTCAAATACCATTGCACACTATTGGATAGCACTACGACCAATCAGAGCAATAAACAAGGTGACGTATTAAGCCCCGTTTGTTTAGCGAACAGCGGGGGTTAACTGGTAAATTAAACTTTTGCCGTGGTCGGTCGGCAAAACAGACAGTTCTTCTTTCTTGCTAATGAAAGATGTGAGGGCCGTCTTCCAAATAGTTAAGTGTCGAGGCCATAGCCGTAGTTATTGTATTGTGTTCCCCGGTGTCCCCTATTCCTGTGTTCTGCGCATTCATTAGCTACAGCACATGGCCGCTCTTATTGTCACACGCCGTTTAACACAACATGATTTGGACACTCATACATACAGAGATATTTGTGGGGCGAATGTGACGCGGCTGCGAATGCGTTGATCACACTCTGATCTCGTCTTTGAACAGTTCACACATAGCCATCAAAACTCACAGGGGTGTGTCTATGATCTGGGGCTTTCGTCGGCAATGTCTACAACCTGTCAGCAGGTGGGAGAATCTTGTAGTCTGAACTAGGCGTGCATTAGACACACAGTGCTGAGTGATTACACAGATATGAGGTCTAAGGTGTGAAGCCATCTGTAAGTGTACCATGGCTGTGCACACACGTTCAGTAGGCTACTCATTACTGAGATGTTTTCTGCAGAGGCAGAAGTCACTTTTCAAACTGTATTAGTGGTTCAACTTGATAAAATTGAATTTTCTGGAGGTGGTGTAAAAATAAGTATTAAAAAGAAACAAGGGGGATGAGGGTACTTTTTGACAGTGGACTAAGACACAGACAAAAAAAGAACAGAAAGACAGAAAATCTGGTAACATTAATACAATAAGGGTGCACTCACACTAGGCAAAGTTGCCCTGTACCGTGCCCAAGCATGACTCCCCCACTTCCCTGCTGGCCTGTACTCACACTACGCCTAAAGATTTCAAACGTACTAGACTAGGGGGCAAGTGTACTTGGGCATGGTACAGATGGCCTAATGTGAGTGCGCCCTTATGGTACATTAATTAACTACCCATTAATAGCATTAATAAAGCATTGACTACAGTACATTAATATACCCTCATTGTAAAGTACTGAAAATCTTATGTCAGATATTTATTCCAAAAAAATTTAAGTAACCACATAATCACTGAGTGTGTATCTGAAAACTCATCAGTATGAGACATTTTAAATACTTCCTGTTCTTGGTATAGCTGAGGGGGAGGACGCCAGGTCTAACCTAGACACGTCCTGCTTCAAGGCAAACACGTTGCACAGTGAGGCTTTAACATGCAAGAGAGACGGGGAAAAGAGCAAGTGTCAGACGGCAGGATGAATGTAAGAGGTGTGAAGTGTTTTGTTAAACCCATTCTAATGTGAGCAACATCAGTTGCCTTTGCCTGCCTGACAAGCAGCCCTGGGGCAGCATCAAGTGTTAAAGGACACACAGGCATGCACACACGCAAGCACACACACACACACACCTGCTAGACCATGAGATATGGACACTGCCATTGGGTAGAATCCAGAGGTTCACAGTGGTTTTGCTTCATCCGTCTATCCATCCTTCTTTTCCTCTGATATCCTGCCACTCACATCTGAAGGTGTGTTCATCAGACTGAATGTGTGGTGAATTTGAGATGCCGCAAGATTGCATACAAATTCATTGGGGTGATTTGACAGGGTCCCAACAGACACACAACACATATTTCAAAGCCAGCAGTCAGTTATAGTGTCAGTGCCAGTGTATTTTATATTTTTATTTTTTTTAAATTCCTTATTGGGTTGATAGATTGCATTCACTCTAAAGCTGTAATTGTGACATGCTATATGTTCTTTTGTACCTTACCTGAAACTTATAAATTTGTCAAACACTTTAAAGAAGAAAGAAAGGAGATTAGGAATGCTAAACAGTACTAAGTTGCAGTACGATCTGTATGTGATCTTGACTTGGACCCCCTCATAAATATTTTAATCTATTTGACTATTGACTTCTAGCCCATCGCTGCTGACATTTTGTACATTTTCACACTGCAACACTTAAGAGTAAAATGTTTGGTGTTCTGAGCCTTGGCCCCCTGAGGAGCCATCAGCTCTGAGGGGTGAACCAGGTCAAGGTGACATCACACGCAGTGACACCCGGCTCAGAGTTGCCGTGACGGCCGTGCCGCCTCATAAGTCACACCTGTCAGACAGAGGTGTGTGTGTGTGTGTGTGTGTGTGTGTGTGTGTGTGTGTGTGTGTGTGTGTGTGTGTGTGTGTGTCTGTGCGTGCCTGCGTGTGTGACACTGCCGAAGGAAGGATGTTGATGAAGGACAAGGTGGATGGGGAAAAAAACAACAGTCTAAAATTCATTACTTACCTCGTCTGTTGTTGTGTTTTTGTTTTTTTTCGCCTGCAGTGAATCTACTGGACACGACGACCATCACAGGAGACTGGGGCTGGCTGACATATCCCTCACATGGGGTAAGAACTAAATATCCACTCAAAGCACTGGGAAATAAACAGCACTGAAGACTCATTTTAATTAAATTAACTCTAGTTGCCAATAATGATTAAGACAAGCTCAAATCTTGCCTGGCCGAGACCAGCCTGATCTCGCTTCACATTGGTTTCTCCCCCATAGATCAGTCTGGCCTTTCTCCAATCTGCGCTGCGAGGGGGCGGTCCAAAAAATTAACCTGGCCAATTAGGGGCCAGCGTTCCGACCTTATGTTTGTCCCGCTATAGTGGAAGGCAGCTTCTGATTGTTTCATGTAGTTGTCAATCTAGCCTTGTGAGACCAGCCATCTCTCACAAGCTTATTCATCACTACATGTTGTATCAACCGCTACCTGAACCAATCAGGGGCTGTCTTCCAATAACAGACAGGACCGGTCTCCGGGAGAGAAACAAATGTGAAGCTTGAACAAGATTAGGCTGTTCTCACCAGACTCAAATCAGTCAGCATCAGCATGTTTGCAACTGTACACATCTCCACCACAAACGGACACCTGTTGCGCACACATTCCTATTTTTGTACCGTCTGAAAGCATGAGGCAGTGATTCTCTGCAGTTGAGGGGAGGAGCCTGCGCTTAATTCAATGGTATCCGGTTCTAAAAGTGACACCACGGGCTATGTTTACGCATTCCTCCATTGCAGCCAGACAACTGCATCCAACACTCAACATGCTCATTCCAACGGCATCACTTCCAGCCCCCCTCCCCAATTGGCGTAAAAGTGAAAATTCACAGAAGTTGTGTGTGTCAGTGTGTGTGTGTGTGTGTGTGTGTCAGTGTGTGTGTTTGTGTGTGTGTGTGAGCCTAGCCCCCAAGCGGAGTAAGAGAGGAAAGAGATGAAAGAGAGAGAACGGGTTGACAGAGAGGGCACGTAGTCGCTGTATTATTAGCATATTGTAATGGCCACGTTATAATGCCCGGGGTAAAAGAATAAGGACTCCAGCAGCGATAGTTACAGCAGTGAGATGCCACCCAGTTTCTCTGCCCCCATGCTGTCAGTAAAGTGGTAGAACCATTTAGCTGACCTCCTCACAACAGAAGAAGCTGGCGTGATTGAACGTGGGCAAGCATTAACAGATGGGATTGTCTTTCAAGTCCCGAGAACCAAGACCTGGAAGAATTGGATTAGATGTCTGGGGTGAGATGCCTCCTTCTGTGTAAGAAATCAGCGTGAGATGTGAATCCCCTTAACGTCCTGACAGGCCGGTGGTGTAACATCTAGATTACATAAACTCAGCCTGTAGTGACTCATTGAATTGTTTCAATATGCCAGGAATATAGCTTTGATGAGAGAGGGGTTTTTTCTGAGCTCCTCCTGCACATGAAGAGTTAGAATGGATTTAAAGCTGGAGTTGGAGGCATTATGATCAGGGTAAATAAGATATGCAGCTTAGGGATCATTTTAAAGTCTACACGGGGTGTAGATGATGGTTCATGAAGTAGCTCCTTGGTTACTGAGGTTGTATCCAAAAGCACTCCCTTGAGTATGCATCCATTTCCGTCTGTACGTCAGTGGTTCAGTGCTGTATCATAGGGATTTCTCTCCCTGTCACCTCCATTCCGCGTGCCAAGACTCCTTAGTCTTTTGATTGCAGGTCTGGACTTTTCAGTTGCTTTAAACTTGCTGTTTATGTTGCTAATCTTTTTACTTAAAATTATTGACTTGTGACTTTGTGTATAAATGTTCCTGAAAACCAAAATGATTAGCCTGGCGAAAAGTTTGCGTCACTGAAATAAATACCTTTTTGCTTCTTATAGCACACCATAAAACTGATTATTTTGATCTGGCATGCTGCCATTACACCTCAGTCAACAGTACATCACTGCTCATACTGAACATAGAATCAAGATCACTGATTGTGATTGTTTAATAATAATACATTTATTTTATATAGCGCTTTTCAAGATAATTGAAGACACTTAACAATAAAATTAGTACACAAGGAAATTAAAAACAGGTGTAGCAATAAAGCCACAATAAACAAAAGCGAATACAAGTATATTAAAAGTAAAAGTGAGTGAAACATTCAAATCAGCACATAAACGATGGGTGTAATGTAAATATGTAAAATAAAAATGTGATGTTAGTATGTAATGTAAATGTGTAAAAATTCAATAATATCATTGGCTGAAGGCTTTTCTGGAGAGGTATGTTTTGCTTAGTGATTTGGAGAGAGAGCCCAGCTTTTACACAGTGAGTAAGTCTGTACATGGAGCAGCCTGTCTCCATATGGGAGGTTGGATTTACTCAGAGCAGTGAGTGCCACTATAGACTGGGTATGTTGTGAGCTTGATAATGATGCATTCAAAAGGATTCTTCAGCCAAGCTATCAGACCGGCAGCAGAAGTACTTTATATACGTAGCTGTGGGCCAACTTCTGCCTTCAGTTAGCCACGCTGACTAGAACCCAGAAAAGATTGGTTTGAACCCCCCTTTTTGCAATTACTTCAGACAACATTTTCGGTGCTTTTACTAAAATATACATTTACTGTAAAACTTCAACTCAGAACACAGATCAAGAATCCAAAAGTACCTGATGGATATGTTTATAATAGGGGACTATTCAGCTGTGTTTTGTATGACAATTCAAGTATTCAAGCATAGGTCTGTATGTTTTTTTTTCATATGTTCATATGTTAACACAACCAATAGCTCTTTTAACATTCTCAATGCCTGTGAGTGTTGAATTTAGAAAATCATAAAAAGAAAAGAAAAACTTTTTTACTTTCTTCAACTTAGACAGTGGTTACCAAGCGGTGTGGTCAGAATGTATAGTTGAGTATATGCGCATGTGTTGGAGAGAGAGAGAGAGAGAGAGAGAAAAACATTGCTGACACCTCAGGGGCTCCTTGATAAATGGATGTTTTGACAGTTTCTAACTTTCACACACTCTCACTCACACACACAAACACATTCACACATACAGAATACATCGGCCATTTTTTTTGCCACCCTGACAGTTAACAGAGTTATGAATGTGCCATGCTAGCAGCATCTGTTTTTCAGCTGCCCTCTGCTCCAGACAGCACCATGTTCTTTGATGGTCTTAAAAGGTTGAGACAAATACAAGTGCAGTGCAAAGGAAAATATTTCTGTCACCCGATGATTATGTCACAACACAAAGCTGTTAGGGCTTTAGCACGGGGGGGTCACTGGTGTTTGTATGGTTACATTGTGTTTTGATCCATAAAGCAACCTGACAAGTTTGGATCCTGCAATGTCATGTTCCTGCAAAGCACTGTTAAAGGGATAGTTCAGTATTGTTAAAGTGGGGCTGTACTATGTACTTTGGCAAAGTTAGTGTGTTACCTTATGGAGATGGCGATCAGCACAGTTATTTTAAGGGGTTTGAGGAGGAAACTTTGCTGTAGTAGGAGTCAGAATTGTACTGTTGAGGAGGGGTATAATTGCTTACTTCAAAAAGGATTTCTTCACAGCTGATACACTACACAGCACCTGCAGACAGCTGTTTATTTTAGCTTTTTTTCAAGCTATTTCTGCGGAAGAGGATTAGGGCCACACATGAAAAAAAAAAAAGTTCTGACTTTATTCTCAGAATTCTGACATTAATCTCAGAATTCTGACATTAATCTCAGAATTCTGACTTTAATCTCAGAATTCTGAGAAAAAAGTCAGAATTCTGACTTTAATCTCAGAATTCTGACTTTTTTTTCATGTATATAAAAAAAGTAAAAAAAAAAGTCAGAATTCTGACTTTTTTTTTCTTTTTTTTTCATGTATATAAAAAAAGTTAAAAAAAAAAGTCAGAATTCTGAGAAAAATGTCAGAATTCTGAGAATAAAGTCAGAACTTTTTTTTTTTTTCATGTGTGGCCCTAATCCTCTTCCGTATATTTCAGCCATGCCATTCTATGCCAACTAAAGCAAATGCCGTATCAGTCCGCATGTCAGCAGTGACAGAATTCTACATTCAGTGAATAAACAGTTGAGTGGAAATTATTTTTCAAGGTAAACATTTACTGTATATATACAGTCATATGAAAAAGTTTGGGAACCCCTCTCAGCCGGCATTATAATTGACTCTGCTTTCACACAAAAAAAGATAAAAGTGGTATGTCTTTAATTTACCAGGAACAGCTTTTTTCCAAACAAAGATTTTTTGAAAAGCAGTATTTAGTTTTATGAAATTAAATAAAATTTGAAAAACTGGCTGTGCAAAAATATGGGAACCCTTGTGGTCTTGCTGATTTTAATGCATGTAACAGCATGTAAAACTGAGGACTTTAAACACAAAATTGGTTGGATTATGTTGTTACGCCTTGAACCTCATGTAAAGGTCTGTTTAATCATGATAAAAGGTATTTTAGGTGCCTAAATGCAAGTTCCACTTCTCTTTGACTCTCTGCAGAAGTGAGACAGAATGCGATCATCAAAACAGCTCCCAAAAGATCTTGCAAACAAAGATTATTCATTGTCATGGTTTAGCAGAAGGCTACAAGAAGCTTTCCCAAAGGTTTCAATTGTCAATTTATACTGTAAGGAACGTTG
This sequence comes from Hyperoplus immaculatus, assembly GCA_949357725.1. NCBI lineage: Eukaryota > Metazoa > Chordata > Actinopteri > Uranoscopiformes > Ammodytidae > Hyperoplus > Hyperoplus immaculatus. The sequence goes on along the minus strand of OX442350.1, from coordinate 18,947,697 downwards.
TCAGGGAATGGAAGGACACAGGCACAGTTGCAGTTAAACCCAGGACTAGCAGACCAAGAAAAGTACAAGAGCGGCATATGCGGCGGATTGTGAGAATGGTTGCACACAACCCAAAGATCTGGTTGCAGATTGTGTATATGTACATGGTTCTACAATTCAGTGCAATTTGCACCAAAACATCTGTATGGCCGGGTGATGAGAAGGAAGCCCTTTCTGCGCCCACGCCACAGATACAGTTGCATGGAGTAGGCAAAAGCTCATATAGACAAGCCAGCTTCATATTGGAAGAAAATGCTTTGGACTGATGAGATAAAAATTAAGTTATTTGGTCTTTATAAAACGCAGATGTTTTGGTGCAAATTGCGCTGAATTGTTGAACGATGTACAGATACACAATCTGCAGCCAGATGTTCTTGCAGGCCTTTGGAGGTGATCTGTGGGTTGCGTGCAACCATTCTCACAATCCTCCACCTATGCCGCTCCTGTTTTTTTCTTGGTCTGCCATGCCTGGGTTTAACTGCCACTATGCCTGTGTCCTTCCATTTCCTGACAACGTTCCCTACAGTCGAAATTGACAATTGAAACCTTTGGGAAAGCTTCTTGTAGCCTTCCCCTAAACCATGACAATGAACAATCTTTGTTTTTCAGATCTTTTGGGAGCTGTTTTGATGATCCCATTCTGTCTCACTTCAGCAGAGAGTCAAAGAGAAGTGCAACTTGCATTTAGGCACCTAAAATACATTTTCTCATGATTAAACAGACATTTCTATGATGTTCAAGGCTTAACAACATAATCCAACCAACTGTGTTTAAAGTCATCAGTTTTACATGCTGTTACAGACATTAAAATCAACAAAACCACAAGGGTTCCTATATTTTTGCACAGCCAGTTTTTCACATTTTATTTTATTTCATACAACCAAATACTGCTTTTCAAAAAAACTTTGTTTGGAAAACATCCCAGTACTTAGCTGTTCCTGGTAAATTAAAGACATACCACTTTTATATTTTTTTTGTGAAAGCAGAGTCAATTATAATGTCGGCTGAGAGGGGTTTCCAAACTTTTTCATATGACTGTATATGGCAAAAAAACTGTTTTTCGCCATATATATAAAAATACACATATATCACTGTGAGTGAGTGAGTAAGGCAAAGGGTAAGAGGGAGAGATAGATAGATGGAGGGCTTGCCTACAGGGGATACAAGAGGAATACCTATCAGGTCCCCTCTGGAGGAAGATGGACTCAAAGTGTCAGTGTGGAGTTTTCCTGAACATGAAGCCGTTTTCAGATCCAGGGACAGGGCTGGGGGGGTGGAGCACACATTTTAATTTTATCATTGTTTTTTCTTTTCCTTGCCAGATGTTTTCCCTTTGCATTTAGGTACACTGTATAGATATGTTTAAAGCTGTATTAATAAGTATTTGGACCTGATCTTTCTTTGTAGTAATAGGTAATAGTGATTAAGCAACAGAGAGTTCTCATCACACTGCAGCTCTAGAGAGTGTTACAGTGTCTGTTCTAAGCCACATTTTCCTAGCAGCTGTTTTTAGTTAAGAAAACCCCAAACAAATTAACTTTTCACCACCAATCAGCAGACAAACACAGTTACGTACAAGCTGGTAAACATAGTGGAGCGTTACTATATTAATCAAGGGTCGGTAGAGACCGCAGCTCTTTGTGTATGGTGTTGCATAGACCCCGCCTACCAAGTCAGGGTGCTGTCGGCAGTGGAAACACAGTCAGATATAGGGTTACAATGCCATGCTGAACATAACCATGCCGTGCCGAACCAAACTGTGCCGCTAAGTGGAAACGAGACATAAGTATCCAGGTGTTTGCTTAGTTGTTCGCCTTTTCACCAATATTACTCCAATGTATCAAATGTGTGTGTCCTGCTGCCGTACGGAACACCAGTTTTGTAACAATCCTCACCTGAAAATAGTCCAAAAGAAATGTATCTATGTAGTTCTATTAAGGTAAGTTTTGCTTTTTTAGAAGATTATTTAACCTTTTGCCAAAGATGAAACTGTATGTGTGACCCATTTTTTAACATGTCACCAACATGTAGAGCTTGTACTCCCGAAAAGATGGAACATTTTTTAACCATGTCACAGGCGGATTAAAATGTTACCAGGAAAATAGCTGAAGATAGTCAGTTTACAGTTCAATTGATGGTGACTGTGTGTGTGTAGTGTGTGTGTGTGTGTGTGTGTGTGTGTGTGTGTGTGTGTGTGTGTGTGCGTGTGTGTGTGCGCATTGGGTCTTAATTAGCACACTGACCTCTCCTGGCGTGAGAGTCTCGTTTAGATGACATCATGACAGATCACGTCTTTGACTCAAGAGGCTTCTTTCCATCCAATTTATTCAGCAGGCAATGTTTAGGACGCCCGTGGGCTGTCCCAGGAGCATCTTTCTCTGTTTTTCTCTCTCTTACTCTCAGTCTCACTCACACACACACACACACACACACACACACACACACGCACACACACACACACACACTCACACTCTCTCTCTCTCTCTCGCTCACTTTTCTTTTGGAGCTTGTCAGACAAGGGCAGAAAGACTTCATTATCCTCCAGTCTGATCTATGTTGGCCATGACAGGTTCATCCACCGGCCACTCCACAATCAATACAGCTGACAGTACAGTGTGTCTGTGTGTGTGTGTGTGTGTGTGTGTGTGTGTGTGTGTGTGTGTGTGTGTGTGTGTGTGTGTGGTGATTAATGTGGTGTGTGGAAGCCATGATGTGGATGAGCAAGTGATGAGCTGTCCTGTCAAAAGCCCACAGTCTGTTGCCATTACTATCTCTCTCTCACACGCACGCCACACACACGCAAGCACACACACACACACACTCTCTTTTCTTTTGCATATTCGTACCATCTTGACAGCTCCTTCCACTGCTGGTCCTTAAAGAGTTCTTATCTCTCAATATTATTTGATGGCTGAGAGGCCAATCACTAACCTGCAGAGCTACATTGCAGAGCAGTTGTTTGGCAATATATTACATTTTCAGTTTTGACAGTATGAATTTGTGTTGAAAAAATATGTTCAGTTTCTATTTTGAAGCGTTTACATTTTGTTTTCATGTGTCTAGATCAACTGTAGTGAATCAATGTTTCACAAAAAAATCTGTATGAGACTTTTAAAGTCAAAAACCATCCAAAGTACTGAATACAGATGTGTTTTGAATAAAGCCCATCTGTGTGTTGTTGCTGCTAGGAAAGAGTAATTCAAAAGTGCATGTGTGTATTGTTTTGATGCAAAACACAGTTTTGAAATGGTATTGTTAGGTTTTCTTTCAAGAGTTTCATTTTGCCGTATAAGTTAGAAGTTTATCTCCATGTGCTTTGTCCTATTCGGCCTGTGTGTTTTGACACAGTGGGCAAAAGTCTGCAACATGTGTGTGAGCATTCGGCAAAAACTGTAAGTGATTGCTAACAGCTCATTTCAAATCAAATCAAATCGGTTTTTATTTATACTGTATAGCCCAATATCACAAATAGCAATTTGCCTCAGTGGGCTTCACAGTCACAGTCCTTACATCCTAAGTCTGAGGGGGGAAGAAAAAAAAATACCAGTGTAGTTTCTTTGACACTTTCATTTTCTTTCTTTCTGCCTCTATCATCAGCACCATCCTCCATGTCTGATCAAACTAGTTTTCCACACCTTCAGCTGCTTCTTGAACTTCCTCTGTTGCCCCCCTGATGAGCGTCCTGTGGGCCTAATTGGCCGAACAGGCTCCTGTGAGACATTGGCATAGTGCTAACACACTTCTATGGAACCATCCCACTTACTGTAATAAACACAGCTGGTGAAGGTAAATATTTGCTGAAGGTGCTGGAAGTCTGTGAGAGAGAGCATCAGAGGAGTGTGTGTGTGTGTGTGTGTGTGTGTGTGTGTGTGTGTGTGTGTGTGTGTGTGTGTGTGTGTGTGTGTGTGTGTGTGTATTAAGTTGTGGGGAATTTTTTTCTGTATACACAGTGATAATGTAATGATGATATTAATCGGTGAAGACTTGCTTTAAGGTAAGGGTACACTAAGGTTTAGGTTAGGGTTGGGCAAGTAGTGGTTATGGTTAGGGCAAGTCTCCAGGAAATGAATGTAAGTCTATGTAATGTCCTTGGAAGTGATGAAAACACAGCCTGTGTGTGAGTGTGTCTGTGCATCAGGATGGTACATGGTAGACTCAGTGGATATATATGGGGCCGTCTTGAACTGAAAGATCTTCCCCAAAGGAAGCTGAAGCCAGCACGGTCCAGGTTTGCCTCGTTGTGCACGTTGTAAGCCTCAGAGGGGAAACTGTCCAGGTGTTTGAAAGAGACGCAGAGGGGGACAGACCAACCAAAGCATTGGCAGGGTTTTGACAGACATCTTTACTTTCTGCTGTTGACTTTAACAGGTGCAGTAGGGGTTGGAATTGGAATGAAATGATCTGTAATAGGCCTTTAGTGTGAAGTCATCTTCGTGCCTTGCAGCTTCGTCAAAACTTTTTTTGCTCTTTTCCATTAGACGGTACCAGCTGGGCTCGGATCGGCTCTAATCTACTCGCCCTCGGTATCGGATACTTTCCTAAATGTCGTTTTTCAATTAGAAAATAGTACCCATTAAGGTACCGAAGTCTCATTCAGTCCTTACCACTCAGAGAAACGTGCCATGTCAAAGCTGGTTGTCTTACTGTTCATGTATTGTTTCAAAATGTGACATAACAGCATGCTTGTGTCGTGTTGGAGAGTTACTGGTAGACTATCTCATTGGATGTGGCCCATCTAGATTCGATGCCAGTTTTGCAGAAAGTAGCACAAGAACAACTGGAGAGACAGTAAGTTTGAAAAACTGTGAGCTCTACAGTAGCTTGGCTGTTTGTTGTGCAGGATATAGAGCGCCACCCACTGATGACTCTCTCACCAATCAGTGGTCTGTAGTGTCTCACATAACTGTTTATTATCTTATAATTAGTACTTTGTCATAGTGCCAAAAAAGTGGAGTAGAGTAGAGCCTTTATAGATCCCTGTAAGCTTTTGCACCTGGGTTCCAAAGTTAAATTATAAATTGTCAGTTAGACTGTGATAAGAAAAAAAGGTATGCACCATTACAGGTAGTTAAAAGATCAATCCAGCTCCTTTTCTATACCCTGTTAGCTAGAGCCTTTGTCAGTGGGTGAGAGCCAGGGAACATGGAGGACAGGTTGCCAGTCTCAGCTGTGACACATCCAGTCATTCACACTTACACCCACAGACAATTTAGAGTCCATAATGAGCCTGCATGTTATTCGGGCTATGGGATGGAACTCACACAGACATGAAGAGGGCATCCAGAGTACAGGAAGACTTAACTCACTACCTCAGCTAGTTTAACTCGCTAGATCAGCTTATTTTGAATTATTTAGGCAGTTTATATATATATATATATATATATATATATATATATATATATATATATATATATATATATATATATATATATATATATAGTATATTCATCTCTCTTTCTTTCTGTCTGAAGGACAAGATTCGGTCCCAGTGTTTTCATCTTTCATTCTGTGATAATCACCATTGCTTAAAAGTAACATGCGTGTATATTATGACAATCAGACAGGTCTTCAACAGACCCAAGGTTAGCCAACTTTTTTGGAAGAGAAAACAAAGGCAAGAGGGGCACCCTTAGCTCAGTTGGTAGGGTGTCCCCCCCATGGGCCTCGGCCAGCAGCGGACCCGGGTTTGATTCCAGCCCGCGGTCGTTCTCTGCATGTCACTCCACTCCCTGCCCCATTTCAACTCTGTCTCTACACTATCAATAAAGCATAAAAATGCAAAAAAAAAGAAAAAAAGAAAAAAAAGAAAACAAAGGCAAATGTTTGCACGCTAACTACCCGGTTTAACTTTGACCTACGATATCCTAATACAATATATATAGTCAGCGCCGTCTTATAGGGAGGGGGGAAGTTATGACGATTATAAGGGCCCACAGCCCGCTAGAGCCCACACACAGCCCCCCAGTAGAATCTATGACAAAATTATTATGCATACAGTGAACTAATAAATATAATCATACGAATGAGTCCGAATTAAAACAAAGCCACAAGTCATACAATATTCTAATTTTAATAATTTCAGTAACCCCCTGGGCCCCTTCTTAAAAAATAGTTTGGTCCACCCCGCGGTTCGTTCTTCCTCATTGGAATTAAGTGAGCACGAGCGAACTCCAGCAGAGCGAGGATGCCCCCAAAAAAGCCGTTCAAGTTCGTACATCAGAAAAGAGTTGAGAAGGAGGCCAGGAGTATGAGCAGCAGAGCAGGGGCCCAGGACATCAAAAACTTTTTTTCTAAGAATTGTGAGAGTAAAACTACGGGAGGATGAAACAATTGTTCATTCATAACATTACCTTTGACGGGGCGCAGGCTGAATCCTACGTTAGCGGTCATCTGGCCGCGCTACACTCTGATCAAGTCGCCAGTTCATTAAAAAAAAAAAAAAAAAAAGTCGCCAGTTCATTGTAGAGCAACAGTTCCTACTGTAGCTATAACTGAACGTTACTACTACAGTGACTATGTGTTTCACACATATTATTGTCGGACGGGGTCCAGTAGCCTATGCGCCCATTCAGAGGCTGCATTGAATTGTATTATGACGCATTCAACTTCTACTCGGTAATTATGAGCATCTGACGATGGTCAGTATACGTTCAGGGCCGTCGGACTGCGGACAGGCTTGTGGGGCCCAAGGCAGAGGGGGGATGCACCCAAAAAAAAAAAAAACATATATAGCTATATATTTTTTTATTAATTTTTTTTACTGGCTCAATATAGGCCCCTGATCTTTGAAGGCCCTGAAAAATGTATATTAGGGGCTTTTCATGCGGCAGCACATTTTTGTTATTTTTTAATTAACATTGTTCGGGGCTACGAAGATCAGGGGCCTATATTAGGCCATTAAAAATATAAACAAAGGGAAAAAAATCCCGAAGCTGACTGGATTTTTTAAACATTTCCATTTTTTCTTTCTGCTTTTTGGTCATTCTGAGCCTATAAATTATTCCAGAAAATAGTACTTAATAGCTCACATAGGAAACAGTTGATTTAGCCTTAGTTTTCTTCTCAAAGTGCACCAGATTGATGAATTTTACTTCAACATTTTAAAAATGTTCTATGTTGAGACACACTAACACACACACACACACACACACACACACACACACACACACACACACACACACACACACACACACACACACACACACACACACACACACATACTTTCCTACAATGCCAACAGAGGACTTTAGGTCTACATTGACCAAGTGTGGACCTATATTTCTGGTCATTTTAAAACAACACAATAGAAATGTACTTTTAAGGCCTTTTTTCCGATCCTTCCAGGCTGTTGCTCCCAAGCTCTGGAAAGCTCTTCCCATCTCTCTGCGTTCAATTGAGTCTGTTGACGCATTCAAACGTCAACTAAAAACCTATTCATTTGTGCAGGCTTTTGCCTAATTTGTTCTTGGGGCTGCTATGTTTTATCACTGTATTGTAATTGGCCTTTTAATGTATGTATATTTTTAATCTGTTGTTGCTTCCCATTGTGAAGCGCTTTGTGACCCTGGTCTGCGAGGGGCGCTATATAAATAAAGTTTACTTACTTACTACGTTTACTTACTTACTTTTATCATAATATTACTTTAAATGTGCAAATGTCCACTGTTAGATATGTAGACAAGTACATACACACACACCACACACACACACACACACACACACACACACACACACACACACACACACACACACGCATACACACACACACACACACACACATACATTACAACTCAACTACTTTTTTACATTTGACTTAAAACCTGGCTAAAAACTGCACATTCACATACACACTGTATTGTTAAAAAAAATGCATCTCAGAATATATAGCAATTACACCACCTGATCCTAGACCAGTGCAATTAACACTCCTATTCCATAAAGGTTATCGCTGTCAAAGAGCCCAAAGACACACACACACACACACACACACACACAAGCAAAATTATTAACTCTATTCTGGTTGTGTGGCTGATAGAGCTCGCAGTGCAGGCTGTGCCGGGTAGCCGATGACTTTGTTGGACAATTATTAGAAGATAATACAAATTCAGTGTTTGCTCAGACCGAAATAAAGATATTAATCACTTAAAAATGTGCAGCTTATGGTGTGCAACTGAGTAGGAGAGCTGATTCAATAGTGCGCACATGGGCCACATAGGGGCGTTGCATGGAAATATGTAGGCTATGCTCGTAGTACGCTGCTCTTTATGATAAGAGTACACGGCACAACATTCAGCTTAACATTTTATTTATTTGACGCACTTTTGAGATTCTAGTTCCTCTTTTAATGTGTCATTGATCGCTAAAGCGAGCGATTTATTTCCACCATTAACCGGCACGTTTCGGCTTGTTTTTCCGATCCGCTGGTGGAGCAGGACGGTGGGCGCTCTCACAGCTGATCGTTGCCGGGTCGGCTTGTGCAGCTGACGGCCGGGCGGACCACTCGTGCCAAGCGCTTCTGTCATACACTAAAACGCATAATGTGTTATTTTTAGTTTTGAAAACCCTTTTGAGTGGTGCTATCTAAAAGGGCCAATATATTCTAATCATTCGAATCTCTGCAGTCTTTCTTTCATGGGGACCATAATCGGACAGTTGGTGCGTCTTTTTCTCCTCTACCACTTATATTATGCCTGCACCTCTAGTTGGTGTTGCATTTCAGAGCAGCAACACACTTTTTTTAGTGGCGATTTTTGAGTCAGACCACTTACATCTATGTAAAGAAATTGCGACATATAATTGTATATGCAGTTTTATAGCATTTGAGAGATACTGATGTAAACCTAAAATGCAAAATCCTCAGCTGGAGATCGTTTGTCAACAGCACAAACGCTGTTGACCGCATCAGTTATTTCCTTGCTAACTGCAGCCTTCTGTCATTCTTTGATGCCGCTTGTAATGGTCCTAAATGAAACTAATTTTTTTCTACTTTCGCTGTTATTTTGTCAATTTCTACTTCAGAGAAGTTCCTCTTCTGTGCCGTAATGTGCATATCCATGTCGTAAAACCACCTCTGGGCGAGGCCTCTAAACTGAGAAAATATAGGGGCGTGATATTCAAATAACGATTGTTTTCAGCCGCCGTATTTATCAAGGCTGGCCTGGCGTACGCCGAGATTGGCGAGATACGACTGTTTGATAAATCCCACGCTATACCTGGCGTAGGGTGATATTTGCGCCAGAATCTGCACCAGTTTCCACGCAAGTTTGATAAATGAGGCCCATGGAGCCCATAATTAAGCCTGGAAATGCCAACAGCGAACACACAACACACACATACCACAGACTCTATCTCCATCATCCCCTTTCCATCTGTCCGTCTCTGTCTTCCTCCCTCTGTTTTAGAGAAACCTCCATCAAACACACTAATCTGAAATGAGATCTCTCAGAGAACACACCAGTCCTCCTCGGCTTCGTCTTGTCTTTACGTGGACGCTGTGTCTCTTCCCCAAACATGTGTGTTGTCTGTATAGCTACTGTGCTCTTTAATAATGAGAGAGGGAGACGGCCCGATAGAGAGAGAGAGAGAGAGAGAGAGAGAGAGAGAGTGAGAGAGAGAGAGTCTGTGTTAGTAATGGATTACAAACAGTTTGATTATCCCGTAATCTGATCATTGCTGGGTTGCTGGACTTGGGTGATTGATGTGGGTTAAACTAAGGACCTTGGTAAAGTCAGGGGACCTTCGTTGTCATGTTAACAATCGCCACTTGGCCTGACTAGTCATAGTATGGGGCTGGGCACTGTTTTTATTAGAAATAAAGAAGTGAACATACTGGGAAGTGAGGATCCATGTACTGTATATTAGACATTCAAATGGTGAGACGATTTCCTGCACATAAGTTAAAGAGGACCTATTATACTACTTTTCTGGTCTTAATTTCTTGTTTTACACTGCTATAGAGCAACCTGACACGAATCACATCACAACAAACTATGTAGATTTTCGGGAAGCTCTTTCTCTTATTTTGGCGATCCAGCATGCCCTGTAAACACTTTGCTTTTGACATTTCCGCCCCCTCCCCTCCCTTCCTGAAAACCCAACTTCGTTGTGATTGGTTACCTTCCTTCCGGAACACTTTCAGTGGCGGGAGGTGCGAGCATGGACCTATAAGGGCGTGAGGCAGATGCGAGTGGGAAAGTGGCAGCATTACCATACATGGAAACATCCGCGTGGTGACGACACCAAGTTACATGCGACGTCACGAAGTTACAAAGCGTCAAGCCGCTTTGAACACGTGACTTCTCGACTGGCTAGAATAGTGTCTAGTGCTCTGCACAGACACCCCAGACGGTAAGCAGGGAATACGTCGAAATGCATGTACGTCATTATTTGATAATCTAGTATGGTTAAACATGACTATAAATCATCATAACAACGTATATAGGTCATAAAAGTCAAAAAGTATCATAGGTCCGCTTTAACAACTGCTGCCGCATTAGTGTAAACTCCCTCACTCCAACCCTGTTAATCATACATGACTTTCCGTTACTGGTTGACTCGGGTTTGATTTTCTCAATATGTCTTAAGTATGCACAGTCAATTGAAAGGTTATAGGTCCGATTTGTAATCCCAGTGTTTTCAACATTGGATATGACTATATTGTATGTATTCATTATTAAAATGCTTCAAAATTGTGTTTGCAGGTTTGTGTGGTCGGGCTTGGGGAACATCTGCTTAGAAATGTAACAAATGTATAGAGTGTGAAAGTTGGGAAGAAAATCAGTGTCCCCCGCAAGAATTAGTGTGAAACAACAAAGATGAATAGAGCCTTTTAAACAGGCAACTCCCTTTCTATTATCCCTCACCAGCATGCACACAATCATCTCTCTTTTCAACCGGCTTTCGCTCTGTATATTTGTTCATCAATCTTTCATTCTCTCTTTCAACTTTTCTCTTGGTATCCATTCTCTTGCATAGGATATGTTATGAATATACCGAAATTGATTTCATGCTACAGGGCCTACAGTTTTTTCTACCAAAGCAGGCTTTAGATGCAACTCCATTAACAAAAGCAAAACAACAACACTTCAATTTTGCTCAAAAACAGCTTATCTGAACTTCAGGCAACTTCTGATGGCGACTTATTTTGTCTTAGCGTAGACGCTAAATGGGGATGAGTGAAACAAAAAAGAAATTAAAGAAAGAAACGGAGCGTGGAGAATCAGAGAAAATTGTAGGGACGTGGATCGGACGTGTATTAATTGCCGCAAAGAGTCAAGAAGAGGCTGAGGCGTTTGACTGATTGCAAACACATTCAGCAGTGAATGAGAAGACACTATCTGTTTGTATTTGATGTAATGAAGATAGCCATGATATCAAGTTCTAACATCTGTTTTCTCAGGGCCTTTTGTGGGAAATCAGTGGACTGAGGCAGCAATGAGTTACATTTAGGGCACTGTTACAACACTCTTAGTTTATCATCCACTCACAGAACTGCTTTATACAGGGACAGTAATCTACAGTCTGTGCTTGATTGACATGTCCCTCACCCTATGTTAACTTCCTCTGCACCTGGGAGGGCGGGACTTCTTAAGCCTTGGTCTGGCATTCCCATCTGTGCATGTAGTGTGGTGGCCAGTGAAGTAAAAAAGAGCTGTGCATGGGTGCTGATGAAAAAATTAATTTTATTTTACCCACAGCCATTCCCTTACCTTAACTCTCCCTGCATTCCAAATCACATTCTCTTTCTTTTTTCTATTCTACATACAACAGCTGACCATAAAAATAATGTAGTTAAGCATACAATTGGGACATACTTTTACTTATTTATTTCATCATAACATTGTTCCTTGATCTTCTTTCTTGCTTTTGTATCCGTTGTATTGCTGGTTGTTTTCATACGCAGGCTCCGTCGATGTGGCGTTACTTGTGGTGCGCACTAGATTGTGGGTCAGAATCACCCAAATAGCATGTTGTTTTCAACACTAAAAATGTGGATCGGATGTAGTGGACATCCATGTATTGGAACCAAGCCCCAACAACAGTGAGTTCTACCAGAATCCAATGTGGAAGTGACAAAAATTGCAGTTCACTGAGTGGCCACTAAGGGCAGGTACAAAACAGAGCAATTTCCCATTGACTCCCATGATAAATATGCAGTTTTCACAGCATTACTAAACCTATTTAAGGCCTGGTACAAAAAAACTTTCTAGTCTGTATCTTTAGGTCATATCTCCATGACAACACTGAGGGGGTTGAATTTTGTTGTATCAGGCTAGTTTTTATTCTAATTTAATATTATTCTAAGTTAATCTAGGTTCAAATGTATAAATAATCAGAGGCGGGGTCTCTTGAGTGACAGCTAGCCACTGGCCCTCACTTTGCCTCGGAAGGATACGTAAGCTAGATGGGCGTATCCCCCAAACGTCACATCGATGCCCTTTTTCAGTAAGAGGAAATGAGGCGGAAAAATCAGAAACACTTCTCTGTGTCGTTGTTAGGTGTAAGGTGGAATGTTTTGTCATATTATCGTAAAACGGTTTGAGGACATGATTTTTTATTCAATAAATACTTTGTAATTTCAGGGTTTCCTTTGGGGTTTTAGATCACTAAAAACTTAACGGGTGCTAAAGAGGACCGTTATTTAAGATCCCTGTTTTGTTTATATCTTGTGCTCTGTTAGGAAAAGTACAAACATGATGGAGTGCATGACTACATAGATGAAGCTGGAATGAACATGGTGCTAAGATTAAAAGGTTGGTATTGTAAAATTGTATCTGTGTCTAAATTTAGTTTGGAGATTATTGAAACATTCCACATTTGAAAAAATGGCCATGAAAATGTAATGTGAAGTAATTACTCTACTGTATGTAGTTGAGTTAAAATACATTTTAGTTTCATTCCCTTGTGTGTACCTGTAATGTATATGCATTGTGTGTATTTCAGGGGAAAGAGTTTGGTCTCTGTCTCTGCCACATTTGATTTCTCCTGATGAGAGACCTGAGGAGTTGACAGGCAGGAAACAGATGTGCAATTTACAGCCAATTAATTTATCCGGGCCTCTCATTCTCTCTGTTGTATTTTTCTCTCTCTCGCTCTCTCTCTCTCTCGCCACTCTGTGAAGTGCCGTGTTTCTCTTGTTATCACGATAGGGAACTCTCTGATCACTCTCTCTTCAGATAAACCTGAGCTGCTGAATCTCTTCTGCTTCTTCTTCTTATTGTCTGTCTGCTGTCAGGCCGCTGCCATATATAATCACACTGTTTAAACTAATTATTTTAATGGATAACATAAAAAGTGTTGTTTTGCCTGGTGTCATACTTCATACAAAACAGTGCCTACCTTAGTTATATAATTTACTTTACTGAAAAAGTTGCAAAGTTAGTGTGAAGCATGCAGTTCTTCCTCATTTTCTTTGTGTGATACTACTATTTGACGAATTTTTTGAATTTATAAAAAATTATATTTATTTTGTTTTTATTTAGGGCACTTATGGACTCTTGGGGCACAAGTTCTACAGCTCAAGCTCCCCCCTTTGGTCCTATCTGTGCACTGGTATGCATCAAATCTCATCACAACTCCCAATCAGTTCCAGATACCTCTGTACACACTGCTGTGGTTTTTTCCACTTCTGGGGATCAGGAAAAATCTTAAGACTGCTCAAAAGTAAAACGGAGTGCAGCGATGGCAAGACAGGAATAATGAGGGAGATAGAGAGGTTATACACCCCGCTAATTAGCCCAGGTCTTCACCAGTTCAAGGACAGTTTCAATTTAGCTGAGATGAGAGGATGAGCACAGGGAGGGAAGGGGTGAGATGGGTGAGGCTTCCTACATCGTAATTATGGACTGTGGAACCCTCGGGGAGTGTGTGTGTGGGTGGGTGTATGGGTGTGTGTGTAATAGAGTGAGAGTAAGGGTTAGACTCCGAGAGCTTCCATGCAATAAGCCCAGTCGTCTAATCGGGGGCCAGGTTCAGCTGGGCGCGGCCCTGAGTGTCCAGGGGTCGACACTTTCCCTTTCAATTACTCCATTACTCCACCACTAAGCACAAGGATCCACAACCCAAGAGGATCATGAGTAACGCCGGAGTTAAACACACATGCATGTCTTCATTCATACATGCATACAAATTGGAGAATGCTTGCACTTACTCATAATTATCTACGTAGTACAGCTGAACAGTGTTATTGAAGGTTGAATTTTTTGTGAGCATGATTCGAGAGAGATTGGCCAGTTTGGGATCTGTTGATGAATACCAATTTTTAATGCCCATCACCAGTACACCTCCACCTGTAAGCCTCCTACAGTTCATCTGTATGAGGGGGACTGGGAGAATTGTTTTTCTCGTGGTAGAGGAGGAGGAAGTCATAGATTTAGGCATTGAGTGAGTCACTGTTTCTGTTTTACTTTAATTGTGAGTGACGAAGTAGGAAAAATAACGGTGAAAATTGAAGCAGCAGAGTCCAAGATATCCTGACTTTAAGTCCATAGAATGGGTCAAGCTCTAAAAATAGTCCTTGCCTTCCAATCCCAATAATTTCTGCTACTAAGTATTGTAGAAAAAGATTTAGGATATCCAAATTCTTGTGGTCAGATTTAGCATGCTTAAAAAAACCTGGATGCGTACTACTACATCCAGTCAAGATTTTTAGTTTTGAAATCAGCATGCTATTTCGCTGATTCTGACCTACAATCTAGTGCGAACCGGATGTGACGTCAAATCGAAATAGCCCTATCAAAATAACAGGGGATTTTTATGAATATGTGATTTGGAACATAGCCACTAGCTCCTACATTTCCCATAATGCAAGGCTTTCACTTTCAATAGCCCCTCCCTGACTGGTGCCCACATCTTCAACTAGCCCCCACAGTTTGTAATGTGCGGACTCTCTTCGAGGATTGTGCATCTTAAACAAAAAACTAAGACATCAATGATAATATAGTCAGAGTTATTTATATTTAAGAAAGCTAGACATAACAAATCAACATAATTCCTGTTTAATTTATGTGAGGTGTCACATAACACTGTGAAGAATCCTTACAAGCGGGAGCGACCGGCTGCCTCCTCCCATTTTAGAGAGCCGCACCTAATCATATGTTAGTAGGTTGAAGAATTGATTTCAATATCAGGTGGCATGAAGGTTTTCTTTTCTTTTTTGCAAGTGAGCATGTTTGTGCTAAAAATGTACAAATTTATTTTTGCTAATTTCTCCATGGCGGTCACTGAGCAGTAGGTGTTGGCTTCAGGGTCTTGCATCAGTTGACCAACTAAAGAAAGCACCACAGTGATAATCTCACCGCATTCATTTTAAACAAATACATCTTTGTTTTTTTCTAATGTTATCCCTTTGAACAACCTCTATTGTGTGTATGTCACATTCAAATATCCTACTTCTAAAGAGGTAGAGTAGGAAGACAGCAGCTCTCAAAACCCCATTGAGCAGCTGCTGTGGTGTTAAGGGTTAAGCTGTTTTGCATGATCTTTTTACACCCTGCAATTGAGTCTCCGTGTTACCATGAATAACATGACAAAACATTCTTATTTCCTTTATGACTGAGTTGTGTTGGGGTTACTTCTGATGCACCATTTTACTGTGCAACTGGATATACACTCAACAAAAATATAAACGCAACACTTTTGTTTTTGCTCCCATTTTTCATGAGATGGACTTAAAGATCTAAAATTAATTTCAGATACACAATTGTACCATTTCTCTCAAACATTGTTCACAAATCTGCCTAAATGTGTGATAGTGAGCACTTCTGCTTTGCTGAGATAATCCATCCCACCTCACAGGTGTGCCACATCAAGATGCTGATCTGACATCATGATTAGTACACAGGTGTGCCTTAGACTGTCCACAATAAAAGGCCACCCTGAAATGTGCAGTTTTGTCTCACAGCAAAATGCCACAGATGCCACAAGCATTGAGGGAGCGTGCAATTGGCATGCTGACAGCAGGAATGTCAACCAGATCTGTTGCTCGTGCATTGAATGTTCATTTCTCCACCATAAGCCGTCTCCAGCAACTTCGCACAGCCATTGAAGAGGAGTGGACCAACATTCCACAGGCCACAATTGACAATCTGATAAACTCTATGCGAAGAAGATGTGTTGCACTGCATGAGGCAAATGGTGGTCACACCAGATACTGACTGGTTCTGAGTCCCCAGACCCCCAATAAAGCAAAAAAAATGCACATTTCAGAGTGGCCTTTTATTGTGGACAGTCTAAGGCACACCTGTGCACTAATCATGATGTCAGATCAGCATCTTGATGTGGCACACCTGTGAGGTGGGATGGATTATCTCAGCAAAGCAGAAGTGCTCACTATCACACATTTAGACAGATTTGTGAACAATGTTTGAGAGAAATGGTACAATTGTGTATCTGGAATGAATTTTAGATCTTTAAGTCCATCTCATGAAAAATGGGAGCAAAAACAAAAGTGTTGCGTTTATATTTTTGTTGAGTGTATATATGTACTGACAATGCCAACTATAAGCAGAGGGTTTGATGTATTTCTTTGCTACAGTCAGCTGTTTAAGGAGGGAAGAGGCACATTTACCAGGTTAAATAGCAACATTGTATCTGCTTATTTTTTTGATATTTTCATGCAAAATTAAAATTACCCATAATTACTTCATTAGTTCATCTGGACACAGAGATAAATAAATGGAAAATTTAAAAAAATAAATTTACGTTGCAATAATCTATGCTTTCTAGCAATCCATTCAACTTAATTAGACTTAACTTCTTTGCATTGCCACCAAATGGCTATAGCATAACTAAAAGCAGTTATTTAAAACCCAGAAATAATCTGTTGTAATTGAATTCATCTTAGATGAAGACCTTTACAGACATTGTCCAAAAACAAAGAATAGTAAGAGTGTTGTGAACAGAATTTTGCAAGGATATATCCAATTGTAATCCAATACTTAAGTAGGAATTGACTAAAGGTATGGACAGATTGACTGGTTTGACAGTTTATTGAGGCGACATCTTGCGTTATAGTTTCAAATGTATCTTTGCGAGATGAAAATGCAAATGCACATGTAAATAGACTATTCACATCTGCCCTGTTTGTGAACACCAGAGCAAAATATAGGCTGCCTAGAAATACCAACAAAATTAACTTACTGTTCCTCCTTGTACTTCTATTATTGGCTGCTGGCGGCGGCGGCGCTCAGTTAACAATGTTAGTCTAATCACATACATGAGGGGCATCTCATTAAGGGGGAAATGTGTCCCGTCGGAATTACACTAAGTGAATTCCAACATGCTGTAATGTAGAACACACGATTGCATGTGCTAAGCGTTTCGGTGGAGATGAATACATCAGCATATTTAAAATCCTCATCAGTCCAAGTTTAACACGTGTTTATTGAGATGTTGAAACAAAGCTTTTAGACAAACAATTTCAGTGAGCAAATGAGAAGATGGATCATAGCCAGGTGCGAAAATAAAAAACAGTCGCAGTGTGCGTCACTTCAGAGAGAAATATGACGGGTTTGCAGAAAAGTGGGAGTGGAGAAGAAGAGAGAGGGTTGTATTTTCTCATTCTTTGGGACTTTCTTTTGTCACACCGGGGACCCATACTAATGTTGAAAAACCATGAAAAAAATGCATTTTTGTATGATAGGTAACCTTTAAAGCAAACAATACTGTATTTCTACTGAGAGATCTTAAACATAGCCCACCACATACCTGTCACAACACTAGCCTGACTGGCTGTCTTCTCCTGCGCGACAGGACTCATGACATGGTTTTCATTTGAAGTCGGAACTAATAATCTCCCGATGCGTTGAGGGACACATGACGGCATGGACGATCACATGGGAAATATGAAATCTAGACGACAGCAGAATGATTTGCTGCATATTATGAATCTGCTGTGTACCCGTGAATGACCCCTCTCTTTCTTTCTTTCTTTCTTTCTTTCTTTCTTTCTTTCTTTCTTTCTTTCTTTCTTTCTTTCTTTCTTTCTTTCTTTCTTTCTTTCTTTCTTTCTTTCTTTCTTTCTCTGCACAGTGGGACGCTATTAACGAGATGGACGAGTACTTCACTCCTATCCACACGTACCAGGTGTGTACGGTTCTGGGGGTTAATTCTAGTGGAATAGATCACTTTGATATCAAGGAAACTGTTTTTTTTGTTGTCAACATGAACGCAGTTTGATTTTGAAACACAAATTGTAGACAATCAGTCACCACACACACACACACACACTCTGAAACTACATAGTGCATTTTTAAAGAACATAAAACATTATACAGATACACAAAAAAGAAATTAAGGAGATTTGTTTGTTTATATTTAGGTTTGTAACGTGATGAGCCCCAGTCAGAACAACTGGCTGAGGACGGCCTGGATCCCTCGAGAGGGAGCCAGGAGGATCTACATCGAGGTCAAGTTCACCCTGAGAGACTGCAACAGCATGCCAGGAGTACTGGGCACCTGCAAGGTAAGGCCTTAACTGGTAGGATGGACTAGACTAGAGCAAAGAGGGGCCAACTAGTAACCATGAGGTCACTGGTTCGATCCCCGGCACCGGACAGGAGGGTGTTACTTGTAAAACTAGTGGTGGCTGGTATTACATGTACAGTGCCCGCTATCTCTACCATTGTGTCCTTTAGCAAGGCTCATGACCCCAAACTGCTCCAGGGGCGCTGTACTATGGCAGACTCTGCGCTCTGACCCCCTCCAAAGTGTAGTAACTTGAGACGGGATATGCGAAAAGATGAATTTCAATGTAACCATTGACTAATAAAGAAACTTAACTTAATACTCAGGGCTGGGAGAGCTACAGTTGGTGTGGGAGAGGGGGTATGATAGGGAAATGTATGGGACACAGAGACACAACTGTAAGTTCTTTAATACATTTAATGGAACTGAGTTTTTGTTAGTTATCAGTTATCGTTTAAAGTCCCAATCTGAAAGAAGTCCATTTCAACTCTTAGACATTTCAAACATACATAGAAAAGGTGCACACGTGATTCTTAAAGCAACTATTCTTCCTTTGAAACACCTTTCACTGACTTTAGTGTAGTTTGACAATGTATATCACAAGAGCAATAGTAGCAAACAATCTTTGTCTGGTTGATAGTTCTAGGGATACACTCCAGCAGTAAGACAAAGCCCCTCAGTACATATAAGGCATAGATAATTATCACCATCTATAAACTTACTTACTGTAGTTCACTCAAGACATTATTTATTTTAATAGTTTAGTCTAGGCACACATATCTCAACGATGTCAGTGTTTAGTTCAAGGGGAACTTTAACAAATTGTATACATTAATCCAAAATAGGCAAACCGCCTATTTTTGTCACCCTTTCGTTGAGGCACCAAGCCGTCCTAAAAGGGTGGAGCTACACAGTGCAGTCCGTTGATTGGTCGATAGCATAGTCATTTCGGTGTGAGAGATAACCCACTGTGTTGAGTCAGCAAGGCAAGAGTGAAGAGTCTTGTGTTTAGAGAACAGCTCTTTGTTTATTGAGGGGTGTCTTTCCTCTTCATTGAATTAATCAGCGGGCTACACTGTGTCCCACTGCTATGATGTCACCATAGTTATGTGGCTGTCGCTGTCCAGCATAAACCCAGCCTACTCAAGTAAGGGCACTGTCCAGAGTGGAAACGCAAGTCAGATCTAGGGTAACCGTGCTCTTCCAAACTGAACTGTGCTGCTAAGTGGAAACTAGGCTTCATAGAAACTACTTTACAGGTTGCCAAATCATGTAGTTACATTGTGTATAGGTGCACTTCTACATGCATTTTCACATTTTCAACATTTGACAATAACAGGTGTTGAACCAGCTCCAATGTGGTTTCAGTCCATCTGTAATGCTTCTTGTTAACTCATTCATACATGGGCCGGCTGTGGCGAAGTGGTTAGGGTGGTTGTCCACTCTACTGCAGGGTGAGTGGTTCGATCCCCCATCTCTCTGCCACATGCTGGAGTGTCCCCGAGCAAGACACTGAACCCCAAATTGCTCCTGATATTCAGCCTGCTATCGGTGTAAGAATGTGTGCGTGGTCACGTGGGAATAGGAACAGATCTCCCTTAAAAAAAGAGTCTCCGGTCTCAATGGGATTTACCTATATAAAAAAACGTTGAATACATGTATACTATATACTTGCCCTGTCCATTCTACAGGAAACCTTCAACCTGTACTACTACGAGTCGGACCGGGCGGTGGGCTCGGCCATACGGGAGAACCAGTTCCTAAAGATTGACACCATCGCTGCTGACGAGAGCTTCACTGGGGTGGACCTGGGAGTGCGCAGGCTAAAACTCAACACTGAGGTATGAGAAAAAAGCGCAGATAACTGACTGATATATAACAGGTGAATGTCAGTGTCCAAAGCTCTTTGAAGCAATATCCATCTCACTTTCGGAGACTTGGTTTGTTCCAATTGTCAGTACGTACGCCTCCACAAAGAGTTGAAGACAAGTTCGAAACATCCCCACAGCACCGAGAGAGCCTCTTCCAGTCTTCATCACTCCATGCCTGTTTTCTGCCTGCACGCTTCTTCAAAATCTCTACAAGACAAAAAAAAAACAAAGTGTAAAGGCTCAGTTCAGTATCGTGGGAATGATATTGATAACAATTTTAAATTTGATCCCGGATAGTGTGCGGCTTCTCTTTTATTGATACCGTACATTGTAACAAACAGATGAGAGACTGTAATTCATTGTAGAATGAATTTAAAACTCGCTATTGATTGATCCCAAGCTATCTATAGGAACCACTAAAACATGAATTGAGTAATATAAAATATACCAACATGAATTGAGTAATATAAAATATAACAACCCATTACTCATATCTCTAACTATCGCCAAGAAAATAATCTTTCTTAACTGGAAATCCAAAAAAAACTGCCATATTATCCACTGGATCAACTTAATCATAGAATACATCTCAATAGAAAGAATTACAGCCGACAGAAAAAACAATATATCAGCCTTTAATGAAACTTGGAATATATTTACAACCCATTTACACCCCATACAAAATCAAATTTAAGCTAAGCCACGTACACGACTACATAACTACACACCCGACCACGAATAATGTCTACAATACAAAAATACATATCAACCCAGTAATATTTTCCTTATCTCTCTCCTTTTCCCCTAAACACAATAACAACATAAGATAACCTTGCTCTCATCTATCTATGATTATGACTTTAATTTTTATCATTTGTTTATCAGTATTGTCTATGGATAACGATAACTATATTTCAACACCGTCTCCCTTGTTGTATATAATTGTTCATCATTAACTATGCTTGTTTTTGTAAAACATTTATTTTATTATTATTATTTTTTTTTTACCTCTCTTTCTCAATTATCTAATTACCTTATGACAACATTTAAAACTATGGATCAAAAGTCTAAAATACCATAATGGAAACTAATAATACTCAAACAACCCAAAATGCCTTTCTTTATCATTACTGTTGTTATTATGACGATTATTCTCTTTTTTTTTTTTTTTTTTTTTTTTTTTTTGGAGCATATGTTAGTATATGTGTGTACATGTACGTGTGTATGTTCCTGTATAAGTAGTAGATATCTTTGAGAGACCAAATAAGCATTTTTATTTTTTTTATTTTTTATTTACTTTTCTCTCATTATTATTTACTTTCTCTGATAACGAGTAACACCAATTCTGTGGTTTTACTTAAATATATTCATAATAGCGTAGCAATTTTTTTAAATTTATCAACACTAACACAGACAATACTTTCTGTCATTACCTCTCTGTTGCAACTACTACAGGAATTCTAGTTGCTTAAGCCAAACTCACCAAGTACCACAATCCAACCCTAACACACACACACCCACACCCACATTTTTTACTTTTATTTATTTTTATCAGCCGTGTTTCCATTTGTTTAGTTATATCTGAAGTTATTTTCTTCCTCATTCTCCTGTTAAAAATAATACATTACTACCGTTTATTTATCTTTATCGATCTCTTGCTTTCAATACTTTTAAATCTCCAGGTAAGATGGGGGGAGGGTGGGGAGAGGGAGCAAATAACCACAATCTCACAATTTCACCAAAATTAAATACAAGCTGTATCCTCCTCCCATATGGACAGGCCTCCTCCTAAAGGGTCTGGGGGCTGTTCTGATTGGTGACTGGGTAGTGCAACCTGGAAGCAAGTCTTCTCCCCATGGTTTGAAGGCGGCTAGGACAGGAACTTCCCTGAGCTCATACAGCTTGATAGAATTGATTAAAATATAGAGGAAGTAAAAAAGGAAAAAAAGAAGGAAAGGAGGTTAAGGGGGAAAAAAAATAAATAAATAATAATAATTGAGTGAAAATAATAATGGTAATAATAACAATTTTGAATAAAATAAATAATTGTTGTTTGTGCTCTATCTCCTCGCCCGCCTCGTCTTCTGCAGGACTGAATTGAAGGCTGGAGAGTCGACTATTTACTCTATATTTATTTATTTTTGTCTCAAGTAATATTTCTACTATTATTTTTTTTTTTTTTTTTTTTTTTTTTTTTTATTGATATATGTTTGTATATATATGTGTATGTGTATGTATATATATATATATATGTATGTATATATATATATATATATATATATATATATATATATATATATATATATATGTATATAAGATTTAGATATTTTCTCTTCTGTCTTCACTAACCACACACCCGACCACGAATAACATCTTCAATACAAAATACATATCAACCCAGTAACATTCCTTTTCTCTCTCCCTTTCCCCTTTACACAATAACAACACAAGATAACCTTTTTTTTTTTTTTTTTTCTGCTCTTATTTATCTATGATTTTGACTCTTATTTCTATCATTTTTGTTAATCAGTATTGTCAATATGGATAACGATAGCCATTTTTCAACACGGTCTCCCTTATAACTGCTCACATCATTTACTATGCTTGTTTTTGCAAAAAAATTTTATTTTTTATTTTTTTTCTCTCTCTCCCAATTATCTAATTACCTTATGACTACATTCAAAACTGTGGATCAAAAGTCTAAAATACCATAGTGGAAATTAATATTATTTAAACAACCAAAAATGCCATTCTTATCATTACATACAAGTTATGATGATTATTCATTTCTTAGTACTGACTTATCAATTTTTTTTTTTTTTTTTTTTTTTTTTATGTATGTATATATACACACACACACACACACACACACACACACACACACACACACACACACACACACACACACACACACACACACACACAGCCTGTCAACAACAATGTAAAAATATGCAATGACCTCCTGCTTGTTTTTGTCTCGTCCGTTCTGTCTTAAATGTGAACACTTAAATTGTCATGTACCTCACCTAATGTTATGTCTTTCACCTGTCTTGTCCTGCATCACGTAAATAAAAAAAAAGGAAAAAAAAGGAAAAAAAAAGGAAAAAAAAAAAAAAAAAAAAAAAAAAACATGAATTGAGTAGTGGCTGCTCTTGGTACAGTTGCTTTATTTTTTCCATCAACCCTTACGTTCTCATTTTGTTGCTACTGTAAAGTGGAAGGGAATAACAGAACTAGGTTACTGCTTTTTGGACAACAATGGATTCTATGGCACGGACTGGTACAGGCAGAATTTGACATGTCAAGCTTTGATACACATTTACACACACAGTACTTTTAAGAGTGAGTCAATTATATTTTGTTTAGCTGTTTATTTAACTGATTTCGAAAAAAGGTGATTTTGACTACCTTAAAGTTGATGGTGGACATTGTATATTCAGATTTTACCTGTGCCGTGCCTGTATGTGGCAGTCGAGCTCAGTTAATACACATTCTTATTATGTGATTTTCATGTGAATCAACCACTTTTGGGGCCTCTGTCATTTAACACCAATGGGTTATAACAAACAAAAGTCAGATTTTTACAATGAATAGTGACAAATCCCAAATCAGCAAATCACACATGCCCATACAACACACAAATCTAACCGCTGATCGTGATCACGCTACACATTAATAGCAACATCCCCCTGGTAGCCCAGAGAGAACTGCAAGTCTCATAATTAACTGTTTAATTAGTGCAATCTAATTAGTGTAGATGTTTTCAGCAGCTTGGTGAGACAGTGACGGAGAAATCCATCCAATCCATACAACAGTTTGTAAACACAGCTGTTAATTGAGCAGTGGTGAGGCTGTTGCAGTGTGTAGAGTCTGCTCCTTTGGGTACCATGCCAAGAAGTCAGTCGTCCTATTATTCTGACAGCCCAATAGTCGGACATATTTACACAGCGGTGAAGCTAGTTTTAAGTTGGATATTCCACAGACATTTATCAGGGACTAAATTGGTTTTCTGAATGAACTAGACAGTATTTTATTGACGGTCACTAAATCAGTATGCTGGTTTTGTCCAGGGCTGATGATGTTGGGTGAGCTAACCGTCCTTCTGCTGCCTATTGCAGGTGAAACTTGGTAAAAAGGACTTCGCTGATGAATGTCTGTTGAATATCCAACTTAAAACTGACTTGTCAGAGTAAACACAAGCTTAATCGTCACTGCTGCCATTACAGATTTCAAACATAATCATTACAAAAGAGCTATAGAGGTAGCAGGCTCTTTCTTGTATCTGTTTTAAGGACCTGGTCACATCAGCATTGCAGCCATTTCAAGTCATTCCAGTGAATTTGCTGCAATTAGTGGATTTCCCCTGAGGGAGCAGACTAAATTAACTTCATCTTTCGTGTATTTTGACCCACAAATGTTTTGACCGCAAGTAAGCCGTGTCGACAGTTCTGACCTTAAATGGGAAACAGAGAGGGAAAAAACGCATGAGCTTTGCTGCACCGTTCACTCCTACTTAACCTCGGTTTTGGATTATTAACCACAAAAGAGGGATGGTTCACAGACAGGAGGACACTGCAGTATAGTACAAACATGTCTGTTGAATAAACTGTGTGCAGTGTGTGTACACGCCGCAGATCTGCCAACCAAATATGAACCCATAGCGATGACAGGTGGCTGTTGAATCATAATCAGCTTTAATGATCAGGCTTTAACTTGAAAGGAGTTTCTTTGGTATTTGGAGCGTGAAAATAAACACAGTAAGACAAAAGGAAAAATAACAAAAGTCAAGAGTCATAAATAGAAAAATGTATGAAACAATTTCAACAAAAAATGAATATGTAAAAAGTCATCTAGAAACAATAAGAACAGTGATTGTGTCATCTGTATATCCTATAGGATGGTAATAAGTCTTACTGCCTGCAGAAAAAGCTTGGTAACACTTTATAATAACTATCCGTTGTAACTCGTTAATAGATCATTAGTAAACTCTTAATTAATGATTATTAATGATTTGTTAAGTGTTTGTTTGCAGTTTGTTAAGGATTTATAACAATGGTAGATAGTTAATAGCTTAATAATTGAATCAGTTCATCTGGGAGGTAATCCAAGATACCGACGAGGCTGAAATAGGCTATAGACTATACACAGTGCATGGGCAACTGAGGGCAGCCCCATTTTCAAATATTTTTAAATAAACTCAATACACACTGTGCATGCCATGGACTTGAACGTGACTTGATCAGTTAATCTCGGATTATCTCCCAGATGAACTGATTCAATTATTAAGCTATTAACTATCTACCATTGTTATAAATCCTTAACAAACTGCTAACAAAACACTTAACAAATCATTAATAATCATTAATTAAGAGTTTACTAATGATCTATTAACGAGTTACAACGGATAGTTATTATAAAGTGTTACCAAAAGCTTAAACTTAACTTAAATCTATATACTCTATGCTCCCACAATAGCTTTTTCGATGATTTTCTCAATCAGTTCCTCTGTCTCCTCAGGTGCGCGGCGTGGGCCCTCTGAGCAGACGGGGCTTCTACCTGGCCTTCCAGGACATCGGCGCCTGCATCGCCCTCACCTCTGTGCGGGTCTACTACAAGCGCTGCTGGTCAGCCGCAACCTGGCCGTGTTCACTGACGTGGTGACGGGCGCAGACTCCTCCTCTCTGGTGGAGGTCCGGGGTCAGTGTGTGGACCACGCAGAGGAGAGGGACACGCCCAAGATGTACTGCAGCGCCGAGGGAGAGTGGCTGGTGCCCATCGGGAGGTGCGTGTGCTCGGCCGGCTTTGAAGAACACAGAGACTCGTGCGTGGGTAAGTTAATAAGGCTGTCAATAACCTTAACCCCTTTGTTATGGTGCAATAAGAACCGCACTCGGGTGTGTTTGGGGCGGTTTGGTTACACTAGTGTGACCGATAGGCATGGGCTAGTAACCGGTTTTGAGGTATACCGCGGTTTGAAAGAGCCAAGGTTTCAGAACCACTATTATTTTCCTTCATATGTTCTAAGGTATTAGAATTAAAAAGGTTGAGTATAGCCGGACAAAATTCTAAAAAAAACACAATTGAGAGCTGTATTGGCAATACTGTGATACTGTGAAACCATGGTCCAGACCCAAGTGAAGAAAGTTACAGGTGTGAATGCAACCAAATATGGTATCTATTTAGCTGAGGATGCTGGGAAATGTTGGTTAATTGTGACTCCATTGGTGAATCCTCTCTCTCCCCCTTCTTTTTCCTCTGAACTCAGAGCTACAGCAGAAGAGACTAGAATTTCAAAAAGAACTGTTCTAACCCTTATACTAGTGAATCAAAAAGTCTGTTTGAAGTATCTGGCTGTGTGGATCATGTAGAAATAAAAAAATATATAAATGAAGTGAGGAGAGTTCAAGGTCTGGTCAAAAGCTTTCCAGGGGTCTACTGCTTCTTTTCAAGTAGGTAAATACAGAGACAGAAAAGTCTGTGCGTCTGGCTGAGCTCAAGTCTAATTCAACCACTGATGAGGAATACCAAACAAGACGTTTGACAGGCAAATGTTCTTGATCCGCTCTTGTTTTTCATTAAAGGTGCAGTATGTAGTTTCAGGAGGTGGATCTGCTTACATTTCCAGAGATTTTCTCTACATGTAATTTGTAGTATTGCATCCTATCATAAATCAAAACAAAATTATTTCGAGTCACCTGGAACCAAACATAAGACTAGAATATGGTTGTAAATAAAACTGTTGGCCCTGCTGCTGTAAACATCAACAGTTAAACAGTAACTTTCAGGTATAGCTTTTTAACCTTAAACACTGCTCCAGAGATCCAATTTTCTTGTGATGAATGTTTGTTTATTCAGTTATGAAAATATACCTTCAAATAATCATTTGTCTGACACACCCAAAGTTACATACTGCAACTAAAAATTAAAACAACACATTTCTGTGCGTTCTTTCTTTTTGTTGATAAGCCGACATCATGCCAAGACCCCTGCATACTTCAGGTTGCCATGGGTTACAGAAATTAGAAGCTATTAATCAGAGAGAGTGATGGTTCATTAAACACTAAAAGCAGTTTGTCAGCCAAACGAGCCAAACCAGACACGCAACCATGGTTCACTTGCAATCCTCCCTCTTATACTCCTTTTCCCAACTCTCACTCCACTCCACATTGCACTCAACTCCACGCACACACAGACACACACACAGACACACACACAGACACACACACACACACACACGCACACACACACACACACACACACACACACACACACACACACACACACACACATCTCTGTTGTGTCTTACCAATCTGTGGCCAGCGGCAAATACCCTCATGGTTGGACACAGTGAGAAGCTCCTTGTCAAATTGTGTCTGAAAACGTAGGAAGTCGAGTGTGTGTACGTGTGTCTGTTCGTGTCCAATTGAGCAGGCCCAATTATAGACTTTCTATAATTAGTCGCAAGCAATTAGCATTAGCACAATAAATGCAAAGCAGAGCCCATAAAGAATGCAGCAAAAAAGGGTGGAAGGGAAGGAAGGTTTTAAGGCTGATTTGAATGTAAAAGACCTATCTGTGTTATCTGAGGTTATAGAGATAGGATCTGTGAAGGGGGGATAAGGCATAAAAGCATCTTACAAACGGAATTCATTTTCCTCCTGACAATCCCCAGTTGAAGATGATGAAAAAAAAACTCAGTGTTTTATTTTCTATTACATCACCGCAGCCGGAGCAGTAGAAAGTGGGTTTGTAATGGAAGGCAGGGTGGGGTAAAAAAAAAAAAAAAGTAGTGCTCTTCAATATAGTCTCCGCTGACGTCTTGTCTCTTCTTGGCACCGAACTGGGTCGGCGTGCTAATTCACCCCCTCGCCAAGAGCCAGCCACAGTCACGCACACACCAGACCAGACAAGATACAGGGCACGAGATGGTGAAAGGAACGACTTAAGGCTTAAGTGGCCAAGGCTTGTGTGTGTGTGCATGTGTGTGTGTGTGTCTGTGTGTGTGCAGAGAAAGTGAGAGAGCGAGTGCATATCAGACATGAATGTGCGTGAATATGTGTGTGTTCATATGAGCGTGCATAAGTGGTCCTCCCCAGACAAAGGGGCTGAGCATTGGCTGGGAGCACGGCATGGTGCGTGCGTGCGTGCGTGCGTGCATGCAAGTGTTTTTGTGTTTGTGTGTGAGCACCAGGGTTGCGTGACATGCCGTTAAAAAGTGTCACAGGGAGGGAAGCAATGAAAGAAGATGGAAAGAGTGGAGGAGGATGGTGGAGGATGGGGTTGACTGGACCCCTAGTCCACTTGAGTCTACATCAAAACACAAAGTCTCTGTGTGTGTAGTTGTGCGTACATGTACATGTGCGAAAGTATGTAGTGTGTGTGTGTGTGTGTGTGTGCGTGTGTGTGTGTGTGTGCTCGCGCATGCCTCCCGGTGCCAGTGAAAAATGGGCCTAAAGTGCCCCCATACAGTGAGAGAAATCGAGGACACACTGATATGAGACACACACACTTAAGCTGGTCACATCTACTCTAGCTCAGCGCAGCCCATCCAAGCCTAGCACACATTGACACACACACACACACACACACACTGGGGAGACTCGGGTTGGTGCGTACTACTCACACATGTGGGTTAGGTCACTCCTCTGCTCAGTCAATGGACCACATCCTGTCATCCTAGACTGTAAACTGCCCTGGGCCTCTCATACTTCCATGTTTTTTTCTTCACGGTTGAGTTTGTTAGGAAATAACATATTCCAGCCACTAAAATAGAATTCATTACATATTATTTATCTGCTACTTTTATCCAAAGTGACTGCATAGATGTGCATTCAAAAATGAATCATGTAAATACATTAGCTTTAAATAAGCTTTAATATAAAGTTCTACATGTACGGTATGTGCAATTTATTTATTTAATTTTCACACACTTACTGAAACTAATACATTAAAAGCAATTACATTAATCTATTAACACACAATCCTCCCTTTGATTTCACTGTGAAGAACTTTACCTTTTAAGTTATGATCTTTATGATCATCAGTATGACATACTGTGTATGTTCTCTAACACCTTTGCATCAAAGCTTTATGCTGTCCAATATTTAAATCTATACTCCAACATTCTGTCAAAGCATTTATTTTACAGATGTGTTTTAATAACATGTAAACCCCCGGAAAACTTAAAATATTAGGTTTTACTGCAACACAAGATACTTTTGAAAAAACACAATATGATAAAAGAAACAACCTTAAAGGAAATTAAAGCCATGCTGCAAAGTGCTGCTCCATCAGGACTGTGTGACTGTGATTTAAGGGCTTTTAAACTCAAGATAGAATTGGTTTAAGCAGAGAGATTAGCTGAAGGTTAATTTGCTTTGAAATTTAAATAAAACCAAATATATGTTTGGGTCAATATCCACACTGGTGTGGCCTTTACATTTTGACAGACTTTGAAAAAACATTTCGTAGCACTTATGATAGCCTGTTTGGCAGTTCCACATTCCTCCTCAAAGATTATTAAGGCCTTTGTTTGATCCCTTTGAAAAGATAAAATCAGCAAACAATGAGATTTAGAAAATTGCCATGTCAGTCAGAGGCCCACTGTTCAAAGGACAGGTTATTTCTTGGGTCTGATAACATGTGAATCCTGAAAGGATTACATTAAGCTCCCTACTGTTTTGGCTGTTAGTCTGTTTGTAAATAGAGGGTTTGCACAACAGAATAAGGTCTCCACAAACAAAAACGGTAACAATTGATAATGAAAATTACGATCACAATTTTTCTCGTATTTAATTTTATTATTATAATGAATCTCTGCCTATCTAAGACAGCAGGGAAGCTCCTGTCATCTGTTTATAATGTGATCAAACTGTGTGTGTGTGTGTGAGTGTGTGTCTGTGTGTGTGTTTGGGTCTGTGTCTTGTGTGTGCGTGCAATGCTGATAGGTCTTATAATTAGTTACTTCTTCAGACAGTTATTGGCTACTGCGGTCCCCAAGGGGATTGTGGGGGATTGCTCTTTGCTCTTTGACTCTCTGCTATCAGCAAACTTTGTGCCTGTCAGACGAGGACCAGGGAGGCTTAATGTGAGCAGGCAATAGGTGGCAGACACAAAGACAAGCAGCGGGAATAAAGCCAGATGTGAGGAGCGAGAGAGGGAGAAAGAAAGAGAGAGAGAGCGTTGAAATGAAAGAATCAGACATACAGAGAGACACAGAGATTATGAGACCAAGTCAAACGAGAGAGGTGAAGCGTCGGAGGAGCAGAAAAGCTGTGGCACATTGTGACATAATGTGATCGTTATCTGTCAGAGCTGCACCGTAGAGAAATATCAGAGGGAGACAGATGGCTAGGCCACAAGCAGGATTTAATATTCCTCTATTCTTTCTTTTAAAGATTTTTGTGCACATTTTCACTTTCCTTTATTGACAGTACAGAGAGACACAGATGAGGGGTAAGAAATGCAGAAAACGACCCGGGCACATTTTAGTTTTAAAGGATTTTGTAAGGCCGGGCCAATAATGTAACAACCAGCCAATGATGTAGGCTAATAACTTGCTATTCATCATGGGCAAAAAGCTATTACGGTATGGGTTCAGGCATTTTATTACGTTAATGGCAGGTTACACAATGATTTGCTTTTATTGCATTAGATACTGAAAAATGATTATGTTATTTGCCGTTATTACACTACTGGCTGCTCCACAAGCGGCTAATTGCAACATCTCAAAAGGCTAAATCAGGATATTAAACCTCATCATAACACTGGAAGCGTTCCCTACTAGCTGATAAACACCCATCATATCCAAACTACACACCGAACACACACACACAAAACATGTATAATGCAGCAACGTCAGCCATCATTGTGTGGCTCTAACCCCTACACCACGAGCGCTTTACTTTTGGTATTTTCCCACTTCAAACGTATACACACATATACAGAGGTGGAGACCAACCTCAGCGATTTTTACCAGCATCCAATAAGGAAGTGACCACAACTGTAGTAACCAGGAAGTGCCACTGGGGGCTGGTAGCAGAAGACAGCCATCTGTCATTGACTCCAGTGTTAAACATGCCGTTTTCACAGCATTATTAAACCTATTTACAGCCTGGGCCACGAAACCATTTTAGTCTGTATGTTTAGGTCATATCTCCATGACAACACTGAGGGGGGTGAATTTTTTTGGCCCACGCTAGTTTTTATTCTTTTGGAGGTTAAAATGTATTGCCGCGATCTCTTGAGTGACAGCTCTCCGCCCGTTGTCCCTCACTTTGCCTCGGAGGTATACGTCAGCTATCTCCCTCCCCCTCACAAAATGGCGATGCGCACAAACCAGGATTATTGGATGCCGTGTGAATAACTGAGGTCAGCCCGGATGCTACATCCATATTACTTACTATCTATGGTGGAGACACACTCAGAGGTCAGTTTGGGTGAAGCAGCACATTGGCCCTGGCTCCCTAAGGGTCTGTGAAGGTCGAAACAACTGTCAGTCAACTGTGGAGAAGGGGTTAAGACCAATGTACTGAGTGATTATCCCCCTTCATGCATAGTAAACCTTAGAGTGGTCACTGTATATGAGAAGCTGTTTTCTTGTACAGTAGGGGAGAGTGGCCTAAGTTGTGCAACTTTTCACTCAAAGTGACTTTAAAGTAAGGCCTTGACAGTAAAGTCTCCAACTCAAATATGTTCATATATTTCAGGGTGTTGTGCATCCCTGGCAATAAAAACTTTGGATCTGGAATAAACTGTTGAAGAAATATAGCTTTCGGAAAAAAAGTTGCCCCCGGTGTGGTGTAAGTTCTGCGGTTGGAGAGAATACCATGGGGTGAATTGTGCCATTGATATATATCTCATAAACTGTAATGCAAGACAAATCCATTAGACAATCACTTATTTAAGGTGTATTTAAAGTAAATAAAGTAAATAGTTGACAAAGATTGAAGGACAATTTTCTTAAACAAGGCCTAGTAGATCTAATGGTTTTACCTGCAAAGCTCACAATGACAAAGTCACCATCATCATCTTTCTGGCCATCTGAACTCTCATCAGTGGTGTCGTTAAGTGGAATTGAGATGTCACTCTCTTCTGACCTACTGTAGACAATCACTTTCTTTTGGTGACCAGCGTATACAGCCATGCCACTGGCACAACTCTCAGAAATGTACGTTGCTCTGTGCTTGTGGAACCAACTGCCACCTGACAAATGTGATTTCCCTACATTTCTGCCTTTAAATCAAGGCTCAAAACCCATATGTACACCCTGGTGTTTCCTCCCCATTAACTATCTTACCTCTGCACTACTATCTGTGTTTATGTGGATGTATGGGCTTTACGTCTTTTATTTTGGTTATTGTTATTTTACCTTCATTGTTTAATAATAATAATAATAATAATTGATTGGATTTATATAGCACTTTTCAAGTTACTCAAAGCGCTTTACAGGGTTCCAGGTTCAATTTGTTCACACACAGTCATACCGGTGGTGGTAAACTACGATAGTAGCCACAGTTGCCCTGGGGCAGACTGACAGAAGCGAGGCTGCCATTCCGCGCCATCGGCCCCTCCGACCACCACCTCAAACACACAGCAGTCATACACATTCACACGAGGCAAGGTGGGTGAAGTGTCTTGCCCAGGGACACAACGACCATGACACAAGTGGCCGGGCGGGGATCGAACCGCCAACCCTAGGATCGTTGGCCAACCAGCTTAACCACCTGAGCCACAGTCGCCCCAACTTTACCTACTGAATGCACTATGTACAGCACTTTGGACAGTGCAAACTGTCATAAATGTGCTTTTATAAATACATTTTACTTACTTACTTACTTACTTGTAACTCACCCAGGCCCTTTGGCACAAATCACCCCAATCCCAGAAATTTGGATAATATGCATGATGCAGCAATTTAGGGCTGACATCGCGCTAACTGTTAAGACTCAAAATGTAGCATACCAAAGCACTAAAACATGTGTCAAATGTTTTCAAACTTGTCTATAATTGTTCAGACACAATAATCAAACAACCTTGATCATCAAAATTTTACTTTGAAAGGCAAAACACAGTTTTTTGAGCTTAAATGTGCTTATATCTTATTCTTTGTGTCTCCCTTCTTTACAGGATGAGTCAAATGGATGGCTCTTCTTAAATATGTGGTCACATTTCCAATTTCTTCCACCGTTTTCTAGAAACAAGGGGTAGCACAACTTCCAAAATGCACAACTTAGGCCACTCTCCCCTATATGCATTGGGTTTTAATTGTTTAGCTGCCACACAGTGGATTTTGTATTATCTTATTTGTAAATTGTATTTTACAGTGTTCCACAAAATATATATTTTTATTTTCATTATTTATCATATAATTTTATTTTTATATTTATATAAATTGTGATAGTTAAAATTAAGTTTGGATGTCGTTTGAGGTGTTGAAATGTTTGTGACATTCATTGTTAATGTAGTTTAATCAACAGATTTAATTTAAGCCCAAAAATCTTATTCCTTTGGCTGTTTGGTGCACAGTTCCTTAATGAAGATGCAGTTAAAGTGATCTAGGGAAACAGATGATTTTTGGCTGAGATCTTCATTATTTCCCCGGCTCATGGCCACTTGAGTGGAACACCATATTCATAATTTGCTGTCAGAATCGACTCGTGTTGCTGCCGGCCTTTGGAGAAGGTTTACGAGGAGCTCAAATTGAAATGTTCTCCAGAGAGAGGCAGGGACAGAGGGGAATACCAAGTGATCAAATTAGCAACTGCTGATCAACAACAACTGCATCTGTTTGGAGGCAGATGACACCGTAACACCCACACACACATTCACAGCCCCGGGCAGAGAGGCTATAGCCGGGTGTGAACGCACACACACACACACACACACACACACACACACACACACACACACACACACACACACACACACACACACACACACACACACACACCAGCATACACACAGGACACAAACTCACATATGAACACGATTTCAACAGGGCTTTGTATCAAAGTAATTTGGACTGTGTAGGAAGGGCATCAACTTTTCTCTTTAAAGAAAATTCTATTTCATCACAACAATGTATGATGAGATGTGGGGATGCCCTGTGTTGTCATGTCCAAACGTTTACCCAAATTAGAGCTGACTTTTATATTTTTATATAATCGTGAACAACCGTCACCAGACTTAATGGAAGTCATGACAAAATATTGCTGGATCTCATTAGATAATTTGTTGAATATAATGTCATAAGAACAATAAACGATAGCCTTATAACTGCAGAAATAAGATCCAAGTTGCAATAGATGATGCTGCACAATGAGTGGCAGGGCACTACGAGCCGCAGCAGCCAACAATGTAACAACCGCGGACGACGTAATAACTGCCAATAACATTTTAGTAGGAGCGTTTGTGTGGTCAGGTCTTTCAGCAGGTATTTGAAATAAGGCAATGATAAGTAAGTGTGATACTTTGTAGCCACTAAGTCAAAATTAAAAAAGCGATATAGCCTAAGTAGGTTATTACAATACTATATCCAGTTAAGTTATTCAGTTTCTAAAAGGTTATTTAAAACCCAGCCCATAATGTAGGCTAATAACTTGTTACATCATGGGCAAAAGCTATAACGTTAGGGGTTCAGACATTTTATTACATTAATGGCAGGTTACTCAATGATTTGCTTTTATTGCATTAAACACTGACAAATTATTACGTTATTGGCTGTTATTACACTACTGGCTGCTACACAAGCGGCTCATTGCAACATCTCAAAAGGCTAAATCAGGATATTAAACAGCAATGTCAGCCATACTGAATTGGTCAAACTAAAAACTTTACAAAAGCACAAAACAACAACCACCAGCACCACAGCTGCTGCTACTACCGCATGCTGCGCATTGGGAGACGGAGAAACTAGGCGTCGAGAAACGTGTGTGTGTGTGTGTCTCATTAAATGTGTAGGCAGTGTATACATCTGTTTGTTACGAGTGTGTGAGCGTCGGGGTGCTGAGGGATTTGTTGTTGCCGTGCCAAGACTAATTAGTCTTATTGTGTGTGTCTGGTCGGTCCATGTTGCTGGACGACGGAGCATTTTGATTGGTCAGCGCGGAGAGAGTGTAGAGCAGGGGAAGAAAAGGAAGGGAAGAAAGATAGAGAGAGGGAAGAAACAGTGGACAAGTAGAGACGGTATTATTTCCCAGTTTAATGCTGCTAATCCATCGTGTGTGTGTGTGTGTGTGTGTGTGTGTGTGTGTGTGTGAGTGAGAGAGTGAGTGAGGGAGAGAGCTAACGCGATAACAGAATGAATCATATCTCAGCCAGACACAGCACCGCCGTGTCACTCAAAACTTCCCCTCCAATCTTTGTTGTGATTGGTCGAAGCCCTATCTCCACAGCAGGTGCACAAGGGCCACACATACATCAGTACACAAAAGCAACTTTGCTGCCTGTCTGCCTGCCTGACACACACACACACACACACACATTGTATATACACACACGTCTTGCATACCCTTGTTACCAGCCCACACAAATACACCAGGCTTTCACAAACAAATCCTCTTATGTGGTGGCTGCAGCCCATATGAATTACTTTATTAATTCAGGAATGAAAAACACTCACAAACAAAAGGCAGAGAGCTGCTGGGTAAATTATTGATTGAGTGCGTGCCACCCCCCCACCTTGGCCCCCCAGCAGTAGCCACCACCCATGTCCCGGTCCAGTGTCTATAAGAGCTATTAGTGCTGACAGTAAAGAGACAGGCAACATGATAGCAGATCACTGAGAACGCTGGCAGCCTCTCCTGTCTGAAGGGAACTGCGGGACTCCTTCAAATGATTTTCTGCCCAAGACTTTCTCGTCTGGTGTTAAACTGATGTGCACACAGGGCGCTGTCATTTTACTTCTTCCTCTTCTTTCTGGCCTGTGTGTGGTTGTGTGTGTATGTGTGTGTGTGTGTGTGTGTGTGTGTGTGTGTGTGTGTGTGTGTGTGTGTGGCATGAATTCTAAAGATATTGACATTTAAAATAAGGGGGGACCAGTTGTGACATTGTTGGCAGGAAGACTTATTCCTCACGTCAGTTGATTTCAAGGAAATAATAAACTATGAGCCTATAGAAACATTATAAGGTCAGGCTGTGTGTGTGTCTATTATTTCTTGTTGACAACCACACGCTGTGTTTCAATAGTCGTTCAACATTCCCTCGTTCACTTGCCCTCGGGGGAATCCTCGCCGCCATCATTCCAAATTGCCTGGAAAACTGAAGTGAACTTGGTGAGATGGACCCTTGGAGGGCTGAGGGATCGAGTGAACAACGATGGTCACTCCGAGGTGGATATCACCCACAGTGCATTGCAGTTCTTCTTCTTTTATTTTTCGGCAGACTGTATGCCTTTAGGCACATTACTGCCAACCACAGGATAAATACAAATGCTAAGCCGAATGTCCCCGTTGCTGAAATAAGACTCGAACAGGCTGGACATCATCATTGTGTTCCAGGTAGTTTTATTGAGGGGATCTAGACAGGACATACAGAGGACTTCGGTCGGAGCATGAAGCAGCATGGTTGAGAGGCAGCATTGGCTCTCCCTTAAAGCTACAGAACAGTGTCTTATATCTGTGTGTGGGGTGCATCACGTGTTCTTAATATCAAGACATCTCATCTCATCATAACGAGTCCCAATAACAACCCTATTTTAAGGATCCGTACTCCATGCTTTTCTTTGTCCTTGACCTTTAGAAATACTTACACCTGTAATCTCTATTTTCCACCACAAATGCATTGCAGTTTACACATTGTCGCTGTAACGCCGACGGCTGCCAATTAGTAGGCCTACAGTGCTGTGTGAACGTTTGTGAACCCCTTGAGCCTTTTGGAATTTTTAAAAGGTTAACCATTATTAATTCATTTTTATCAATACCAGTATTTTTTTATATGAAATAACAGATTTTTGTTTATCAATTCAACATTTTTATTTGCCAGAAATCAATTGTTAAAACAGATAAAACAAATTATTTGACAACTGTTGTATGTGCAAAAGTTTGTGAACCCTGAGCTGCATTGCTTAAATCGAGCAAGGTAAACACAATCAGGTGGGCAAAATTGAGTGATGAAATGGACCAATGCAGTGAGAGATCTTTAGGGGAGAAATTGGGCGGCACTAGATAAAACAGAGATCAAACCAGGTCAGTTTAGGTTCACCAAAGTGAACCCATACAGGTCAGACATGCTAAAAGGGAAAAAAATCTCAGAGGATCTTAGGAATAGAGTTGTGATGCTGCACATTTGTCTGAGGACAGCTATAAATGAATTTTAAAAAAAGTTTGAGCTCCATCGGTCCACCGTGAGGCAAATCATCTAAAAATGGAGAGCTTTAAGAGTGACTGAACATCTGCCTAGAAGTAGACTTCCTTCAAAAATATCCACAGCGCCACAAGAAAAGTTATTTTTCAGTTAAAAACCAACCCAAACATTACATCTAGTTATTAGCAGACCTCTCTTGCAGCATCTGGGACAGATGTGCATGGTTCCACAATAAGAAGAAAACTCAGTCAAAATGGCTTTCAAGGGAGGGTTGCTGAAGAAGCATCTGCTCTCAAAAAAGAACAAAACTGCTTGTCACAACTTTGCCAGAGAGCACCTGGAGATACTTGAAGTCTTATTCTGTGGATAGATTAGTCCAAAATGTAACTGTTTGGTCATAACCAAAGCCACCATGTTTGGGCAAAAACGCAACTCTGCCTACCACCAAGAGAACCTTCTCCCAAGTGAAGAATGGTGGTGGCAAATGGTCTGCAAATCTCCATATGTAATGTTTGGGTTGGCTTTTACCTGAAAAATCCCTTTTCTTGTGGCGCTTGAGGATATTTTTGAAGGAAGTCCACTTCTAGGCAGATGTTAGGTCACTCTTAAAGCTCTCCATTTGTAGATGATTTGCCTCACGGTGGACCGATGGAGCTCAAACTTTTTTATATGAATTTATAGCTGTCCCCAGACAAATGTGCAACATCAAAACTCTATTCCTGAGATCCTCTGAGATTTGTTCCCCTTTGAGCATGTGTGACCTGTATGGGTTCAGTTTGGTGGGCCTAAACTGACCTGGTTTTATCTTTGCTTTATCTAGTGCCGCCCAATTTCTTCCCTAAAGATCTCTAGACATTGGTCTATTTCATCAATCAATTTGGCCCACCTGATTGTGTTTACCTTGCTCGATTTAAGCAATACAGCTCAGGGTTCACAAACTTTTGCACATACAACAGTTGTCAAATAATTGGTTTTATCTGTTTTAACAATTGATTTCTGGAAAAGAAAAATGTTGAATTGATAAACAAACATCTGTTATTTCATATAAAAAATACTGGTATTGATAAAAATTAATTAATAATGGTTAAAATAAAATAAAATCCAAAAGGCCCAAGGGGTTCACAAACTTTCACACATCACTGTATATGTTTTTGGTTGAAACTAACAGAAACTAAGAAAACATGCCAGACCAAACAATTTACAGTAACATTTTTTTTTCAGACATATCAAAAACAATACAAAACAAAATGAAAAGCATAAAAATACAATAAACAACATGTACAGTATCTCACAAAAGTGAGTACACCCCTCACATTTCTTCACATTTTTCTTTATATCTTTCCATGGGACAACACTGAATAAATGACACTTTAATACAATGTAAAGTAGTCAGTGTACAGCTTGTATAACAGTGAAAATTTACTGTCCCCTCAAAATAACTCGACACACAACCATTAATGTCTAAACTGCTGGCAACAAAAGTGAGTACACCCCTTAGAAAAAATTTACAAATTGGGCCCAAAGTGTAAATATTTTGTGTGGCCACCATTATTTTCCAGCACTGCCTTAACCTTCTTGGGCATGTAGTTCACTAGAGCTTCACAGGTTGCAACTGGAACCCTCTTCCACCCATTTATGACAGCATCACAGAGCTGGTGGATATTAAAGACCTTGCGTTCCTCCACCTTCCATTTGAGGATGCCCCAAAGATGCTCAATAGGGTTTAGGTCTGGAGACATGCTTGGCCAGGCCATAACCTTTACCCTCAGCTTTTTTAGCAAGCCACTGGTCGTCTTGGAGGTGTGTTTGGGGTCGTTATCATGTTGCAATACCACCCTGCGGCCCAGTTTACGAAGGTTGAGTGCACATGGTCAGCGTCGTACACAGAGGTTGGCTTTGGAAAATAGACGTATGAGTGCTGCCAGCATTGCTGAAGGGCTTGAAGGGGTGGGGGGTCAACCTGTCAGTGCTCAGACCATACGCCGCACTCTGCATCATACTGGTCTGCATGGTTGTCATCCCAGAAGGAAGCCTATTCTAAAGATGATGCACAAGAAACCCCACAAAAAGTTTGCTGAAGACAAACAGACTACGGACATGGATTACTGCAACCATGTCCTGTGGTCTGATGAGACCAAAATACATTTATTTGGTTCAGATGGTGTTAAGAGTGTGGAGCGGCAACCAGGTGAGGAGTACAAAGACAAGTGTGTCTTGCCTAGAGTCAAGCATGGTGGTTGGAGTGTCATGGTCTGGGGCTGCATGAGTGCTGCCAGCACTGGGGATCTACAGTTCATTGAATTCTAACATGTACTGTGACATACTGAAGCAGAGCATGATCCCCTCCCTTCATAAACTGGGCCGCAGGGCAGTACTGCAACATGATAACGACCCCAAACACCCCTCCGAACGACCACTGGCTTGTTAAAGAAGCTGAGGGTAAAGGTTATGGACTGGCCAAGCATGTCTCCAGTCTTAAACCCTATTGAGCATCTTTGGGGCATCCTAAAACGGGAGATGGAGGAGCGCAAGGACTCTAATATCCACCAGCTCCTTGATGTCGTCATGAATGGGTAGAAGAGGGTTCCAGTTGCAACCTGTGAAGCTCTAGTGAACTACATGCCCAAGAGGGTTAAGGCAGTGCTAGAAAATAATGATGGCAAAACAAAATATTGACACTTTGGGCCCAATTTGGACATTTTTTCTTAGGGGTGTACTCACTTTTGTTGCCAGCAGTTTAGACATTAATGGCTGTGTGTCGAGTTATTTTGAGGGGACAGTAAATTTACACTGTTATACAAGCTGTACACTGACTACTTGACATTGTATCAAAGTGTCATTTATTCAGTGTTGTCGCATGGAAAGATATAATGAAATATTTGAAGAAATGTTAGGGGTGTTCTCACTTTTGTGAGATACTGTATGTTTAAATGACTTCACAAAAAGAAAAAAAAGAAAACAAATGATCTGTATTGATGTGATATGTCTGAAAAGGAGCAGGAAGAAGTATTCACTTATTTAATCCTACCCCTTTTCCATAGTAAATTTTTTTAAAATATTTATTATATTTGCTTCTTGTATTCCATATAATCTCTATACAATCTATCTATACAATTGGCGATACTATATTTGACATTTACGATCTATACATACATACAACTTAATATACTATGATTTTTCATATTTTATATATTTAATATTTATACAATGCATATATCTATATTTATATACAATCAATATATCCATATCTACATACATATCTATACAATCAATCAGTATATATATATCCATATAGGGGAGAACGGGGGAATCTGAGGCATCGGGTAATGTGAGCCACCCCCTGTATCTAGGCAACGGAAAACATTTGTGGTCATGTGAGATATATGTTTTCAAGCCTCTCTCATTTCCCCATGGCCCTGAAAGAGAGGACCTCATGGTGCTGTGGTAAGCATGTTTTTTTCACCAAAATAGGTATTTTGCATGTAAAAGTAAATTTTCTTGCTGTCAACTTAATCAACTGTTGTGCCAAAGCAAATGTATTCCCGTAGAAACTTCTATCATATGTGTTGATAAACTACCAACATATAAAAACCATGTGATGATATTAGCTAAAGAATAGCCTGAAATACTAAGAGAGGTAGTTTTTTCTCAAATTGTGGTGGTGGGGGAAAGTGAGCCAAATGCTGTGGGGGAAAGTGAGACACTGTTTCACTTTCCCCCACCATGAGGCACAAGTTAAGTTTAGTCTTAAACATATTTTAATGTAATATTACATAACATATGTTTTATTTTAATGTCATACGCATTGTAGAAAAGCCATCATGCCAAGGAAATACACCAGGAGGAAGACAACCTGGGGCAACCACACGGAAAGCACACCTTCTCATCTTTCCCTGTAACCTTCAGGGCTGGAATGTAGAGTAGGCCTAGTTGTAGAGTATGACAGGCTGATGTTATAATCCAGTTGGGTCTTCTCCTGTGTTCTGAGTCCCAGGCTGTTCTCGCTGGTTCTGATTTTCCTATGCTTTGACCCCCAGACACAAGCTGGCTCTAAGGGTCCTGTGTTCTGACACCCATACTGTGTTCTAATCTAACTGGTTCTATCTTTCATTTGAATCTTATTAAAACCTTTTGAATTATAATATGTTGTATTTGATTTTGTTCAGAGTTACTTTCAAGTGTTTAGAAAATTTGCTTTGCTTAATTGACCAAACCCCATCATTATTTTACTAGTCCGACATTAGTTCTGGAGTGTGTGGCTAGCTTTCAAGATTCTAACTGTTACAATATGTGTTGTTATGGTAGTTTCAGAGTGGAAAAAGTAAGTGGATCAGTTTACACAATCATATTTTCACTGCCCTTTGTCTTGAAAAAAATCTGCTAATGCCAATTTCTAGGAAACATCCTGAATTAATGGGAAATGTGTAAATTTTAGTGATAAATAATTTTAGCTCGCTTAGAGGGGAGAAAATGTAAAAAGTGGCTCAGATTACCC
The DNA here is from genome assembly GCA_949357725.1 of Hyperoplus immaculatus. NCBI lineage: Eukaryota > Metazoa > Chordata > Actinopteri > Uranoscopiformes > Ammodytidae > Hyperoplus > Hyperoplus immaculatus. Next base: position 18,905,523 of record OX442350.1, on the reverse strand, counting down.
CGTTCTCCCCTATATCAATACAACCCATATATATATATATATATATATATATATATATATATATATATATTATTATTATTATTATTATTATTATTATTATTATTTTTTTTTTTTATAATTTCCTTCTTACTTCTCTCCCTCATCCCTGTACCTTTTGAAAATCAATACTTTGAACCTTATTTTAAACTGGATCATGTTTGGACATTGCTTTAGCTCCATGCTCATCCCATCCCACAGTTTCACACCCCCAATTGAGATGCAATGACATTTTAAAGTCATGCGTACAGCCAGTGTCTTAAAGTTTAACTGTTCCCTCAAATTGTAACCCCCCTCTCTGTCAAAAAAAAGTTTTTGAATGTTACTTGGTAGCAATTTATTTCTAGCTTTGAACATGATTTGTGCAACTTGATATTCAACCAGGTCATTGAACTTTATGATCCGGGAATGTAAAAACAGGAGCTTGGTGTGATCATAATATCCAGCTTTATTGATTATTCTTACGGCTCGTTTTTGTATTGTGACTAGTGGTAGCAGTGAGCTTTTGTAAGTGGTCCCCCAGACCTCCACACAGTAATTTCTAGTAATATCAAATCTGTGTGCCTTGTCAAAAATTCTTGAATCTCTTGTGTGTGATCAGTTAAAAGAGTTTCTAACCTCCAATGATCTTCTCTCAAAACTGCAATCAGGCTTCAGGAAAAAGCACAGTACCATCACTGCAGCTACAAAAGTGATCAATGATATATTAGTTGCTCTTGATAAGAAGCAGCACTGTGCTTCACTTTTTATTGACCTGTCGAAGGCTTTTGATACTGTGGACCATGCTGTTTTAAAGCATAGGCTTCTTTGCTTGGGTTTGTCAAATCATGTAGTTTCCTGGTTCACAGAGTATTTGAGTGACAGGACTCAGTGTATTAAATATGATGGTCTGTGTTCTGAATTTGTGAGTGTCCACAAGGGGGTGCCACAGGGTTCAATATTAGGTCCCCTCTTGTTCATTATGTACATTAATGATTTGGGAAAAAATGTGTCAGATGCTAACATGCATCTTTATGCAGATGACACAATTATTTACTGTTTTGGTTCAACTCCTGCTAGAGCTGTTGAATCTCTGCAGAAAGCTTTTGATGTAGTCCAGCAAACACTCCTGCAGTTAAAACTAGTCCTCAACTCTGACAAGACTAAACAAATGTTGTTTTCAACTTCTAAAAAAGTATCTCAAACTGTCCCCGCAGTGTCCACTCTTGAGGGAAATGTCATAGAGGTGGTTCGTATGTACAAATATCTTGGTGTGTTGATTGATGACTCCATTTCCTTCAAACCCCATATTGATAATCTTGTGAAGAAACTGAAACTCAAATTGGGTTTCTTCTACAGGAACAAATTTTGTTTTTCTTTTGAGGTCAAAAAGCGGCTTGTCACTGCAACGTTTTTATCCAGTTTAGATTATGGAGACCTGATGTATATGAATGCCTCAGCTAAATGTCTATGTAAGATTGATGCTGTTTACCATGCTTCTCTGAGGTTCATTACCAATTGTGGAGCCTGGACCCATCACTGTGACTTATATTCTCGAGTGGGTTGGCCCTCTTTGTCCACCAGAAGGCTGGGACACTGGTGCACTTTTATTTATAAGGCCATGTTAGGGCTGCTTCCCTCCTACGTCTGTAATTTAATCACACAGAAAAGTGTTGCTTCTCACAATCTGCGCTCAAACAATCAGATGCTTCTGTCAGTTCCATTTGCACGCACAGAATTAGGAAGAAAGTCCTTCATCCATTCTGCTCCCACCACATGGAACTGGCTACAAAAAGATTTTAAATTAACCGAAATTATTTCTTTGAACGCTTTCAAATCTAAGTTGAGAGCATTTCAGACCACCTCTTTTACTTGTAGTTGTTTTTTATGATTTTTAATTTACTTGGAACTGTTTTTATTTTATTTTTATTTTTTTTATTATTTTAATTGAAAACAGTTCTTTCTGATTTTATTTGATAACAGCTTTTTATCATTTTAATTCCTGTCTATATGTTGTGAGTGTATTGTGAGTGAACATGTAACGTGTTGCTGCCTCTTGGCCAGGACTCCCTTGAAAAAGAGGTTTTTAATCTCAATGGGACTTTCCTGGTTAAATAAAGGTTAAATAAAAAATAAAATAAAAATTTAAATAAGGTAAGATCATTGAGCAGTAAAGGATATGCAATGATTTTTGATCCAATATATGCTTTGCTTTACACAGGACTAAGATGCTTTGTTTAGATTTAACATGTTTTATGTGAGGTTTCCAGCTGAGCTTATGGTCTATTGTCACACCAAGGAATTTATTTACATACACTCTTTCAATATTAACACCGTCAATCTTAACATTTACGTCATTATTTAAATTACAATTTCCAAACAACATGATTTTTGTTTTACTTAGATTCAATGACAATTTATTATTGTCAAACCACTTTTTTAATGTGCTCATTTCAGTTGTAATTAACTCCAGAAGCTGCTGCAAGTCCTCTCCCGTACTAAAAATATTAGTGTCGTCTGCAAATAACACGAATTGTAAAATCTTTGATGTTTTGCATATATCATTAAAGCCACTACGAGTAACATGGCACGTTGGCGTCCCCTTTGGACAAAAGCGGTAGTATTTTTACGACGCCCGCTGTCGCAAAGCTGTTTTCTAGCTCGTTCCAGGCGCGTGAGTGTGAACTGAGAAGGGAGCAATATAGTGCATGTCCGTGTGTTGAAAGTGTGAGGACTCTTTTCGGCTCCGTGAGAGTGGTTTTGACACTGCATGAACTAATGCCAGTCACTGCCACACACACCTGATTGCAATGAGTTGATGAAGCAGTGTCACCTAACTACTCTCTCTCTCACGGAGCCTAAAGATTACGTGTCCGACTCCTCACAGAAAGCGAATGAACGAGAGACGGCAGTTAGTATGGATCACGATGAGGTAATGTGTTTATGTTGTTGTAAATAATTACTATTTCAGATAATGGTTATCTGATGATGGTGAAGCAAAGCAAACTTTGTGTTAGTACCAACCGCTCATTCATTTAGGAGTAAACACTGCAGTCTAGTTTCGCTCTCATGGAATTGTATACACGTTGCTTGGCAACGCCCTGGTCCCGCCCGTAGCCTATATCACTCTCCCTTTTAGCTTTTCTTCATTGCATTTTTTCTTTGATGGTTCAGCCCCGTTATCAGTCATTATGACGACAAATAACTGTCTCAAACAAAGCTCCCGCTCCCCTTCCCTCACCTGGAGGGATAGGCTTCTCAATTCACGTTGCTGCGCCACACTGAAATCTGCGACCAATATGGATATGTGACCATAGAGCTTGCACGAGCGAACCGAAAATCGGACTGGGTGTGCGACCAGACCAAAAGCAGTAATAAAAACTATTTAAAAATGTCTTTCTTTGCACTGATGGTCTCATTTGCTGTTAAAGGTAATTTATGATTATCAGAGGAAACATGAGGCTGTTTAAAAGATATTTAAATGCTACTCATAGCCGCTTTAATGTAGAGAATAAAAATAATTGGCCCTAATACTGACCCCTGGGAGACCCCACAGGCAATGTCCAAACAAGATGACATACAGTCATATGAAAAAGTTTGGGAACCCCTCTCAGCCAGCATTATAATTGACTCTGCTTTCACAAAAAAAGATAAAAGTGGTATGTCTTTAATTTACCAGGAACAGCTAAGTACTGGGGTGTTTTCCAAACAAAGATTTTTTGAAAAGCAGTATTTGGTTGTATGAAATAAAATAAAATGTGAAAAACTGGCTGTGCAAAAATATAGGAACCCTTGTGGTTTTGTTGATTTTAATGCCTGTAACAGCATGTAAAACTGATTACTTTAAACACAAAGTTGGTTGGATTATGTTGTTAAGCCTTGAACCTCATAGAAATGTCTGTTTAATCATGAGAAAAGGTATTTAGGTGCCTAAATGCAAGTTGCACTTCTCTTTGACTCTCTGCTGAAGTGAGACAGAATGGGATAATCAAAACAGCTCCCAAAAGATCTGAAAAACAAAGATTGTTCATTGTCATGGTTTAGGGGAAGGCTACAAGAAGCTTTCCCAAAGGTTTCAATTGTCAATTTCGACTGTAGGGAACGTTGTCAGGAAATGGAAGGACACAGGCATAGTGGCAGTTAAACCAAGGCATGGCAGACCAAGAAAAAAACAGGAGCGGCATAGGTGGAGGATTGTGAGAATGTTTGCACACAATCCACAGATCACCTCCAAAGGCCTGCAAAAACATCTGGCTGCAGATTGTGTATCTGTACATCATTCAAAAATTCAGCGCAATTTGCACCAAAACATCTGCTTTTTATAAAGACCAAATAACTTAATTTTTGTCTCATCAGTCCAAAGCATTTTCTTCCAATATGAATCTGGCTTGTCTAAATGAGCTTTTGCATACTCCATGCAACTGTATCTGTGGCGTGGGCGCAGAAAGGGCTTCCTTCTCATCACCCGGCCATACAGATGTTTTGGTGCAAATTGCACTGAATTGTAGAACCATGTACAGATACACAATCTGCAGCCAGATGTTCTTGCAGGTCTTTGGAGGTGATCTGTGGGTTGTGTGTTGTGTTCTCACAATCCGCCGCATATGCCGCTCTTGTACTTTTCTTGGTCTGCTAGACCTGGGTTTAACTGCAACTGTGCCTGTGTCCTTCCATTCCCTGACAACGTTCCTTACAGTAGAAATTGACAATTGAAACCTTTGGGAAAGCTTCTTGTAGCCTTCCGCTAAACCATGACAATGAATAATCTTTGTTTTTAAGATCTTTTGGGAGCTGTTTTGATGATCCCATTCTGTCTCACTTCTGCAGAGAGTCAAAGAGAAGTGGAACTTGCATTTAGGCACCTAAAATACCTTTTCTCATGATTAAACAGACCTTTATATGAGGTTCAAGGCTTAACAACATAATCCAACCAATTTTGTGTTTAAAGTCCTCAGTTTTACATGCTGTTACAGGCATTAAAATCAGCAAGACCACAAGGGTTCCTATATTTTTGCACAGCCAGTTTTTCACATTTTATTTAATTTCATACAACCAAATACTGCTTTTCAAAAAATCTTTGTTTGGAAAACATCCCAGTACTTAGCTGTTCCTGGTAAATTAAAGACATACCACTTTTATCTTTTTTGTGTGAAAGCAGAGTCAATTATAATGCCGGCTGACAGGGGTTCCCAAACTTTTTCATATGATTGTATGTTCACCCATCTTCACAAACTGTTGCCTGTTCTGTAAATATTATCTTGATAATCTGAGTAATCATGTCGAAATGCAATGTTTGTCATGCTATGGAAATGGCGTTATGCAATATACTTTGGTGAGAGTTAAAATTCTCTATTATTTGCATTCAGAATGTAACCGACGGTCCATTGTGACAACAAGGGCAAGTGGGTTCCATTTAAATTCCCCGCTCCTCCCACGTCCACTCTCCCGCCGTGCTCCAAGTTCCCTCCATGCGACGTATGCTGTTACGTCATACAAAGGGCTGAGGGGAAGTGAACGAGGGGAAGTGGAACTATAATTTAATTGCAGCAACAGTCTGCTCAATTGCAGTAAACTCAAAATGTCAGCTGGACGTTCGATTGTTTCTCATTTAGAGGCCTCTTAAATCGATGAGACGAAAAACGCTTTTTCTTGGAAATGCTACTTTGTCTGTTCATGCTTATTTAGAATTGTCAAAATTGAAGTTGACAAAGCAGTGTACATGCGTCTATCTCTGAACTTATATTGAGGTGAGAATGTAGAAAAATGAAAAGAGAACATTTTACTAAATTCAAATTTGAAGTAAGTTTTTAGACCTGCATGATTCAAATAAGATTGTAACACCAGATTACAGATTAGCCTTCTTGAATATATATTTCAAACTGTAATGTAGTGGTCCATAGTAAAAATAAAATAATTAAACATTACACCCATGCTTTAAAGGAGTAGTTCAACATCTTACATGTTTAGCTTTTTAACTCTCTCTGGCTCAAGAAAAGGCAACCGAAACCATGTAACTGTGTGTACATTTGTGGTCTAGTAATGGTCAAAGGTTGCTCATCCAGGTACATTTAGCTCAAACACTGGTAGTAAAGGGGAGCAGATCAAAATAAAAACTTTACAACATCACTTAACACTCCTGATTACTTGTTTAGTTTATTTACCACAATATGTTGAGTTCTATATCTTTTACACTTTATATCCTTTTAGAACCAAATACATACGTGGTCATCACTAGCCCCTTTTACACAGCCAGCGAAAGCCGGGAATATGCCGGCCTTTCGGCCCTCCGCCCTGCTGTTTAAATGCCACAGTTGCGGAACGAGGGAAGAAAGGTGCGAGAGATTGTTCCGGGAATTTTACTACCTCGGGGGTAGTAAGATTCCCGACACAATCAGTTCCGCCTCTCTGTTTAAATGCTCCAGCTTGTTGTTGCGGAACAGGGGGGCGTTTGACGTTCCATAGCCTACGTTCTAAACATGCGACCATGTTAGCAGTTGAAGGACGTGTGTTTACCATTAATCACGGCGGCCTGATGAAATCACCAATCACGGCGGCCTGATAAAAATCACCAAATAAAAGGAACGGCGTATAATCTATCTGATCATGAGGTCCGTTGCTCAATCCAAACCCCCGCGCTTCATTTTGCAGAGTGTATGAGTCTATTTCTGCCCAGGAGAAATTTTACAATGGGAAAGCTAGGCTAGGCTAAGTAAGGGATAAAGTATAGCGAACGGGTATAGCGAACGGGTCAAGCTGAACAAGAGCCCTCCGCTGCGCGTCGGGCTCCTGCTTCAGCTTGTCGGTCTTTATTTCTAGCAAGTGACCCGTTCGCTATACATTATCCCGCTTATTAGGCTACATGGCTACTACAAAAAATAAAGCAATTCATTGAAGCAACATGTTGTTTTAACAGCCAACAGCCGCTACACGGTCGGAACTCACTCAGTAGCAACGGTTACTATGTCAAGCTGCGGCCAGTAAATAGGAACGACCAAGGATAAGACCTAGTAACGGGGGAATAGTCTGCTCGCCCCGTCTGCTTCAGCTGACTGAAGGCTCCGGCTCAGCTGTTAGCCACAGAGCTACTGTTTTGCTAACACAACTCAAGACGTGAAGAGGTGAAGCGGATTGATTTTGTCAGTTTGGTTAACAGTCCCAGTGATGTTGGACATCTCGTAGCGAGATCAACTGGCACATCGTGGGGACAGTAAAATACTGCCCTCTTACTGCAAGCTCCAGCACTTCTGCTCTCAATTCACCTGCCAGTGTTGTTGTTGTAAAGCAGCTGACCGGCGCGGCGCTAAATGTTTACGTCACACCTTACGCTGTTTACAAGCACCTCTTTCATTCCGGAACGCTGTGTAAAAGGAGCTACTGATGCGCCAGCAGGCCGGCGTTGCTTGCTTCTGTGTAAATAACACAGAAGCAAGCAAAGCCGGCATTTTGGAGTGATGTTGTTCCGTCAATATGCCACAATCTCTGTGTAAAAGGGGCTACTGGTTTCTTTCCAGTATCCAACAACCACACAGGATTATTTAGTGATGTTGTAAAGTGTATCTATTGACCTGCTTCTATTGACTACCAGTGTTTGAGCAAAACTAACCTGGATGAGAGACCTTTGCCCATTTCTATATCAAAAATACACGCACAGTTACAGGAACGGTTTCTGTTGCCTTTTCCTGAGCCGGAGAGCAAGGCAAAAAGCAAAAAATAAATAAAAAATGTTGGACTATTCCCTTAATCCCAAAACATGAGTTCCAAAGTAGTTCAGCCCGTACTTTTTAATCCACAGGTAAACTCCATCCTTCTTCGTTATGCAAGCTGCTTGATGAATCAGACAGGACTTGAACCTTGTTTTGAATGTTAAGTGTGTATGTGAACTTGAGACCCCGAGACGGATATGTTGTGACTGGAGCCTATAGCCTGGCAGGGGACCGTATTAAGCACAGTGTGACTCCTGCCTCTGCGCGGCTCTCTCTCTCTCTCCCCTGCACACTTTGTCCCTGTTATAAATATATAAATAACCAAAGAACAGTCCATTCATTTCCCCTCTGATGCATGGCAGAGATTGCTTATGTCAGAAAAAAACAGAAAAGTTTAGCCCGCTCCCCCGCTGCCTCTCCCCATGCCTTTCCCCCTCTCATTTCCATTTCCGACAATACACACATATACACACACACACACACACACACACACACACACACACAGCCCTCATCTTCTCAATCTGCCGCTAATATGCCTTTCAGAAAGCGGGTATTTTCTGCCCCTCCTCACTCTCCCTCTCTCCATCAGACACTGTTTAATAGTGACAGCCATTCAATCGGATAATTAACATCCGTTTAACGCTCATTAAGCGGGATGTATTTGTCTGGTTTGATTTGTAATTACCAGGCCTTTTTCACAGGAAAAACACTTCGGCGACTTTCCCCTTTGTGATGGCTTGATAGATGGGGATTAATTTGAACCCAGCAGGGGGGAGGCCCGGGGGAAGCAGGAATGTGTGTGCTGGGGACATTGATGCCATACTTGTTAATTGTCGTACTTTCTCTCATATTGATTTTGGCCAGGCATAAACACATCAACTCTACATTATATGTGACATGAATACAGAACAAATCTACTTAGGATGCTATCTTTCAGTAATATAAATATTAATGAAAAAAAAGATAGGAAAACAGACAATTATCCTTGACTACTTAAAGCTGCAGTTGATAATTTCAGCCGTTGGGATCCCAACGGCTGTTTTCCCAACGCTCTACCTGCTGTAGCTCCTCCCTCTGAAGGACAGCTACGCGCGTTCATGTGAATTCAGTTACATTGACAGGAGACAAACACCATGTCCGATTCCGAGGTGATTAAACATTAGTAATGATAACTACATACGTACATATTGAGCATACATTTTAATCACAGACATACCATGTATGTTAGCTTAAAATCATTGTAAGTGTGCTGGTAGGCCTAACAAAAGTAGCTGTAACAGCCAGGCAAGATAGCAAACTAATTGTAACAGAGCGGAGAGGTGTGTGTTTATCTCCTACTATCTATGCTCCTGCTCTGACCGCAGCTGGGAGGGGCTGCTCGGGCAGTGTTGCCAATTTAGCGATTTTGTCGCTATATTTAGCTACTTTTCAGCCCCCCTGGTGACTTTTTTTTTCAAAACAGCGACAAGCGACAAATCTAGCTTTTTTTCTGGTGTAATTGGTGACTTTTTCGCCGAAGCAAATATCACTTTTAACGCTTCTCAACGAGCAGCGGGAGCCTCCTGGCCCGTCCCCCGTCACAGAGCACTGACAGACGGCCTGGTCCTCGCGCAGCAGCCCCTCCCAGCTGCGGTCAGAGCAGGAGATACACCTCTCAGCTCGGGGCTGCTGCGCGAGGAGTGGGCTGCGTGTCAGTGCTCCCGCTGCTCGTTGAGAAGAGATGATACTTGCTTTGGCGAAAAAAGTCACCAATAACACCAGAAAAAAAAGCTAGATTTGTCGCTTGTCGCTGTTTTGAAAACAAAAGTCGCGAGGTCGCGGTCGGAGAGGTCTTGATGTGATAGGGCAAGAAGACATGGCCGGTGTACTTTTTTTCAAGCTCTCTCCTTCTCGCTTTCAGCAGTTAACTTTTCAATATTCGTCTTTCCTCGTTTTTTTGCTGTCTTAGCGGTGTTAGTTGTTAGTATCCTGGGAATGGTAAATTGAGGGTTCGTTTGTGAAGACATTGCCACTCGCTGTCCGCCGTAGTAGCCTTGTACCAAACAGTTGGCTAGTGTCAGACTGCTAGGCTTGTGAACGCTCACGCAACTGACGCATCAACGTCGTTGCCAAGGTCCCACAGCCAATAAGAACGGAGAATCTGACCTCGCTCTGATTGGTCAAAATTAACATGAGCGGTGGCAATTTTGGGGGCAGCACACAGAGGCAGGGGGGAGCAAAGTGATAAAGAAATATTTTCAGACCACTTCACCTACATATAGCTGAATGGCTATTATGACAGTTTTGCCAAATATTACAGTAAAAAAACTCTCAACTGCAGCTTTAACTGATAGAAACACAACTTTTGTGATATCAGTTGAACTTACTATGCTGCAATGTTGACAAGCCTGTGTGTCTCTCTCTTCTCACAGACTACCTCAATGAGGCACCTACTGTATATCAGATGTACTACAACATATAGATATACTATATAATATAAAACTGCAGACACCATAAAACACATACAATAACTGCAATAGAAATGCCTCTTGAGATCGATTATAATATTGAGAGGAGGACGTTGAATTCTTTTAATTTTTTGTGAAGTCTACAAAGGCTTGCTTAACATTTTATATTATATTACATATTTTAAAGCTCACATATTATGCACTTTGCTGTTAATTGTATATGGTCTAAGTAGTCCCTAATACTTATTTTTTTAGATGTTTGCTGAAAAACCCGTTCAGATCATTTATTGTAGCAAGCCTCTATACCAGGGGTGGGCAATTAATTTTCCCAAAGGGCCACATGGGAAACAGGGACTGTTGTGGAGGGCCGGACCAATAGGCAAAACTCAATTCAGCTCAATATTAATTTGATCTATTTATAAAAAACTGTCAAATGTAGGGTATTTAATAAGCTGTGACTGGTAACAGTAAATGTTATGATAAGAATATAAAAAATTAAAGCAGACATGGTACAAAATGCAGTTGTCAGTATGTAATCGAAATCCACAAAAGCAATTGTGATTTTTTTTGCATGTTTTTACCATTTGTCAAAGAACAGCATTAAATGGACTTCATAAAGTGCTATTTCTATTTAATTTTCAGCTTAATTACAGAATTAGCTTTTTTTCCAAATTTTTTCTTAAGATGAAAATCTGAAGCAGACATAGCACAAAATAACAACATAATGTCACTATTCGAACAATATACTCAAAGCAATTTTAAACAAAATGTGCATGTTTTTGCCATTTGTTTTTCAGAACAGTAATAAATTAACTTTAAACAAAGTGTTATTATCCTTTTGTTTGTAGTTTTACAACTCCATTAGCTGTTTTTCAGTTCTTTTTTTCTTGTTCAATGAGAGAAATCTAGTCTGTGCTTGGCTTGAACAAGTGCACTGAAGTCAGGTTGAATGTTTGAGGTGGATATGCGCAGGACAGCTGACAGGTGATCATCAGTGAGAGAAGATCTGCATCCTGATTTGTTAAACTTCATCACTGAAAATGTTTGTTCACATATGTAGGTCGACCCGAAGAGAACCAACATCTTCTGAGCATGCCTCCTCATGTGTGGAAAGTTCTCCTTTTTGAGAGAAGAATAGAAATTCAGCAGTGAAACCGACTTGAAGTGCTCTGACAGCACTGTATCTGACTGCAGGTCAATGAGTTCGAGCTGAACATCACTAGGTGCACTGTCCACACTGCAAGTGAAGGGGGAAGAAATCATTTGCATCTCACCCTCAATTTTTTGGAAGTCTTGAAATCGCCTTGAAAACTCACCATGCAGTGCCAGTAACATGGATGAGTACCTGTGGAGATGATCAGTTTGTGGTGTGTCTTCTTTCAGGGTTTGCATGTGGGTGAGAGTGTTACCCTCCAACTGGCCGGAGAGAAACTGCAACTTCCTCATGAAAGCCATCACCAGGCTGTGCATTTCATGTGCAAATAGGCCCGTGCCCTGCAGTTTGGTGTTTAGTTCATTCATCAGTGCAGTCACATCAACAGCAAATGCAAGATCAGCCATCCAGTTTGCATCTGAGAGCTCTGGGATGTGTTTGCCTTTCATATCACAAAACTCTTGAATCTCTGCTCTCAGGTCCCATACTCTTTTAAGCACCTTGCCCAGGCTGAGCCACCTGACAGCTGTGTGGTAGCCAATGTCACCATGTTCATTTTCATGCTCCTCCAAAAGTGACACACACTGCCTGTGATTTAATGCTCTTGCCCTGATGAAGTTAACTGTTTTAGTTATAACATCAATAACATGGTTTAGTTTTAGCACTGTCTTACATAACACATTCTGATGTATAATACAATGCAAATACCAATTCAGTCACTTTATCTTGCTTCCGTTTCAAAAGTCCCACATTTTTTCCTGTCAGATTTGGACAGCCATCGGTTGTAACAGATGCCAGTTTGTCCCATTTAAATCCTAGTGTGTCAAAACAGGCATTTACCTCAGTGAACAAATCATTCCCAATCTAACCACGGCCTTTCCCTGATGTTCCAAGAATGCCACACAATGCTTTTAAATGTAGAGGACATTCCAAATGATTCTTTCCCCAATAGTCATTGAGTTGGCTTCCTGCTTTGTCCTCTGAACCCAACACAAACTAGCTGAACACATCTATTCATCTCCCCTTAAAGGATCTCCCTTAACCAGCCCCATCTATTCTATTGCCCGGTTCTTCTAACTCCATGCACCTGGATGGAACAATGAATAAATCAGGCTTGACTCTAAATTGGAGGGGGGGGGGGGCACGCTTATTGGAAGTTGAAGCAGAGCGGACAACCCAGCTGTTAGTATACCTGAACTAGTGAGTGTCCCATTTTCCACAGCTGATCTCACCAACGCCTTCCCATCCATCACTGGGACAGCTTCAGTGGCTTGTTAGTGATTCCCCTGCGCTCCCCTGGGAGAACCGGCTATGGAGCATGCTGGCTAACATTGGCACTGGATTTTGGAGCGTGCTTCCTTTGTTAAAAGGTTGACGCTGCTCAAGGTGTAGGACATCAGGACTGAATAGTAGGTTCCTGAAGAGCCATTCCATTTAGAACCGTTACATTTGCTCCTTCTTACAACCTTGAATATGCCTTTTGCTTCATCATCAAGCATAAGAATACTTTACCAAATAGGCAGACCTGAAGTAAGGGATAAAGAAAGAGTTTTACTTTGTTTGCTGTTCTATTTCGTTCCTACTGACCGCCAGAGGCGGTGCTTACAGCACTGGATGTTCCATCATGCGCATGCGCAGGTCGAGATCTTTATACCAACAAAGTCACCTGTGACACCTGGGTGACCCCGGGAATGTCTATATATTCCGGAAGTCACCAGAGGTTCTGTTCCTTCTATCTTCTCGCGGACTAGCAGGTCGCACACATTGTTGTATGATAATATACCATTAGCTTGTCGCAAGTAGCTCGTACCTAAGGGTTGGTGCTTCGATTTGACTTCGACCACCAAGGGCTGCGACTTGCAATTCGTTCGACTTGGCTGCGGCCGGTAAGGGGTGAGTAAAGTGTGAAGGCTACGCGTAGCCCGGCTACCGCGGAAGCTAATATCACCTTTCCACCTTGCTTTGATTAGATCAGGCGGAGGCTGGGTTCACAGTCGCCGTGTTATTCTTTCGTTCGCACCGTTGCTTGTGTGTTTTTCGCTAAGCCCGGTTGCTAATTGTATGCTCGAATGTATTGTCTTTCTAGCATTGTTGCACTGTTGATCGGGTGCTAAGTTCGCCTGGACCGGTTGCTTACTTTGATTTAATCGACAGCGAGTGGCTTGGGGTCCAAGCCGCCGCCACAGTATTCTGTAGCATTGTCGCACTGTGGCTCGGGTGCTAGTTCGCCTAGAGCGGTTGCATAGGCTACTAATTTGCTCATCAAGTGGGCGGCTTCGGGTCAGAAGTCGCTTTCACTGTTGTATTGAGCTGTGTCCCACCAGTCGTGGGCTCTCACCTAAGCCTTGCGTTGCATAGCTTACTTTATTGCTTGCCAGTGGATGAGCCGTGCCACACACTATGTGTATAGCCTACACTGTATGCTGCGCCGGTGGGCAAATTAGTTTCCTAAATCGCCTTCACCTTGTTATTTTAGCCGTGTCACACTGTTGCGCATGTGTAGGCTGCTGTAGTGTGTCGCCAGTTGGCAGCTTAGTTCACACCGCTGTATTTTTATAGCCGTGTCGCACCGTTGCACGGTAGCTCATGCCTTAGCCTGACTGCATAGGCTACTTAGTTTGCTCGCCAGTGAACGTCGTTGCCGTCACTGTGTTTTTAAGGCGCATTATTGCTTGGGTGTGCTCTCGCCTAAGGCTCAATTGCCTATAGCCTTCGTTGATTTGCTCTCCAGTGGGCGGCTGGGGTTACCAAGAGCCGCTGACACTGCCAGGGGACTACAGATAGAGAATAGCATTTTGGCTAATTCTAGCATTTTTTAACCCATGTTTGATCATGTGGTTTATTGATTTGCACTGTCCCCTTCTTAGGTAAACTGAATTCAATTGAGGTTCAAGGTTCAAGGTTTTTATTAAATGTCCCAAAAGGGCAAATTGTTTACAACAGGATGTCAAACACACGACAATGACATCAATGGGCACACAACACCATTATGTGCACAATAATATGTACACAAGCCTGAGGAGGACAAGAAAGTGCATACAAATAAAGTGCTTGGATATAAAAACAGAATAAAAATAAAAACAAAATTAAAATAAAACAATTAAAAAATAAAAACAAATAAAAACAAAGACATCTGCAACAAAGTAAAAATCATGTCAACATCAACATCATCATCAATCACCTGCTGCTGGCCGAATTGATTGCACGGATGGATGAAGGGACATAGGAGTATTTGTATCTATTGTTGGCTATCCTAGGGACACACAGACGAAGGCCTGATGGCAACAACATGAACTCGGAGTAGAGTGGATGGGCCTGGTCCTGACGGATGTAAAAAGCCTTCTTAAGCAACTGTCTAAGGTAAAAAGAGTCGAGGCTCTCCAACTGAATGCCAGTAATTTTTGAGGCAGTTTTTACAACTTTCCCTATTGAATTTTTATCCTTGGTAGTGAGGTTACCGAACCAGCAGATAGCAGAGAAGGAGATGACGGAATGTATGTATGCACAGTAAAACAGTTTTAACAGGCTTTTTGCAACATTGAATCTAGCCAGTTTTCTAAGGCAGTACAGGCGTTGCTGGCCCCTCTTGCACAGCATGTCCGTGTTAACATCAAATTTCAGATGATTATCAATAATCGTGCCCTGATATTTGTAACTGGTCACAATTTCCACTGGCTGGCTACAAATGACAGTGCTCTCGGTGGGATGGGGGCCACGTCTGAAATCTATGCAGAGCTCTTTTGTTTTAGAGATGTTAAGTTCAAGGAAAGCATCATTGCAGCAGGTCAGAAAGTCCTCTACAATCTGGCCATGCACAGTCTCGTCGTTATTGAGAAGGCTGACAATGACCGAATCATCTGCGTATTTAATGATGAAGCGGTTGTCATGGTTACTGCGACAGTCGTCAGTGTATAAAATAAATAAAAGAGCAGAGAGAACACAGCCCTGTGGCGAACCAGTGGAGGTGGACAGAAGGCTAGACACTGTTGTGTTCACCTTAACACGTTGTGATCTATTGGTTAAAAAATCCAATATCCAACCCACTAGACAAGGATCCAGGCTAAAAGTGTTAATTAACTTTTCAACGAGAACATGGGGCTGGATCGTGTTAAAAGCAGAGGAGAGGTCGACAAAAAGTAGCCTGGCATGCTTCTTACTGCCCTCAAGATGTTTAAGAAGCAGATTTAGAAGAGTAGCGATAGCGTCCTGGACGCCTCTTCCCTCCCTGTAAGCGAATTGAAATGGGTCTAGAAGGCTCTTGGTTTTAGCTACAAGTTCTGATTTGACTAGCTTCTCAAATTGCTTCATGACCAGGGAAGTAAGGGCTACGGGTCTGAAATCGCTAAGTGTTTTTGGATTTTTGCACTTGCCAACTGGTATTATAGTGGACTGTTTCCAGAGGGAGGGTACTATCTGCAGTCTGAGTGATCTGTTAAAAATCAAATTAAAAATGGGACCCAATTGATCAGCACATGTGTTTAATAAACGGCCGCCGATGTGATCAGGGCCAGGGCCTTTACGGGGGTTGCATTTTTTAAAACAGTTGGTCACATCCTCTTGTTGGGAATTCATAAGGGGTAGATTTGGTCAAAGTCAAGAATATTATTAATTTCATGGAAATTATAATATTAAGAAAAATTGTTAATTAATGATCAATTAAATTAGTCCAGCTAATCAAATTACTCATTAATACCTACGGAGCACCACCCTTTGGAAAAGGGAACTTTGAATCAAATCAGAAAAAACAGTCTCATAATGTTAAAGGGATTTATCTTGAGAATGTCAAAGTTGGTTACAGTGTACATTTAAGATAATGAAGGAGTGAATATTCGAGCATAAACCTTATTTACCAGCCATTAGTGAAATACAAGACACAAATATCACAGACACTGCTTCTTAAAATCAAAATGTAAGGGTTTATTTACTTAGGCAAGTTGATTAAAACGATACACATAAGTCAATAACCATGGACTAATCTAATTTAAGAAAGCAGACATAGCACAAGCAATAATAAGAACAGTTTAGAATCAAACCCACAGGCTATAGTACATGTGTATGTACCACTGTGTGTGTGTGTCAAAAAGAAAGGGGGGGGGGTGGACACCGCCCAAAGCCAAAAATGGCGGACAGCTTGTGACGTTTTCGTCACGTGAAGGGGGTCACCGATGGCGACGCAATCACGTGGCGGAGACGTCCTAACTGTGACGTGTGACGTTAAAGTCACGTGAAGGGGGTCAGCGCTCGCGACCCACTCAAATGAACTTTGGAAACCACGAAGTCAACGCTCATATGCTTAACAATCGCGACGCAAATGTAAGAATATGTGTTGGTGTGCGGATGTACAGAGTTTGAATAAAGAGAGAGAAAGAAAGAGGAGATCAAGTAAAAGCTTGCCACAGAAAATGCACAGTTAGTTGTTCACCTTGATTTATAGCCTATTGTCATTCAATCTGTGAGTGGTCTCACAGGACTGATGCTGCTTTGGAGATATCAGAGGGGAACAGCTGTTCTGGCACGTAGCGACAATCACAACAATCAAACATCTCCCGGAAAGCGGGAGGAAAAACCATAGTGAGCAGTTAGGCAATTATTATGAAAATAATGCTGTCAGAATCACATTTAACAAAGGGAAAAACGACTCGTCAGTCGGTACCTTAACCTTAAGTTAATGTAGCCTATACCTAAATAGATATCTATAGCCTATTTTATAGCCCAGACAAATGCCTACTGTGAACCATCTCCGACGGTGATGAGAAGCGATGGGTAGGATAGGATCCTGTGGTCCACACGGCAGGTTTAGAGGAGGGTCCTGCTTTTTATGCCGGGGAAAACGATCTTGCTTCTTGGGGAAAGACGGGGCCCGTCACGGTCAGCTGGCTTGCTCCGGTGGTGGCGTGCGTCTTTTGCGGGGGCGGTAAGGCAGTTTACTGTCTGTTGCGTCAGGGACGCTGGGCTTCTTCTCCGGCTGGTAGGGAGGAAGGCGCGGCTGATTTTCAGCAGCCGCGGTAGGATGAAGTTTCCTGGGTGAAACTTCCTTCGGATCCGGGAAGGTAAAGACTGCAGGCAAGCAGTCCGTGAGTTCAGTTTAAAGTTTGCAAACACCCGCTTTGTGGATGGCTCCACTGCTAAAAGGCGGTGATTTTGGGGTGCTTGCTGGTTTTATCATAGCATGGTCACATGATTGACTGGAATATCTCAGCCAATGGGGGTACAAAACCTTATCAGGAGTGATCAAACTAGGGCTGGGTCCCCTCGTTTTATGACCCCTTGTTCTTGGGGGTTTTGCCTCCCAAAAACTCAAATCCAGGCTTTATTTTACCCATGTAGGCCTCAAGAGTTCCTTATCAGGCTTTGAAAAGGGGGACAAGGCCTCAATTTTCCTCATAGGTTTCTATTGTACTTTTTAGCACTGCTGTAGGCACAACACTCTTCCTTAAAAAAAGGATTAGAGGGGGGGGGGCGGACAAAAAACTATTTTTGTACATAGAGTGTTCCTTAGTAAAATCCTGCTTTTCCAATCTGACATAGAAATCATTGAGGCTCTGTGCAAGGTGCAGGTCACAGGAGTAGTTGGCTAAAGAAACCTTATTTCTTTTTTCTATCAGCCCAGTGATTGTTTTCATGCCGTCCCAAGCAGAGCCAAGATTGTTAGCTTTAAGTTGTTTCTCAATTTTTTCCTTATAGGACATTTTACCAACCCAAACCTCTCTTTTAATTTCTTTTTGCAGACGTCTCAGTTCTACTGTATTACCCTCTTTAAAGGCTTTGTTCTTCAAGTGAAGAAGAGGTCGAAGGGACCTAGATATATCCATGGTTTACAGTTAGGATACACTTTTGTTTTCTCAGGGATAATGATATTCTCACAGTACACAGACCAGCTAGTAACCACATCCGTCAGTTCATTGATGTCAGCAGAGGACTCGGTGAACATGTCCCAATCTGTGGCTTCAAACAGGCCACGGAGAGTCTCACATGCATTTTTATCGTTCCAATTCTTAATGCGGATGCTCTGCACTTTGCCTCTTTTAAGTGCAGTGCGGTAAACAGGGAAAAGATGTACACAGTTATGGTCGGAAGACCCCAGGGGCGGGAGGGGTACAGATTTGTATGCATTTTTGACATTACCTAAATAACTGTGTTATTTAGGGGGTCGTGGGTGCGCTCTCGTAAAGCTCGATTGCCTAGCCTACTGTAACTTGCTCTCCAGTGGGCGGCATAGTTTTAAACCGCCACTGTATTATTCTAGCGGTGTCGCACCGTGGTTCGGTTGCTCTCGCTTGAAGCCCGGTTGCATACCTTATTCGGATTACATATTTTAATTGGCTCGACAGGTCGCGTTGTTGCTCGGGTGTGCTCTCGCCTAGAGCTCGATTGCCTAGCCTACTGTAACTTGCTCGCCAGTGGGCGGCATGGTTACACTGCCAATGTACTATTCTAGCGGTGTCGCACCGTGGCTCGGTTGCTCTCGCCTGAGGCCCGGTTGCATGCCTTAGTCGGATGCATATTTTAGCTGGCTCGACTTTTGGCTAAATTCTAGCATGTTTTACTGTAACTTGCTCACCAGTGGGCGTAGTTTTACGCCGCCACTGTAGTATTCTAGCGGTGTCGCCCTTCTTATATGTCCATGGGTGTCGCACCGAGGCTCGGTTGCTCTCGCCTAAAGCTCGGTTGCATACATTGGTTGCTCGCCAGGGAGCGTCTTGGGTTTCCAAGAGTCGCCTTCACTGTTATTTTAGCTGTCACACGGTTGTCGTGTCTGTGCAGTCTACTGTAATTTGCTCGCCAGTGGGCGCTATAGTTTTGCACCGCCGCTGTATTATTCTGGCGGTGTCGCGCCGTGGCTCGGTTGCTCTCTCCTGAAGCCCGGTTGCATACCTTAGTCAGATGCATATTTAGTTGGCTCGACAGTGGGCAGCTTACGCCTTCATGACCTCCATACAGTGGGGAATGGCCATGACAAGTGCCCTGCAGGTCTCAGGGTTGAGCACCTGAGGGAAGCGCTGTCAGATAACCCATGCATGAACTGTAGTTTCATGTCTCAGGCACTTAGGTTGCTAGGTAGAGGCTCTTCTACTAGCCTCCAACCAGCTCTTGGTACCAGTGGCAGTGAGTAACCTTGCGGCTGGGCATCCTTCCTACTACAGGGGATGACATGCTGTCCACAGCTGCGTCCTGTAACCTCTTAGAGGTGGGCAGCTCGGCTAGAGGGTCAGTGTCGGTCCGTGACTCGCCAAGTATGGGGTTAGATGAAGCTCTGGTTTCATCTGCACCCACGAATGCCTTCTTTTCGGCAGGCCCTCAATCCTCCGTTTCTGTGTGCCTCCCTCTGAGCCTTATTCCGCAGAGCTCCGTAGATGCTGGCCAGATTTAAGGGCTCTCTCCCATCACACTAGTGACAGCAGAGCTCTGGCAGCCATGCACAATGCTGATAGTAGGGCTTGGACTGGTTAGCTCCAATTGAGCCTGCTATAGCATCCCTGGTTGTCTCCCCAGACGAGGCTCTGAGAGCCGATGTGCGCTGCCCTCGGCCCCAGTGCCGGATTTCAGGCGACCTCCTTACTAGGAGTTACGACATTGCTGCCTGTGTGGGCAATCTGGGAATTTGCTTTCTCACACAGTCCTGGCTCGGTCGCAAACCATACAGGGGTCAGGTGCTGGTCACTCAGCATGGACCCTAAGTGATGCTTCACTGCAGACTTTGCATTATGACTTAGGGAGCTAGGCAGGTTGATGTCAACTGTGACATGGCGCGCCACCAGGGTTGGCTGGCGCAGTCGTCCCAGTCGAAGGTGTGTTGACAGACCCTCCGTTCTCTTCCAGTGAACCCAGGCCAGACGTTCGGCCAGCTGCTCTTCAGGCCCGGTGCGAAGTGTTCAGGTTGACCAGGCTAGACAGTAGTTGCACGCTGCGATGTGCACCTCTGCCTGATTCCAGGCCGGGAACCTCTGTGGTACCCCGTGCCAATAGCTTCAACTACGTTCAGGTGGACAATCAAGGGGCCAGTGCTTCTCAGCACATTCTGTACAGCGCCGTAACACTGCGCTACAGCTGCATTTCAGGCGCCAGGAGGTCGGCGTCCAGCCTCCGCCCTCCCCCAGAGTCCTTGGGGGTGCTACTCGATGCTCGGTAGGTTCTACTCAACTGAAGTTCAGGTACCAGGAGGTGGGGCGGGGTCGCCCCGTTCTGGACTAAGACGGCGGAATCAGTGCCTCACGATTCTTCCTTTCCTCATGCTGCGTGTTCCAGGGGTCCTCCAGTCTATCGCTCAGGCGGACTGGGTTGTGTCATAGCCCTGAAAGATGCTACTTTCAAGTCCCTACTGCCCAATGTCACAGGTGGTCCTCCCCTTTGCATTTCTGGGCAAGGTGTACCAGTTCAGGGTTCTTCCGTTTGGGCCGTCCCTGGCTCTGCGTATATTAAACAGTGTGTGGCAGCATCCCTGCCACCATTACAGCTCAGCTGGTGCTCGACTCGGCGGCCATGCAAGCCTGCCTTTCTCCGTAGCGCGTAGCTACCGTTCAGCAGCTACTACAGCACTTCATGCGATGGAGGCTGCTGGAGTACAGCCTCTTCCTTCGACTGATAAGTATGCTGACCTCAGCATTATCTAATTATCATTATCTAAGCTGTCCAAGTTCCAGGTGTCCGGAACACAGCGATAGAAAAGGGCCACCCCCGGGGAGTGGAGACTCCATCCGGAGGTGGTGGGCATGATTGGGACAAGCATGGCAGGGCAGTGGCATATATCTTTGCTTCCGAAGAGATGACCCACTGTCCCCCTGGGTTCTCCTAGATGGAGAGGACTAGTCCCCTAAGGCAGGAGGCTCTGGATAATGCTTGGCCAGTCAGCCTGCTTTATGCATTTCCTTCAATTCTTTTGTTACTGGCAACACAGGACGGGGTCCAGCATTGCAGTTACAGCCTACGTTTGGTGGCTCCACATTGGCCAGGAAGGCCATGGATCCCAGCGTTACTAAACTCCTCAAGGAGAGCCTGGGTGCCTTCCAGGGAGACAGGACCTTCTGTCTCAGGTAGGCGGACACATGTGGCACCCGAACTCGGGGCGCCTGCAGCTGTGCGTGGGGCTCCTGGTAGCCAGGACCCACTGTTGACTTATTGCGACCAGTCAGAGGTCCATACCTTTTTAACTTCAGGGGCACTCTCCATTACATGGCGCTATGCAAACAGGTGGAAGTTGTTTTCACAGTGGTGCATGGCACATGGCGAAGTCCCATGGACTTGCTCAGTGATAGTGATACTACACTTTCTGCAGTCTGTGTTGGGCAGCAGGAGAGCTGCTTCCACCCTGTGTGTCTATGTGGCTGCGATATCGGCCGCACATGCAGGGGTGGATAACCAGACGGTAGGGTCCCACTACCTAGTCAGGCAGTTTCTGAAGGGAGGCCAGAGGCTTCATTCAGCCACCATGACCCCTGAGGGCACCATCATGGGACTTGCAAGTAGTCCTGAGGGCCTTAGGTCTACCCCCATTTGGGCCGCTGAGTCAGGCAGACCTGACGCGGCTGTCTATGTAGACGGCATTCCTCCTTGCCATTGCAACTGCAATCGGTCGGTGAACTCCATGCCTCGTCAGTGAGCCAGGCGTGCTTGCTCTGGCATGCAGCAGGGTCAGGAGTGGTGCTCTCGCCAAATCCATCCTTCCTATCCAAACGATTGTCTCCCCAACATGTAAACCAATCGATCGAGTTGGCTGCTTTCAATCCCCTGGGCTCACCAGGAAGAATGTCAGACCCACTGTGCCCGGTGCGGGCGCTTAGGGCAGAGGTTGTGGCAACAACCAGCTTGCGTAAGACAAATACCTCTTTGTCTGCTATGGGAGCTGCAGGAAGGGGGCTGCCCTGTCCAAACAGAGACACTCCCACTGACTTGTGGATGTGGTCTTGAATGCATATAGAGCACAGGGGCTCCCCATGCCTTGGCCGTTGAGTGCCACTCTACCAGGAGTACGGCTACATCATGGGCTGCCTTGAAGCGGATTTCACGGCAGGACTTTTGCGCCACGGCTACATGGTCTTCATCATGTACGTTGCGCGGCTCTACAGAGTAAATGTTGCTGCACCTCATCCGGTGGGATGACAGCTGTCTTGTTGATGGCTGCAAGCCCTTAATTGATGAGAACTCTTCGTGACCTTTTTGGTATAAGTCATCCAGTGCTGTAAGCACCGCCTCTGGCGGTCAGTAGGAACGAAATAGAACGATAATTACGTATGTAACTACGGTTCTATGAGTTCCGGATGACTGCCAGAGTTCTCTGTCACTCAGACTTCTAAGACACCGCGAGAAGATCCAGTTGGAACAGAACCTCTGGTGACTTCCGGAATATATAGACATTCCCGGGGTCACCCAGGTGTCACAGGTGACTTTGTTGGTATAAAGAACTCGACCTGCGCATGCGCGTGATGGAACATCCAGTGCTGTAAGCACCGCCTCTGGCGGTCATCCGGAACTCATAGAACCGTAGTTACATACGTAGCTATCGTTTTATATTATTGATCAAGCTGCAGTCTGAAGAGAGCTATGCTTTGTAGCCACTAGCCAGAAGCTATTTGATTATTATATCAACTATGAAGTTAACATTGAAAAATATTTTCGGAAGCAAAAAAGTTAAATAAAATAAACTTTAAATAGCGCTGGTGGATACAGGAAGGCAAAGCACCTTGATGTCAGATTTAGGAACATGTCATTGGGACTACTGAAATGGAGCAGATAAACACAACCTGACTGGAAAACCATTCAAACATATTAAACAGAGGAAAAAACAATTCATTCATTCATTGACGGACACACTGCCCTCACAAGATGTTATTGTATTTCAACTTGTAAGCCTTAATTTTGGCATACAATGAATCCACTATTCTTATTACTTTACTGGTGTTTTTTTTTCTCCAATTCAGGGACTTTAAACATGTTGCCTTACACATTTTTCTCCATGGTAGAAAAGTTCTGTTTTTTCAGTTCGTATTTGTAATTAAGAAATGCATTCATCATGTCATGTTCTTTTGTAGATTCTGGATTTACTAAAAATATCCTTGAGGCAGTTCAGGCTCAGAGCCAGCACTGTGGGCTTTCAACAGCCAGTTCAGGCTGCCCTTTAGTCCCCTCTCCCCTCCCTCCCCTACCTCAGTCTCCTCACGCGTGGGACAATCATGTGCTTTCTCTCCAGCTCCCCATTTTTGTTTTTCTTCGTCTTCCACTGTGTTTATTTACCCACTTATACAAGGAATAAATCAAGGTCAGCACACAATGCCCACACACAGCTATTAAGATTCATTGTAATGCAAATTCTCCGCTAGAGAGTGCACTACATTGACAGGTACTGACACGCCCGGTCAACACGCAAAACAGACGCACACTAACAGACAGACACACACAAACACACGTGCACAGACACATACATTTACCAATATACCGATTCTGTAAACAGTTTACCAATGAACAGAGAAGTCCATGTTTCTTCACCCCACATCCTTCTATTTCTATCAGGGTTTTTTATTCCATTGTCCTTTTTCAAACATGGCATATCCCTTATATGTCCGAAAGGTTCAAGAACACTTTTTTTAACCTTTTTCAAAACTTTAAACTCACTTTGAAAGTTATTGCTGTAATTCTTAAGGACTTCAACATCTTCCAGTCAGTGACACAGCGATGAAACGACAAAGCAGCTCTTATAAGTGAGGTGCACCTGTAAAATCTGACTGAAATACTGTAAAAGCAAAAATAACTATTTCCATTAATACAATGTGTCCACAGCTCACCGACTGTGTGGACAACATCAATTAAAAAAACACTGGATGCTATTCAACAACTTAACTTTACATTGTTGGCACACAAAAGGGGGCCGCGTAGAGTGGGGGGAAAGCATTGTGATCATTCAGGCTGTTAATAGAAGCTTTCAAAGCTTTGGCTCAGTTCATGCTGTGAAGCAATCTGTAAAATTTCCCACATAAAGTGCAATGTTAAGCGGGGGCCTGTGCTAAGGTTGGCTCATATGCAGTAGCGGCCTTACCTACACTCAACAAAAATATAAACGCAACACTTTTGTTTTTGCTCCCATTTGTCATGAGATGGACTTAAAGATCTAAAATTCATTCCAGATACACAATATTACCATTTCTCTCAAACATTGTTCACAAATCTGTCTAAATGTGTGATAGTGAGCACTTCTGCTTTGCTGAGATAATCCATCCCACCTCACAGGTGTGCCACATCAAGATGCTGATCTGACATCATGATTAGTGCACAGGTGTGCCTTAGACTGTCCACAATAAAAGGCCACTCTGAAATGTGCATTTTCTTTGCTTTATTGGGGGTCTGGGGACTCAGAACCAGTCAGTATCTGGTGTGACCACCATTTGCCTCATGCAGTGCAACACATATTCTTCGCATAGAGTTTATCAGATTGTCAATTGTGGCCTGTGGAATGTTGGTCCACTCCTCTTCAATGGCTGTGCGAAGTTGCTGGATATTAGTGGGAAGTGGTGCACGCTGTCGTATACGCTGGTCAAGCACATCCCAAACATGCTCAATAGGTGACATGTCCGGTGAGTATGCTGGCCATGCAAGAACTGGGACATTTTCAGCTTCCAAGAATTGTGTACAGATCCTTGCAACATGGGGCCGTGCATTATCTTGCTGAAACGTGAGGTGATGTTCATGGATGTATGGCACAACAATGGGCCTCAGGATCTCATCACGGTATCTCTGTGCATTCAAAATGCCATCAATAAAATGCACCTGTGTTCTTCGTCCATAACAGATGCCTGCCCATACCATAACCCCACCACCACCATGGGCCACTCCATCCACAACATTGACATCAGCAAAGCGCTCACCCACACGACGCCACACACGCTGTCTGCCATCTGCCCTGAACAATGTAAACCGAGATTCATCCGTGAAGAGAACACCTCTCCAACGTGCCCGACGCCATCGAATGTGAGCATTTGCCCACTCAAGTCTGTTACGGCGACGAGCTGGAGTCAGGTCAAGACCCCGATGAGGACGACGAGCATGCAGTTGAGCTTCCCTGAGACGGTTTCTGACAGTTTGTGCAGAAATTGTTTGGTTATGCAAATTGTCCAATTGTTTCAGCAGCTGTCTCAGTGGCTGGTCTCAGACGATCTTGGAGGTGAACCTGCTGGATGTGGAGGTCCTGGGCTGGTGTGGTTACACGTGGTCTGCGGTTGTGAGGCCGGTTGGATGTACTGCCATCTTCTCTGAAACGCCTTTGGAGACGGCTTATGGTGGAGAAATGAACATTCAATGCATGAGCAACAGATCTGGTTGACATTCCTGCTGTCAGCATGCCTGCTTGTGGCATCTGTGGCATTTTGCTGTGAGACAAAACTGCACATTTCAGGGTGGCCTTTTATTGTGGACAGTCTAAGGCACACCTGTGCACTAATCATGATGTCAGATCAGCATCTTGATGTGGCACACCTGTGAGGTGGGATGGATTATCTCAGCAAAGCAGAAGTGCTCACTATCACACATTTAGACAGATTTGTGAACAATGTTTGAGAGAAATGGTAATATTGTGTATCTGGAATGAATTTTAGATCTTTAAGTCTATCTCATGAAAAATGGGAGCAAAAACAAAAGTGTTGCGTTTATATTTTTGTTGAGGGTATGTTTCACCCGTTTCAATTGAAACGGTTAACTAGCCTAAATATAGTGTATGAAATATAATGGGAAGCTCACTTACTCTAAAGCTTAGCTTGTCACGAAAAAGCCCAGACTCCATCAACTGTCATGTTTCCATTGATCAATTTTCTTTTTACTCACTTTTTAAAGATGATTATGATAATGATGATCATACTTTTACTTGTTGTCTTATAGCCTCTCAACACCTGGTCTAAAATAGTTAAAAACATTTTTTTTAAATCAATACATTCTTGAGTATTTCTTATTATTTTTTATATTCAAAAGATAAAACTTTTCTTCTTTTTTTTACTGTGAAGATTGTTTGACAGGACTGTGTGGGCGCAGCCATATCAAACGGTCTCCATGGCCATATTCATTGTTTTGGTTTTAAATACATCTATTGCGTAATAAGAACCAGAGCGTATCCTGCGTCATCAAATTTATCAAACCTAAATGACAATATCATTCATTTGGATCGATACATGTGCCTAACTCTTTTTAGATGCAACTTACTCCCAATGCAACTCCCCAAATGACATAGTTAAAAGGATTGTGTGGATTTGGGTTTACGGGGGCTTTAATTGTTTGCTCTACACTGAGCAGTGAATGAGCGGCACATCTGAAGTGAATGGAAAGGTTATCAAAGCTGGTCTTGACACAGACCGCCTTCTCTGCTCTTGCATATTCACCTGTGTTGATAAATTCATGATTCCTGTGGCTGCGTCAGACACCCCTTGTGTATTTTTGTGTGTTTTGCATTACCATAACCTTTGCATATGTGTGTGTGTGTGTGTGTGTGTGTGTGTGTGTGTGTGTGTGTGTGTGTGTGTGTGTGTGTGTGTGTGTGTGTGTGTGTGTGTGTGTGTGTGTGTGAAAGTCCTGTTGAATCTGTCAAACGGAGACTTGAAAGCAGCCCTGCCGCCTCTCTCCTTGATGAACGAGCTGTTCCGATGTTTATCGCGACCTGCTTTTCAACTCAGGGCCTTCACAAAAAAAACACATCAAGGGATGGAGGGATTAGCGGGATAAAAAGAAAGAAGAGAAAAAAACGGTCTCGAATAAATATCACAAATAGAAAATAGTTGCATGGCTCTTGTGGGGGTGCCTGACAGTGAATAGAAGAGCGCTATCGCCCCCACTCTGTTTTTCTGTAGTGACACATACTGTGGTGTGTGCGTGTGTGCGTCTGTGTGTGTGTGTCTGTGTGTGTGTCCTTCTGCTCTGTGTTTTACATTATCAGCTCTTAAGCAGGTGTAATGTGTAGGTGTATCGTGCATGTATATAATGCGTTGCAAATTTTGAGGGGTAAAACTAATTCTCTTTTAGAATTTTCACAGCTTTAAACGCTTAAACCCCTGGAAAATGTGATGCTAATCAATTTAAGGCTCAGTTCCTTAGTACTTGATGTTGCTTAAATTTAAAATATTTAAACTCATTTTAACCTATGTTAGTCCTAACCTATAACAGGATCCAAGCATAAGACGATAAAAAGGGTCTTTTTCAAGATACACAGAAATTATAGAATTATCTGCATCAAATATTATATTTTTCTCAGTGGACTTTTAATTAAAAATGTTTTGAAGACATTAAAAAGATCTTGCATAGTCAAGTGTCAACAGACTGCTGGCAAGGTGAATGGAAAGCCTCTATCGCTAGATACATTTCAATATAAAAACATAAATAAAAAATCAGCATACATCCAATTATAAATTACTAACATTTCTGGCTTTAAAATCAACTTTTTGGCAGATCCCTTGAACATTCTTGAAGCTGCCTTAGTTCTATAGTCCCTCTAGGTTTGTTGGCATGTCAACTCAATGTCTGTAAATACAATTCAGTGATTTTGTCCTCAGCACCGGATTCCTTGGTAAAGAGTGGATGGATATTTATAAGCTGGTAAATCCTTTTCTACACACTGCTCCCGGCTTCCCCTCCCCTTATGAACACTGGCTCGCTCTGCACTATAGCTCAGAGGTCCTAGCTCTGGTTTTTTGTCCTTAAACTGTAAAAATGTAATATTGATACATTAGTCATGTCATCAACGAAATCAACGAAAAATTAGCCCGAATAACACACATCAATTAGCAAACCAATATCTAGACAAAATAAGTTGTCAGTACATGCTTTTCTGTTCGTTGTGTGTGTATGATTGTTTGTTTGTATGTGGGTGTGTGTTAGTGTGTGTGTGTGTGTATTTCTGTGCAGCCACGGTGAACATTTGCACGTGCAATTTGTCAGGAAGAGCAAGAATGGGAAAAGTTTATTCCTTTGCAAGTGCATCTAAAAAATGTCTCAGCCAGCAATCCAAAAATACATTCTACCCATCCACTTTGTTATAATTGCACTCACGTTGGTTATCCAATTTCATGGTTTTCCTTCAGCACTTTTTGAAGTCTTAAGAACCTTTAATGTTCCTCCATAAACATAACAAGGGAAAGGTTAGAGAAAAACACTGCAAATGCAAACTTACACTTAGCATTATGGGGGAAGCATAAATTACCCAGTGAAAGAAGAGCCTGTGAAAAGAGCATGCCTGTGTCTGCAGCCAGTGCTTTATGAGGAGTGTGTGTGTGCGTGCGAGGTTTACCCATGCCCCATTTACCAAAGCAGAAGCCTATTAACTGCTTGGAAAGAGAATATATTTATCACAAGCCCTCCATTATTAATCAGTGCGGAGTTAAAAGTGAATATGTATCAGAGGAGCTTGAATAAGGTTGAAACACGGTCTGGATTCTGAGGGTCTCTCTGGGACTATCAACAGTGCAAAGCCTTTTTTTCCCCAGCCCAAATCTGAGCAGAAAGAAAGAAGGATGACTTTCATCTCCCCTAGCTTTGCGGGTCTCGACGGTTACTAGGCACTGTAATTAAACATAGATTTGGAAAGGGCTGGTTGGGGGGGATGTCCTAAAATGATTGCTTTAGAGGAGATGACACAGTTTTGGAAAAAGTTGAAAGCTAGCATCGATATGGACAGCTTGCCCTATGGGAGTGCGATTTTTGTCTTTTCTGGTTGCACTCTCTCTCTCTCTCTCTCAATTTGATCATGGTATGAGTGATTATGAGAGTGCTGAGCCCAAGCCCCTGCAAGCTCTCTGTTTACTCTATTTATTCTTCCCCCTCTCTCCGCAGCTTGTGAGGTGGGTTTCTATAAGCCGGTGGCAGGAGATGGCCCGTGTGGTAAATGTCCTCAACACAGCCACTCAGAAACCAGAGCCGCCCTGGCCTGCCCCTGTGACTCACACTACTACCGGGCAACAGATGACCCAGCAGCAGCTCCATGCTCCCGTAAGCACAAAATACACATGGTACACACAATCACTTAATCCCACAGTCAAGAGCACCTCCACGTATGGTGCAAAGCAAGGTGCACACTCACTCACACTCACTGTAAACATGAAAAAGTTAGGCAAGATTTGAGCCAACTAGTTGTCTTTTTGTTCAGATAACTTATCATTAATATCTAATAAAAAATACTTTTCATATATATAAACACTTCAAATTCAGAGTTCTACATACTACAAATTTCAAACAATAACAGTTGTGCCAGCTAATTGTGTTGGTCCAGATGTTAATTCAAACAATTAACAATATTAAAACAGTTTAAAAAAAACTTCCTTATCAAAAAAGAATGAGTTGGCACAACTTAGTCGTAGAAGTCAAAACTTGAAGTTACATTTAAACTGAAAATGACATATGAAGACTTTATTTCATTATATTTTTCAAGACAGTGATCAAACCAGTGAATGAATTATGTCTTTTTTTCTTTCCTTCTATTGTCCAGGCCCTCCATCTGCTCCGGTAAGTGTCATCTCTTCGGTCAATGGGACGTCGGTGAACATAGAGTGGGATCGCCCTATGGATACCGGAGGGCGCAGCGACCTGCAGTACAGCCTGCTGTGTCAGAAGTGCTCAGGGGAAGGGGGGCCCTGTGAGGACTGCGCTGCCTTCCCGGGGGGCGTGGGTGGAGGGAAGGCAGGGGCCAGCATCGGAGCCGGGGGTGGAGGAGGGGTGGTGGAGCGGACTGGCTCTGCGGCGGTCCGGTTTGTTCCCCGCCAGGCTGGGCTGACCGAGCCTTGGGTAACCGTGCTCAACCTGGTGGCTCACACCAACTACTCCTTCCGCATCATGGCCACCAACGCAGTGTCACACCTGAGCAACGAGCCGCCAACTTATGCCCTGGTCAACATCACAACTAACCAGGCAGGTAGGGTTTGGAACAATGACGATTTTCTCTCGTTATGAAGGCTTTACAGATCTGTAATGTGATATCGATGTACTGTACCTACAATCTGCTTGTTAAGGGCACGGAATCTTGCAGCTCCGTGAGAGTGGTTAGTGACACTGCATCTCATTGCAATCAGGTGTGTGTGGCACTGACTGGCATTGAGTTGATGCAGTGTCACTAACCACTCTCATGTAGCCAAAAAGATTCCATGCCCTCACACTTTCAACACGGACATGCACTTTATTGCGTCCTAATCATTTGATACTCGCACCGCCGGCACGCGCTAGAAAACAGCTTTATGACAGCTGGCGTCGTAAAAAATACTACTTCTTTTATCCAAAGCGGCCACCAGCCGGCAAAGTTCCTCGTAGCCACTTTAAGACAGAGTTTGAATAGCAAAGGATGTGTTCACCCTGCTGTTCAGGGCACATGTGCTGGGAATTTTCTGTGTTCAAATCTGGCTTTGAACCCTCCAATCACTTTAAATTACCCAAAAGTAGAGAAAAGTTACTTACATTGCCCTGAGACATGGTGGCTGACTTGAAGCCAGTCTTAGCCCTTTATCACACGCCTTTCTCATCTCTCTTGCTGTCTCACTCTTACTTCCAAAATACTCTTTGACAGAAATGAGCTGTCTCAACGACATTTAGTGCCGATAATAAAAAGTTGAAGGATCAGTCAGAAAACGTTCAATGTGCTCAGTACTGACTCTTTAAACACAACAAATGACTTCAACCTCATCTGCAATGTGATTAGTTTTGCAGTAATCACCAGCACAAAACCCTGTCATTGACGGGTTAAAATATTACCTGCATTCAAGTTGAGAAGTGTTAATCTTTTAAAAGTTGGAAAAAGTATGTATTTTTTAAGAGCAGATTATTTCTGTCCCCCCAGCAGCCAGTCCTCATTTACTTTGATGTTGAAAATTCCCAGCAGTCTGAACACCGGCCACAGCCAAAAAAATCAAAGTACTGACTGATATTTCTAGCGGATTCTGGGTTTTGGTGTTGAAAGATTACATTTATGTAAATGTTTGGTCGGTGACTCCCCAATGTGGCCTCTCATCAAAAGCTGTACTAACCTGCCCATAGTGATTGACTCACCTAGAGTTTACAATATTTTTACCTGGTACCCAGCAGTAGGTTGCTTTTTAAAATGTGTTTTCATGGTCTTACATATCTTACATGCTGGAAGCAAAGTCTAAATCCCATTATTTTTTGGGCAAGATTGTTCTTGGTTGGGACATACAGTATGCTAAATCCATTGCAAAAGCAGTATCTGCTGCAGTCTCTGGAAATGTTGGATTGAAACGTTGGTTTTGGTCTGCGCAACATTTTTGTGTGATCATGGAAAAAACATTTAAGGAAAAAAGTTTCCAGAATATTTTGTACGGAACTCTATGGAGGACAATAATTTGAGTTTCAAAATAAAGGTCCATACTTTGTTAACATTCTGCTAGACATTAACTCTTTGCCAGTGAATTCCCTTTTCAAGTTGTGATTTCACAGAATTGTCATTGTTTGGCACTGACAAACAATGCTGTCTCGCCGATTGTGACTGGAGGTCAGAAAATGAAACCAAATAGCAATCACATCTGTAAGAATGTAAGAGTGTGCACCGACTGATGTAGTGGTCAGACCAATTTACCACACCAAAAAAATCACATCATCCTCTCTGAATGTATTCCATTGAAATGTGGCATTAACTGTGTCAATAGGACTCTCTCTACTCTCTACTATATCTTGTGGTCATTGAGATAAAAAACCCAAACTTGAACTGACAAAGCAGTAATCGCTTCTGTTTTTTTACTTGTGCAGCCCCCTCTGTAGTCCTAGCCATTCGCCAAGAGAACACCAGTCAGAACAGCGTGATTCTGCTGTGGCACGAACCCAACCAGCCCAACGGAGTCATCCTGGAATATGACATCAAATACTATGAAAAGGTACGGAACTAGTTTCTTTTTTTTTAAATATTATTCCTGGTAATTTTTGCTTTATTAGTTTTGGAGAAACAGAGATGAAATGGGGTAGAGAGGGGAACGACATGCAGAGGACGACCGGGGCCGGTCTTGAACCCGGGTCTGCTGCGAAGAGGACCTGAGCCTCTATGGAGAGTGGGGGTTGGGGGGGGAGGACTAACCACTACACCACAAGCGCCCCCTAAGAAAATAGCTTAGTCTGCACCAACAACAGCACTAAAAACCCACACGATGCAGTCATTTGTTTTAGGGTTGTGTCGACATATTCTGTTTGTATATTCTTAGAAAACAGCTAACATGTTACTATTCAGGGCAGCTTATGGAAGGGGAAGATAAGTGGCACCTGGAGAAAACGCAAGCACATTGTCTTCAAAGGGGGGCTGTGACTAAGCTGTGCCAAGATATTGTTAAATGCAGAGAAGTGGCGGTTTGGATGGATAGACTCTCTGGATAACTTAATCCAAGAAAAAGAGCCTGCTTCTGGTGGCTCAGCTAATTGAAAGGAAATGGGGAGTGGAGAGAGAGTAGAGAGCCATGAAACGTGAGTGTGGATTCCAACTTCCAGCAAAAGTGACTGTGACAGCAAGCGGCTGACTGCCGTGCGCGCATAGCCTAGCGACACACTAATTGCTGCTGGTGTGGGTGTGAATGTACACTGCTGGCATGTGTGTTTGGTAGAGTAGATGTTTGTGTGTGAGATGATAGAAATCAGCTAATTGCAGAGGGAGCCGCCTGGGAGAACGGGCAGTCTCGTTGCCAAACAAGCATGGATGGTGTGGGGAATGCTAAGGGATTAGCTCGTCTTCTCCTCTTCTGGTCATCTTAATCCGGCCCTCGCTCAAGAAGGGGGGGAGGGGTGGGAGGGGAGCACTTGTGTGGGGGGATTTTAAGTGGACAAGTCAGCAATGTGCATTCTTGTGGGTTTTTCTATACTACTGGCCTAACTACAATGAGACACCTATGCAACTATAGCACTTATTCACAATTAGGCTGTTATCCTTTTCTCAGGACACATGAATGATTCACATACACTGCTGTTTGGATGCATCGGGCAGCTCTTATTATTTCAAGCTGGATTTATTGTTTACCTCGACTCGGTTAAAGAAGTGGAGTTCACTTTGCAAAGATTCTGCAGCGAGCAAATGGAAGCAAGTGAGGATAGACAGGATGATTATGATGAACTTCATTGTTAAGGGGAGAAACTGCAGGTGAAGGGGTAATCATGTTTTACTTATAAGACATTATTATACAATCTTTTCAGAAACATTTGAATTAATATGTAAAATTGGCAATATCTAATGAAGTATAATTGCGTACATTTGCATCTCTCACTTTTTAAACTTCAAAACAATCAAAATAGGAGTAATTACATTATGAACAATTGATGCATCACAAATTAAGCGATTATCTTAGAAGGAAACATGAAACAAAGAGCAACACTCCTCAAAGTACCTGTCATTTGTTCTGGCTGACAGAAGCAGATCAAACGATGGCTGAGGTAATTATCCGCCAATTACATTTGACTGGCAGGCAAGGCTGTTTTTTATTTATCATAATTTATGATCTGGTATAATCTGCCCTTTTCTCATCTTGCTTCAATGTAATGATGTATTTTCAATAGACAGCTGAGACAGCTAGAATAGCTTTTGATAAAAAAAAATGTATGCATTGTTGAGATGTTTGGCTAGTTTCTATCTACTAATGAAAATTAGTAATGGAACATGGAAAATCATTTCCAAGATACACTTTCCACGTTTCTTTTATTGAGTGAATAGGACACATCTAAAATGGTACGGTATATGAGTGATCACCTTAAAGCAGCAATACTCAATATCAATATTTAAAATGACGATGTGAGAAGCATGCGACAAGGGGAAGTGTGGTAGTGATGAACATACAGAGAATTATCCCCTGAATCTGCAGCTCCCCTCTGCTTTATGGAGTTGTATGGGTTTCAGGTCATTGTTTTACGGTCCAGCACAAAATTATGCTATTTTGATTCACTCTCAACTATTGATCTAACCACAAGGTGTCAATAGGAAGCAAGTGAACTTGTTTGTTTTTTATAAATGGGGAATTACAGTGAGTTTATGAGCTGTAGTACAGCATTTAAATACTCATTCAAGATTGGCATATCCAATTTAGTTGGAAATTACACCTTAAAAGTTTTCTTAAGTTGCTAGTTTCTAAAATGATGAGTGTCTGAAAATAATACCCAGGCAAATGGCGGCCATTTTAGATTTGACCTCTCACAGTCGTCAGAGGTTAAATCTCACATCCCTCCAACTATGAAAATAGACCATATGGTGGATACTAAGTAAATTAGAAAGAAACATAACTAGTATAAAACATGTTTCACAATTGATACAAAGACCCTTCAAATCTGATCAGTGTATCAAACGTTATGTTGAAAATAGTATTTTCGTTGAGACACATGTCGGCCATCTTGAAAATGTTTGAATTATTACGTGGCTAACGTGGTATTCCAAAAACAGTAGCCCAAAACGGATATGCATATAAATATTTGTGCTTATATCAACATTTCAATGATTCCTCAGTCATTTTACATTTATCTGCTGTACTATGACCCGAATGCCAATTTTCCTCAATTCTAATTTTCGATATGTCTTCTTCTCTCTCCAGGATAATGAGGAGCAGAGTTACTCCACTCTGAAGTCAAGAAATACCAGCGCCCGAGTGTCAGGCCTGAAGCCGGGCACCAAGTACATCTTCCAGGTCCGAGCCAGAACCTCAGCGGGCTCCGGTCGCTTCAGCCAGAACATAGAGATCCAGACTGGGAAAGCAGGTGTGTGTGTGCGTGTGTGTGTATGATATAAATAAATAGAAAAATAGAGTGAAACCTCCTGCCTGCCATGAGCAGCAGGAACCCTGTATCAGTTGTGTGCCATGTTGAGAGGTGAGACACTGATGGTAAATAGGGTA
Organism: Hyperoplus immaculatus; assembly: GCA_949357725.1. Taxonomy (NCBI): domain Eukaryota; kingdom Metazoa; phylum Chordata; class Actinopteri; order Uranoscopiformes; family Ammodytidae; genus Hyperoplus; species Hyperoplus immaculatus. Next base: position 18,870,395 of record OX442350.1, on the reverse strand, counting down.
AAAATTTTAACTTAATCATGAAACTTTGCCAGTTGATTATTTCCATTAAAGCAATTATGTTTTGTACTGTGATCTTCATAAATATTTGAATGCTAGTGCTCTAGATGTTGAGCTGTTGGGCTATTGAGTATGAGTATTTAAAAAAAAAAATATGTGGAGATAATGGTTGCTAAATATGATGTAGAAATATAGAGACGCAAGCAGACATGGTTTATTCAAATAAACACTGAAATGTTCATTTCGGACCATATACTTATACAAGCATGAAAGAAGACATGTTATGTAAGAAAAATAGACAAACATCTCAAAATTGGCCAGTGTTGGAAAAAAAATATGTTTTTGCCTGCCAGTTGGCTATGTTAAAAATATTTGGCACAGAAAGGTTCACAAAGCCACGCCAGACTGCACAGCATAGTCCAGGGCTAAAGAGGCTAGGGCTTCAGTAGTGAGGTCGACAACCGCCTCAGTCCATCCCCTCTGTGCTCTGTTACTGGGCTCACCCCCTGTCAGCAGAACTGCACCCTATACCAGCTTAAGTCTTCACCTGTCTGTCCACCTGAGGCAAGTACAAACCTCAAAGTTAGGAATTACAAAAAAAAAACATAACAAAAATACATATACACAACTACATAATATGTCAACATTTCTTTTTCCTAATAGGGGGTTGGGCAGATAACATGCAGAGAATGGCTGTGTTCGAAAAGCCATACAAACGTCTTACTCTTACTCATTTTGATGTCAATTTGAGTATGTGACGGTTGTATGCAAGTTTGTATAGGCGAGAAATGCCTGGATGAGTATTAACTTCCGGTAAGATTTTGTGTATGGATCGATAGGATACTTTTCCAACTCAACCGCCCCACAATGGATTTCGTCTTTTCAAACTACACATACGGTTTTTTTTATTCTTTATTGCTCCTGTGTACTTAATTGTAAACGGTCCGACTAACCTCGCATACACAATCGATCTTTAAGTAGACAGTATGGAGTATATATATGTTGAGTATGTAGGAGGGAGGACGTTAGTATGGATTTTCGAACACAGCCCGGGTCTCTAGTAGCCTGGCACTGCCCGCCTACTTCCCTTCAGTAGTCAGTCTGGGTCCGCGGTACAAAGGGAGTGGCTGAGAACAATAATGTGCGCCAGTTTCAGATGCAGAAGCATCAGATGACATACGTCACGACAAAATGTTATGTGATTGGTTGACAGATCCAGAGTGGCACTGGGCAGATCCAATAGTTTTAAACTTCAACAGACACCCGCCTTCAAGTGAGTCTACGTTTGTCAATTGAGCGATTCCAGACCTTCTGTACAAATGAAATGAAGTACGATGGTCTGGTAGGACTAGGCTAGGTCTGCAAAGCTAAATGTCTTGCCTGGTTGGAGTCCAAGTGCTGTTTCATTGACTAATGCCTTGTTTCGACTGAGCAGCACAGTTCGGTTCGGCACTGCCTCTATGGAAAAGGGGTAGCTAGTGTTCCTATAGGACCAAACCCGGGATTCTTCAGGACTGTGCTACACGGGGCCTTCCACTGCTTTACATGTACAAACCCTTTTGAAGGTCATGTTGTCATGTTGTCTTTCAACTTTCAGTCAATTCCAAATAGTTGACATACACTGAATATTCCCAACCTCTTTATGACCCCGGACCAACTTAAAAAAAAATGCAAACAGGAGGTAATTAGAAAAATGCTGAGCTATTTAATGAAGCTCTTAAATTCATTGTTTATCTTGTTTGACCAAGAGCACTCTACCTTGCTGCCTGTGTTTGCCAACTTGTGTCAGTGTAAGCCTGCAAACTCTTGGCTGCCGGAGGCCCCAATTCTTCCGCTAAGACACATTGTTGTGTGTGTGTGTGTGTGTGTGTGTGTGTGTGTGTGTGTGTGTGTGTGTGTGTGTGTGTGTGTGGTGTGTGTATGTACTTGTCTACATATCTAACAGTGGACATTTGCACATTTCAGCTCCTCTGCGCTACAGCACTATGAGCATTATCTGGATCTGCATGGCCCTGGTGTCCGCCCTGGTCACCTTTCTGGCCGTCATCATCTGCAGGAAACGGCAAGGCTACACTTTACCACACTACCCATCGCTGCTGTGTGTGGAACACTTTCTTACACTATACTCTAACCGTGTCTCTTCTTTGTTCAATGTTGCTTGTGATCGAAAGCCCCCATGTGCAGTGGTGTGTTTCTCCTTGCTTTCCCTACGTAATAATGGCTGAAACTAAAAATTAAACTGAGGTTGTTTAGGCTGAGATAAACTCTCCTTAAAGGAATACTTCCCCCATTTGGAACCTGCGTTCTATCATTATAAAATGGCTATTATAATATAAGGAAAGAGGTTTGTCTTGACTCACTCTTCACTTGGCCCAGCTGTCCTAATAATCCACACCCCACATTTTACATAGCGACATGGGTAACGACGTGAAATGCGTCATTACCCATGTCGCTATGTTGGGCCCGAGGACTACAGACTGCTATTTCCGCACATTTTTATGCCAACCAATAAGGAATGAGGGAGGCGGGACCTCCCTCACGAGATGTAAACAGAATGTCCGCCATGTTTCTTCCCTGCTAAGCGAGAAGCCGAAACACCGATCATGGCAGAAGGAAATTTTCCTTTAGAAAAACCTGAAGGGGATTTTTAATGTTTACTGCAGTGAACGGACATTCGTGTCTACCTGTATAAACCGGATTACAGCGAGGAAGAGAGGTGATAGTCGTCAGGAGGAAGAGGAGAAGCTAGCTACACTAGCAGCTACTCCATGCTGTGGAAGAGGAGCCAGCCGCTATGCCTGGTGTGTTCCCGGCGTTCACTGTTAGAAACTTCACTGTAGCTTTGCTCCACATATGGAGAGAGGGACCCCGGAGACATATTTCAGTATTGAGAAGTTGAACTGGAGGCGCCAGCCACAGGCCGCGGTGAGAGACGGATGTCGACCACAACACAGTAAGTTTTTATTTTTACTCATTCATCACCGCCACACATCTTGCCTTTCTTTTTCCCCCCGGCGCTTGTGTTAGCAGGTCAGAGCAGCTACACAGCGCTTCATTAATGGGAATTATCATAGAAAAACTCATGTAACAACAGGCTGGTAAAAGCAGCGCTGCAGCAGTTAGGGTCCGTGTATAAAGTGTTATTTTGTATTAAAGGCTGAGTCCAAAGTGACAGAAAGGAATATACCGCTCGTAATTTCGTTTTACCGTTTTCCAGCTGGAATGCAGAAACGAAAATTCCATCCGAATTTTCCTTTTTTTGTTTATTGGTACAAAACGAAAAACGAATATGACAGAACAAGGAAATTGGTGAACGGAGGGTTTTGAATCCGTGTACCTTCCGTTCAATCCATATCCGTTTGGAAATCAAAACACGAAAAACGAAAAAAACTGTTTGATTTCATTTTTTAATTATTTGTTTCATTTAAAAAAAATAAAAAACGGACTGTTTTATTCAAAATATGCCTGTAAAACATGAATTGATTGCCATTTCTTATTGTTTATTTTCCATGTCGCCCTTTACATACGATAATGGGAAAGGAGACAAACAGAAAATGTAAAAAATGTGCATTTTCATTTTTGAAGTTCCAAATAATAATTTATATTAATCAGCGGGTTAAACTGTGTCCCGCTGCCACAATGCCACGAGCTATGCGCGGCCAGAGCCATGATGGCTCGGACCCATAGACTGTTTTCTGACCGTGGCTATCTCCGTCTTTTAAGTAGGCTAAAGCCTCTTGTCGGTAGTGGAAACGCATGGCAGATCTAGTAGGATAACCCATGCCAAACCGTGCCGAACCGAACTGTGTTGCTCAGAGGAAACGAGGCATGATCTAAACAGCGACAGACGGGGGCGGACGTTCATTCCGACATGCTGCCACTCCGACAATTGACTTCTTGTTGTCGCAAAGGCGGCACTTTATTTAATTAAAAAGGGGTCGCGACTCCGACATTTTAAGTTTCCTTTGTCGCAAAGGCGGCACTTTATTTAATTAAAAAGGGGTCGCGACTCCGACATTTTAAGTTTCCTTTGTCGATAAGAAACGGCCCATCATTCCGACAAGCAATTCCTTCTGTGTCGCCGGTCATATCGCCTCTGCCTCTGTGTCGCTGTTCAATTAAAAGTGCTGATTTCAAGGTGCAGGTGTAGCTTTTGGGTGCTTCATAAATGCGTCTGTTTCGCTGTTCAGTTCATCCTAGGCCTACTAATGAAAGAAGCAAACGTAGGTCTAATGGACACTGTGCTTTTTTCCCCCCCTTCAAATATTTATATCCTAAAATACAACTCATAGGCTAGCCTATTTGCATTTGATTAAAACCAAACAGGACTCGCTTTGATTTTCTAAGAAACAACCAGGGGCTCAAACGGTTTATATTAATGCCGAAGTGCGTCTGTCAAAAAACTGACTGTCCCACAAGCATCGGGATGAAATAGTCTCCGTGCGTTTTTCTGACCAAATAATTAGATAGATAGATAGATAGATAGATAGATAGATAGATAGATAGATAGATAGATAGATAGATAGATAGATAGATAGATAGATAGATAGATAGCAGTCTCAAGACAAAGACAAGACAGACGGATGCATAGCCTACTACCGACGTTATTTCAGTGATGGTTCCCTGGGCCTAGAACCATCATTTCACGCCTTGTGATTTAATTTTCGTTGCTCTACAGTATTTCGTATATTATTTTGTTGAAAATATTCATGTTTGGCGGGAAATTGGCGCAGAAAACCGTCATTGTAAAATAGTGTAGGCCTAAACAATCGCCTGCCGTTATTTGCACTGGGCGCTTATTCAGCAAAACGGTTTTCCAGTCGCTTAAAAAAACAAAGCGGCTATCTACATAGTTGGGGGAATAGGCTACAGGAAAAATTATTCTGTCGGAATGGCGGTACGAAAGTGTGTCGTAGTGGGGGGCTGGAGGAATGGAAGTACGTCGGAGTGGAGGGATGGAGGAAAGAGGGGCTGTCGGAGTGGGGGCCTGTCGGACTGTCAGCATGCACCCGCGACAGACATACAGCTATTGATCCAGATCAAAACGGGACAAACCACCAAATGTTTAATCTTTATTGAGAGGGGAAACATATTTTGGCTGGCTGCCAAAGGCTGCTATGTCATTGTCTCATAGGCTACCATCAAGAGCCTTATTTTACAAAAAGCTCAATTCAGATAGCCTATAGCCTAAACGTGTACAAAATATAGCCTCGACAAGTTTCTTCTTTCCTCGACACACACACACACACACACACACACACACACTTTGACTCGGCAAGTGAAGTGAAGACAGGGAAAAAAGAGAGACAGAGACGACGATCGTCTCAGACGCAATTTTCTCTCGTGGACCTAACCAATAAAAATGCTTTCATATGCAGCTGTCTGCACTGGGGCTCATGCCTCAGCTGATCACGAGTATCAATAACATTATCAATAATGTAGGGTGTGTCCCTCAGTTCCCAGTGCGATGCTGACGTATCCGCACGTAATCGGTGATTAGGCCTAATGAATGAAGAGTAAAACAAACATTTATTAGATGATTAGGCTATGAGACCCAAGGCAATTACCTACCTTTGCGCAATGGTTAAGTTCGCCTCTGAGCGCTTCTTTCACTAAATTGAAACATGTATTTTTCAAAATCAACATTTAGGCCATTATTCTCATATTTGATATCCTGGTCATGAAATGTGATTAAAAATTGATAAAAACGTGTTTTAGTAAAATACATAATGTAGATGAGAGGATGATTATTAAAAAAACAGGTCACTTTTCGTTTTTCCTGTTTTGATTTCCAAACGGATATGGATTGAACGGAAGGTACACGGATTGTTTTGTTACTTTGTATTAAGAGCTGAGTCCAAAGTGACAGAAAGGAAACGGAAGAACGGAGAGGTTTTATTTCCTACATTCAATTCTGACAGTAAAACAAATAAACGAGCCCTCATTGGCTTTTCCGTCTGTGGGCGGACTTCTCCTGATTGGTTGCAGCGCTCCGTCAGTTGTGCCACTGAGCCTACTTCTGTATTTCCAGCGTAAAAGTAACCTTTTTAAAAGGATCGAAAACTGATACATTTATCTTCAGATTGTGATCAATGCTTGCAATAAGAAAGTAGGGAACTCAGAACGCAGCACATAATAAGCCTAAATAGGCTATAATCAGGGGCGGATCTAGAAAAATATTCATGGGGTGGCAAGAGGGTGGCAGGAGATTTTAAGGGGTGGCAACCTGTGGCGGATGTAAATACAGTATGCCGATTTAATTAAAGCCATATAAATAAATATGTACTTGGGAAAGCCCCCACATTTAGATATGTTGACTAAATAACATAATACTTATTGTATTGTAGCACGAGTGAAGCCTTACATTTAAACATAAAAGGTGTCAGACAATTTTAAAGATTATTATTACTGAATAATTACTACATTACCTGCCTCACAACAAACACCTGCACTAATACACCAGCATGGGGCTCAAAAGCTATGCAAATAGGGCTGCAATAAGTATTTAGTTAACAGTGAGTCTTTGGTATTTGTCTGTGTTAATATGAGATACTCCCATCAGATGTCAATCATCAGTCTAACTTGAGTGCAAATATCAAGTTATTCAAATATTCTAGTAATTTACATACAATACAGATAAAATCATTCATAAAAATATTGTGTGGCATTTTCCTATGTTTGGTCACAAACAGTGACCTATTAAACACACTGTAAATGGGAAGAGGTTCAGTAATGTCCAACACAGAAATAGGCCTACTGGTTATTATGAGCAATTGATAAGCACAACCTAAGACTTTAATTTAAAATAGTGTGATAAGAATTAGGAAGTATATCCTTATACAAAGGCCTATAGATAAAATTAAACAAAATAATTAATGAATTTCAAGGGTATAGGTTATGATTAAACCTTGGTTTAGGACACCTTTTAAATGGGGGGTCTGGGGGTGCCCCCCCAGAAATTTTTGAGCATTCATCACTTCATTTCCTGCATTCTGGTGAATTTGTTTGCATCAAGTTTATGTAAAGTAATTGACAACATTTAGGTTCCCAGTGACAACAATAGAATAGAATACAATGCAGTAATATCATGCATTCTGTATTGCTTTCAAATATTTATTCTCCTCTATTGTTAAAAACAAATTGGTTTAGAAAATAAGAAGAAGTGATTATTCACGTCTATCATTGAGAATGTAGGCTAGTGGCTGGTGGTATTTTACTTGCATGCAATCTTCAAATATTCAAAAATAATAAAGTGCAAAATGAGGTTTTAATCCTCATGTATTTCCTTTAAGCTACTAGTGACTAAGTGTGCAGTGGACAGAGGGAGTAAGAGATAGCTTTATTTTATAATTTAGGTTTTTGATTTCTGACCGCTGACTTTAGACTGACTCGCGCTGTCTGCTCCGAGAGGCTCGAGCCCATCAGCTGAGCGAACAGCTGTCCAACACGGAGATGAAAAACGAAACTTAACTATCCTGTTTTGCCTGGGCTGACTTAAGGTGGAGCAACCAAATATAAATGAATAAATATTGTAGCATACTAAACTGTAACACAAGTAATGAGTTGTGGAATTTGGATCAGTAGCCTACAGTAGTGCACAATCTTCGCTGATGTGAACGTTATTGTAGTTTTTCCGAGGCATTCACGAGTTCCTAACGTTATTATTAACCTCTAGTCATTGTCACCACACAGCAGCATATTAACTTTATAGGAAAACTACAACTCCATTAGCCCTGCTCTTTTCTCATTATTGTAATTTCTTCATAGATAGACAGTTGATCAGTAATACCTGGAGAGTGTAGTCTCTCCTATGCTGCTTGCTTTGTTAGTCTAGAGAGGTTTGGATCCGTCTCTCGCACGCCTTCCTTGTATTCAAAATCAGTGCCGTTAGGAGCGGTTAGGAGTCTCGGGAGTGGGTCGCGGGGGATCGGGGTGGGGCAATATTACCTGGCTACATTCACTTGCAGTCGGACATTTGAAACTCGCGCTCGTAAATGTCTCTTAACAGCCAAAATAAACGTTTAATTTGGCGCTGCCAACTGGGGTGGCAGCTGGGGTGGCAAGGCTTTTTTTTAGGGTGGCAGTTGCCACCCCATGCCACCCCGGTAGATCCGCCCCTGGCTATAATCAACCTCTAAATAAAATGCGTGGTTGGACATATAATAAAAGGTCGGAACATTGTTAATTTTTTCATGTGAATATGATTTTTTCCTGAATTTTTTATTTTTTTTTTAAACATCACGTTTAGCTTTAATAGCGTCCATAGCATCATGAGTGAACACCTCTCCAAAGCCGCAACATACGCCGTGACTATAACCTGCTGGATAGATGGTTAGGCCTACTCTGAGTTTGTTTTCACTTTACGCTGCAGCTCCAACTGAAGAAAGAGTCACTGCCTGTCACAACGCGTCCCTGTACAGTTGAAAGCAAAATCACTCCATAGAAATCTCCATCGGGATGTTTTTATCATGTCCTGATGATTTTACGTTTGATCGATCATTTATCTGATCAGTGGCCTTGTTCTCAGCCCTCTTGTCGTTCATATGGCGGCCACCTTACACATCGTGAACATGCTCTACATTCAGATTAATAAACCTAGTTGTATAGGCATATATCATTCTTTGTTTTATTAACAGGAGTGTTTTAGGATCAAGCATTTGTTTCTCTTGTTTCCATTTCTCTTGTTTACATGTTATCAGCGATCCATTGACTATGGCTTTTACGCACGCGCTCAACCCAGAGTGAACACGCTCAGAGTTGATTAACCCAACGCTGATCGGGCGATCATAGCCTAATGCATATTTCTCGCTAACAATATTATAAAAACAGACCTGTGGTCTCGCCATTGCTAGGTAAAATTCATAATTTCCCATGGAAAAAAGCCATTGGGGCGGCCAACTGTGGTGTGGTCCTCCCTGCGGTCTCGGCTCGTGGATTATAGACGTTATGATAGGCTATAGACAGGTCCGTGGCAGGTGTGTGTGTGTGTGTGTGTGTGTGTGGCAGGTGTGTGTGTGTGTGTGTGTGTGTGGGGCTGGGGGGTGCGAGGCCCTGCTCATTGACGTGCACGTGCATTAATCAAGGACACACGCACGCAGCTTTACTTTTGCGCGCGGGTAATCTGGGTGCAATAGCCGTCATGTTTAACAAGTAGAATAATACAGCATCATCATTCACAACTGTAAAAATATTGACCTTAGGCTACTTGATCAAGTTAGCCATTTCAGGGTGGCCTTTTATTGTGGACAGTCTAAGGCACACCTGTGCACTAATCATGATGTCAGATCAGCATCTTGATGTGGCACACCTGTGAGGTGGGATGGATTATCTCAGCAAAGCAGAAGTGCTCACTATCACACATTTAGACAGATTTGTGAACAATGTTTGAGAGAAATAGTATTATTGTGTATCTGGAATGAATTTTAGATCTTTAAGTCCATCTCATGAAAAATGGGAGCAAAAACAAAAGTGTTGCGTTTATATTTTTGTTGAGTATATGTGGCCTATTATTTTATTCGAACATGTAGGCTATACATTATACAGATTGTGCTCAATATGGCATAGGCTATGGGTCAGTGTATGCTATGATCCTATTATAAAGGCTACTTTTACGCTGGAAATACAGAAGCAGGAAGCTCTCAGTGGCACAGCCAATGAGGCTCGTTTATTTGTTTTCATATAATTGGGACTAAGCTCTTACTACAAAGTAACAAAACCCTCCGTTCACCCATTTCCTTGTTCTGTCATATTCGTTTTTCGTTTTGTACCAATCAACAAGAAAGGAAAATTCGGATGGAATTTTCGTTTCTGCATTCCAGCTGGAAAACGGTAAAACGAAATTACGAGCGGTATATTCCTTTCTGTCACTTTGGACTCAGCCCTTAATACAAAATAACACTCCATACACGGACCCACAAGTGTTATATCTTGTTACAGTTTTGAATTCTGTTCTAAAATGTCTTATTGGCACTATGTTTTCCTATTTTTGGTAACATGGGCAGCAAAACTAACGTGACGTAACCTTGCAGTTCTTTTTCATGTAAGCTACTGCAGGCTAAAATTAGCTGGCCTTACTAATGTTTTGCTCAATGTTTTATAGACAATATCGCCGATTCATGCCATTTCCTGGCGTGAATCCTGCAAAGAGAGAGAGACCCAGGACCGTGGCTATCAAGAGACAAGAGCAGCTGTGACCAGAATGACCGGAGCCAACACACTACACATTTTATTTCGATAAATAGTTCATATTTTTTGCGATTAAAACTTTGAATTCAAGTTGGTTGATGTGGTTTGTCTACTAACCACAACTCGAGTACTATTAGAGAAATACTCATTTCTACTGGGGTAAAAGGTTGAGGACAATCTTCAGATGCTGAGCTACTGTATTCAATAAATAAGCAAATGTGTCTGTTTACATTGACCATATTACTCGTGGATGGTCTCGTTTCAATCATGACAATCTAAGCTTTCTAACAGTGTATGGCATGACTATATTCACCCAAGGGTCGTTGAAATAATAAGCTGATTAATGTGTGTAGTAACAATAGCTTGCCGGACTGTTTACATTGAAAGCTAACGAGTTAACCGCTAACCTTATTGCTGTGAGCAACCATATTACTCGTGGATGGTCTCGTTTTAATCAAAAGGTTGAGGACAAACTTCATGCTGAGCTACTGTATTCAATAAATAAGCAAAACAATGTTATGCTATCAATATAGAAATGTGACCTGAAGTACTTCATTGTAATATATTCGATAGCTGTTATTTTTCTGGTTTATCTGTGTTTTTTTCCTGTGATTGTGTCAGTATGCTGGACCTACCTTGCATCCTTGTGATTTTATAACATATTTCACCTCATAAATTGTAGATTAAAAACAATTTGACATACAATAATCTGTGCTTCAAAATCAGTAACTATTGTTCAGCCTCCAACCAACAAGTCTGTAATGGTGAACATGGTGTAAGGCAAGGCAAGGCAAGTTTATTTCTATAGCACAATTCAGACACAAGGCCACTCAAAGTGCTTTACAGGGGCAAGATTAGAATACATAAAACACATTATAAAACATTTAAAAGCGAATAAAAGACAGGAGTCCAAGGTAAGATGCAACAACAATATTTTATTGTTTACAAAGCAAAATCTTATGACATCATGCTCAATGCTATAGAAACCAGGTAACACACAATGAGACAATTCTTAAAAGTAAAATGTCCAATATACGAACATGATAAAGATAAGATATAAAGGATGAACTACAAACACAAAATATTTACAATAGGTCTAGAGGTGTGAGGACATAGTATTAGCAGAGCCTTAGATGGGATGCTGCTGAGGTAGGGGTCTGATATCCTCTCTGTGAAGCTCACTGCAGCCTCCTTGGGCACTGGTTGAAGTTGAGTGGGAGACTGTAGACATAGGATTCTGAAATCACCATAAAATACGACAGTTAGGCTACTATAAGTGAAACGTTAGCTTTGAGCACTCACTGAAAATGAGAGCGGATGAAAACTTTTTTTCTTTAGTTGCCTTACAAACACACAAACGGTTGTTACATTAGTCTGTTTCTGAAACCGTTTAGCAATCCCCCCCCTGACAGCAGCTATAATTGCATACTGTGTGAACAGAAATGTATTCTAATAGGTTGAAAGTCTTACCTGTACGCGAGTGCGTTCCGCAGGAGGTGGTGCATTAGTATCTCTGTAGGACAGGGTCCCGGTCCGCATACGTCCCTCCCGTCGTCTTCATGCCCAGAATATTTAGCTTCAGAGTCCGGTTTGAAGGCTAGGCTAGGCTAGTTTTGTTGATAGCGCGCAGCATTTGGGTCTAGCCTAGCAGCAGGCATGTTGAAAAACTATCTTGAAAACTGTAGCAAACTTAGCCAAGTGCGTGTTTCCTTCCCTCCATTTTACAGTGAAACCGGAAACTCATACTTAGAAAAAATCATTCATTGTGGAATCTAAATAGTGTCAGTATTTGTCGAGGTATCGTGCACAACTAGTCTAGCAGCAAGTGCTCAAAAAAGGCTTTAGTTTTCGAGATACCCCTACCCGAGGTAGAACAAACCTCAACAATGATTTTTTTATCTTTAGAATGTCCTGTTCATGAAATTGATTCTTGAGCACTTTCTTTATTGTGGACAGTCTAAGGCACACCTGTGCACTAATCATGATGTCAGATCAGCATCTTGATGTGGCACACCTGTGAGGTGGGATGGATTATCTCAGCAAAGCAGAAGTGCTCACAATCACACATTTAGACAGATTTGTGAACAATGTTTGAGAGAAATGGTAATATTGTGTATCTGGAATGAATTTTAGATCTTTAAGTCCATCTCATGAAAAATGGGAGCAAAAACAAAAGTGTTGCGTTTATATTTTTGTTGAGTGTATCTGGCATTCAGGGAACAAAATTGTGGTAAAACCTCCAAATATTAGCGGAGTTATGCATATTTTCATGAATTACAGAATCAGTTCATGAGTTGTATGCTGACCTTATATTGTAAGCATATAAGGTCAGCATATAACTAAAGTAAATATCTTTTTCAAAGCCTGAACAATACATCAGTTTAGCCTGTTTGATAGGTTGATATTTTATCCCTGTAAGCCACTCTGAGTAAGTCAACATTGCTCTAGGTACCGAAGGAGCTAAGTGATATAAACAGTTACCACAATGAAAGTACTAGGCAAGGTAAGTTGCAAGCAGTAACTTTTACTCACATAAAGTTGTAGGTAACACCCAAAACACATGCATATAAATCATTTTACAAAATTGGCCTAATTCTACTTGTACAAGAACGAGGAATGCAGTGGTACTATTTACAACAGGCTAAACTACATACATACTGGCATTCAGGGAATTAAATAACAATAAAACCATCAACACATTTATAATTATTTCTGAAAACACAGTCCACTACAGGGGCAAAGTGCACGGAAGTGCTGCCTTGGCACATTTGCAATGTCCACTGCACCACTTTTTGCATCCACAGCAGAGGAGTTTACAACAGGCCTGTATCGATCCTGGTAGTGCGGCCCAGTGAAATTCCCATCTGCCTGTGGCCTTCCACTTCCACCCCCATTCACCTGGTGATGGGAGTTGAGGGGCTGAAACCATCATATGTCCCCAACAGTGAACAGCTTGGTAGGCAGCCCTCTTTTTGTGTCGCATCAGTGCTGCTTGTGTTGGAAGTCCCTCGATTGATGTTCCTTTCTGGGTGATGAGCTGCTTTCTTGCCTGATTGACAGATTCCTGGCTGCTGGTGTGGTCATATAGCAATACAACAAATCGCTCCAGAGGCTCCATCCAGTTGTCTATGGAGTCAGGTGTGGCAGCAAATGCACAGAAGGCTTTTGTGACATCTTCAAAGCTCCTCCATGTATCCCATGCATTTTTCTTACCCCTGCCACCAAAAGATGACACTGTGTCACATCCAGTAAAGGCATGGAACCCCGTCAAGGCGATACATCATTCTGGACCTAGTGCCGTTGCCATCTTGTGTGCTGCTACATGCTGAAAAGTCTTTCCACCTCCAAAGGCAACCCACACCTCATTGATGTTGAGAGAGTGGGCTGCAGTCACTGCCAGTACTAACACATCTGTGTCAACTATGCATATTGATACACTGTTATACCCTTCCTTCACAGCATCTCCAAGGTGCAGTAGTATGCGGGTATCTGCCTCGTCATGTGTGCATAGTGCAAGAACTTCTACATCTCGAGGCTGAGTGCAGAGGACTCCAGCATAATGGTTGCTAATCACTTGTTTTTCAGTGTTGACGTCTGTCAGGCCCTTCAGGGAGTTCGTAGAAGAGTTGAGCCGTCAAGTGCCATTCCTGAAAAACGGCCAGAGTTTTTGCGCATTGACGACAACAAGGCTGAACTGTTCTCCTTCCTGGCATCTATCTTGCTGCGTGCTTCCGCCTTTAAACTGTCAGGAAAATATTGATCCCACACAACATCCACTCTGCTGACATGCTCCAGCTTAGACAGGATGTATGGAGAGAACACCTTCTGTGCATATTCAGAAAAGGTCTCAGCAGCACCAGGTCGTAGCATGTTACGAGCCCCATCAAGTATGTTGACCTGTACAATGGGGTTGGATTTGTTCTCTTGTGATGAAATCAGGTTCGCCAAACAGCCCACCAAGTCTGACTTGGTTCCAGTTCTTAGCTTGCCCATTTGTGACAATGCAAGTGGACATGCCTGGTTTTTCGAGCTAAAAGAAACTCATCCAGTCTTCCATCACGTATCTGGGATACAATATAAAGCCTAGAGAACAGGGAGCAGTCACTCTTCAGGGATGAGAGCTGTTGTTAGGACCTGGAATTCTCTCGGACTGGAGGCCGGCTGAATAAAGGGAGGTTGTTCCTTTTGATGTGTTCTTTGATTGGCTTTGTCTGGTTGACCAGGCGTTCACTGACATAGGCGTCATACTGGTCCCGTCCAAGTTTCTCAACCTGGTTGACAGTGTCAATGACTGCTTCATCTGCAACGTCCCTAGTATCTAATACAAGAAGATCTACAGTGCTCTTTTCACAGAATGGATTGCCCATGTCTTCTACACTCTCCGACCACTTTATGAGGTACACCTGTTCAATTGCTTGTAAAAACAAAAGACAACGGCTGAAGTTAAAACTGAGCATCAGAATGGGGAAAAAGGGGGTTTAAGCGACTTTTAATATGGCATAGTTGATGGAGCAAGGCAGGATTGATCCATGCTTTCATGTTGTTTACCCCAAATTCTGACCCTACCATCTGACTTTCACAACCAAATCAAGACTCATCAGACCAGGCAAGACTTTTCTAATCTTTTATTGTCCTGTCTTCTGCTCTTGTAGCCCATCTGCTTCAAGGTTGGTCGCGTTTTCTGTTCAGAGATGGTATTCTGTATTTATTTTTATTTTTATTAACCTTTATTTATACAGGTAAAATCTCATTGAGACCCAGGGTCTCATTTACAAGAGAGACCTGTTCAGGGAGGCATACCTGAACAGGTCACATATACATGTATACCCTGGTTGTAACGAGTGGTTATTTGAGTTAATGTTGCCTTTCTATCATCTTGAACCAGTATGCCCATCCCCCTCTGACCTCTGACACCAACAAGGCATTTTCATCCACACAAATGTCGCTCACCGGATATATATTTTTTTTGGGCCATTCTCTGTAAGCCCTAGAGATGGTTGTGCATGAAAATCCCAGTAGATCAGCAGTTTCTGAAATACCCAGACCAGCACTTTTGGCACTATCAACATTAACGTGTTCAAAGTCACTTAAACCTCCTTTCTTCCCCATTCTGATGCTCTGTTTTAACTTTAATAAGTTGTCCTGTTCAGGTCCTAAATGCATTGAGTTGCTGCTATGTAGTAGTAGTAGTAGTCTTTATTGGCAGACTCATGGTCCATATACAACACACATAACAAATATAGACATAAACACAAGAATATATTATATAAAAAAAAAGAGACATCACAACAGAGATTTGTACCAGAGCTTCCATAAGGAAGACTGGTATCGCACACAACTACATGCAGGATTCACCAGCATCTGCACAAGACTGTTCTTGCAATCGTTTAGGCGGAGAATAAATCTGTACATTATGTGTCTCAAGAGAGCTTCAAAGGTGTAAACATTAATACTGCAGAACAATTGACTGGCACTAGTAGATCTGGGCTTTTTCAACAGGATCCTCATGGCATCGTTATAGGCCACTCGAAGTTTCTGTAAACTTGCTGTCTTGTACTTACACCACAATGAAGCGGTATACAAGGGAGTACAATAGGTTCTAAACAGTTTGATTTTAACATCATCAGAACACATATGAAATTTTCTAGCCAGAGTATTTGCTTGGGCATAAAGCATGCGACGCTGGCGATAAATATCATCTTCATCCCTCAGCTGATCTGTGATAAAATGCCCCAGATATTTGGTTTTACAACTTGCATTTAACTTCTGGCCAGACAAATAAAAATCGGGAAAGCACAAATGTTTATCCTCTGTAGTACGACATATTAAAACAGCACTCTTTTTTGGGTTGAAATTTACATCGTATTGTAAACCATAATCAGAGCATACATTTAACAGTTGTTGAAAGCCAGCACTGCTGGGTGACAATGTAGCTAAATCATCAGCATACATAAAATGATTAATCAGCATTTTGCCAACAACACACCCAGTTTTCCTCATGTTCAGTTGAACAGACAACTCATCCATATAGAGATTAAACAGAGCAGGTGACAAAAGCCCACCTTGTCGCACTCCATTGCTCACTCCAAAAGAGGCTGAGGTTGCATTTCCCCACTGCACCTGCATCCTTTGATTGGAGTACCAATATACCAGAAGTCGTACAATAGTTCCCGGGGTACCTCTTTGACTCAACTTATTAAAAAGTTTAAAATGGTTCACTCTGTCAAATGCTTTGGATGCATCAAGAAAGCCAATTAGTATTGAGGAGTTTTTTCCTAAATACATCCGTGCAGTCTCCTTCAGGCCATAGATACAAACATCAGTTCCTAATTTAGATTTGAAGCCGAATTGGTTTTCAGTTGTGCAAAGAAAGGGACCTAGGCGATCAAGTAGAACCCTCTCCAAGACTTTAGACACTACACTAGCCAAGGCAATAGGCCTATAGTTGTCCCGGCTCCCAATTCCACCTGCTTTGTCTTTTATGACAGGCACCAGGGTAACAGATAGGAGAGAGTCTGGTAAAAAACCATGTGCCATGAACCCTGAGAAACACATGGAAAGTAGTACTGCTGTTTTCGGACTCGCATACTTGAGATGTTCGGCTGAGATACGGTCAGAGCCAGTAGACTTATTGTCAGCCAGGTGGGCTATGGCTTGATGAATATCAATAGGGGTGATCATGACATTATTGCCAGCACTCTCCACTTTAAATGGATCACTTTTAACACAGTTAAAAAGGGCAGAGTAATGTTGGCCCCACAACTCTGCTATGTTATCCATCCCAGACACTCCGTCCACAACACTGGGCAAGATGGTATTGACTCTGTTTAGAGCTCGTACTTCCTTCCAAAAGTCCATAACATTATTAGAAGACAGATGTTCAGCCATCGAGTCAGCCCTCATATTGTGTTCACCTTTAACAACGTAGCGAATGGCATATTTGTACCTTGCACTAGTGAGCTTTTTGTTGTCAAGGACTGACCCAGCTCTGGGCCTACCTGCTTGCACCCATGCTTTATAGGCTTGTTTGGCCTCAGCATGATGTGCTGCTACATACCTGTTCCAGCCAGGCTTGATGTTTTTAGACCTCATACATGTAAGGAATGACTGGCTGCTCTTATAAATTGTATCAATAACACCATCATACAACGCACACAGGTCCTTGCGATGGGAAGCATCATTACAGTCAACATTTGTGCACATAATAGCATGTCTAGGAAGATCAATTTTACCCAAAGCTTCATCAGTTCTTAAGTAATAGGTCATGAAGTCTTCTTTTGAAAGCTTACACCAGTCTAATTTAAGTCTGTCCTCATGCATTGTGTGTGTTAGCTCTGGGAGACAAGCTGTATCCAACTCTATTAATAGCGGCACATGATCCGCCACTGAATATTCATAGAGTATTTCCATAGTTTTCAGAGTAGCATGTGCATCTGACGTGGTGATGCAATGGTCTAGCCATGATGTTGTGTGCCATGCTTCACTTATATGCGTATAGCTATTCGATGGCAGCAATAGCTGGCTGGATAATATTAAATTATTGTCCTCACAGAACTGTAGCATATGCTTTGCAAATACAGACTGCCTATCAGCCAGGTCAGCATTCATATCACCTACCACACACACCGATGTAGACTGGTGTTCATGCAGAAAGGAGCTTATATAAGCAAGCCTACTCAAGTACAAATCCTCATTCTGTGAACATTCATATGGGGTATACACATTGAGGATAGTTATGTATTTGCTTCCCATTTTTAACTGAACAGCAATGCACCAATCTACATCTGTTCTGACAACACTTAATACAGAGTCCAGCTTTTTGTGCCATAAAATGGCCACACCCCCTGCAATTCGACCTCTTACAATATTCATAGTAATGTCCACAGTGGACTCCCCAGCCCCATGGAAATTATCATTCAAGGAGTTTAAATTGCCCAAGTCCTGTTTAGACAAGAACGTTTCTTGTAGACAAATGATGTCACACTCCTCCATTAGTTTGTCCACAGTCAGCCGCCGTACCTTGTCAGCCGGAGTATTCCCCACCCGCAGTCCCCGACAGTTGTAGGATACAACGCGCATGAGCTAGGTTGACTGAACAGGCTCTACTACTCCAGACGAGCTTCCAACATTGCATGCTGAGATAGCTGGCCCTTTATGGGCCGTCTTCTTTGGTTCATAATAGCGCCGCACCAGGGACCCTACTGGCCAAATCTCAGGGTTATACGCTTCTGCAACCTCCTCGCACTCAATACTGACTTTAAATGAACTATATCTGGCGTTCCCAGTGTCAATACGGTTACATTGGACAACCCGGCCAAGTTTATCCCGAAGGTATTGCTCAAGCATCCCAGCATCCAGATCAGGCAGGAATTTCGTGGCAAAGATATTGACAAGTTTTGTCCGAACTGCCTTTATATTACTTTCCGCGCCAGTGCCATAGATAGGCACCGGTTTTCTCCTGCGCTCGTATTTTACACGCTCTCTGCGCTTCTGATTGGACTGCATGGAATTACTTTCAGTTGTCATCCGTCGGCCTTGCTTTACAACCAGGCTCCATTTCGGAGAATCAGAAAAAGGAACAGTACCTTTGGGGTCCAGATCGTCCACAACAGCAGCAGACCCGACATCCACACCAACACCACACGCCTCCGAACGCGAGGTCATCTCGTCGCCCCAGGCAGCAGCAGCGCGCCGCATAGACCCACCAGACACACCGGCCTCCCTGGGCCCCGCATCAGCCCCAGGATCCGTGGACACACCAGCAGCCGAGGTCCCGTTTTTAGGCAAAGCAACATCACGCTTCCTCCCACCATGTAGCACCGTAGGTCTGTGTTGCTCCATCGTCGCAATCCTGCGATCCATATGTTCGGTGATGGCCCGTAAATCCTCTCCGACACCAGCTTGTAGTTTAACAGCCTGCCTCAACACGCATACCTCGCTATGCAGTTGCTCCATTCTTCGGAGCAGGTTGGATACATCCAAACTGTCAAAAGTTACCGGTGGCAGCTCATCCAGGAAGTGAGACACAAAATGAGGTATGTTCTCCCCGCACTCATTTATGATTTTTAAGCAGCTCTTGATGTTGTTTACATCCTTCTGGTTGCCCTTATGGGCCACGTAGCGTTGCTTGGTGTTAGGACAGAGGTCAAACAGAGCTTTCCTTGACGACTCAATCCACCGTGAGTCAAAATGGTTCGATGCAAGCAAAACAAGCTCATCTTGACACATGGTTCGGTTCTTTATCACAAGAAAGTTGAGGAACTCATCCTCAACAATAATAGTACCGTCAACAGTCTCTTGAATCACCGGCTTCACTCGTAGCGGAGTCGGAGCAGTCTCTCCCTTCTCCTTACCATCCGCCAGAGGTGGAAAGAGTACAAAAATATTCTACTCAAGTAAAAGTATGATTACTTGGATGAAATTTTACTTAAGTAAAAGTAAAAGTACTGGTCTAAAAATCTACTGAAGTAAAAGTGAAAAAGTAGCTGATTTAAAATGTACTTTTAAGTACAAGTTACTAGTTACTTTTTAACAGCGGGAGGGGGCAAGGGTCTCTTCTGTGTAAGGCATTATATATATAGACAAGGGGATATAAATCTCAAACTAGTTGTTTAATTAATGCAACACTTTTACAAATTAAAGTGCACAAATTAAACAAATGATGTCACCACACATGTATGGATGTATACTGTGTCATTATACTTTAGATAAGCAAATAGTCTGTTAATGTGGGAATTTAACCGGTCTACAGACCTAAACAAACTGCAGCTGCAGTTCTAATAATGTAATTCTGTATAATTGATCTAAACCATGGACATTGCAAGGTTAGGCTGCTCGATTTTGACAAATCATAATCATGATTATTTTGATTGACATTGTGTAATCACAATTATTATAGACAATTATTCATTGATTTAAGAACCGCAGCATGCACTTATTTAACATTTGAAACCATGACTTTGGACTTTAAACATATCCTAATTGAACTGAAAACAAGGAAAATGCAAATAAGTAAAACATATTTTTAATAATTAAATAAAATAAGTGTCCAAATCAAAATAAACCGTTGCAAATTTTGTTAATAGGTCTTTTGCTAGCAGGAATGTGAGGGCATATTTTATTTTTATCTCATGGAGCTGGCTGGATAAGCAAGTTGCATTGTAGGCTACAGTGTTCTTAATTGATGACTGTTGTGGTGGCAAGAGTCAAGGAGCTTTAAACTCCTGTGTTTTTTATTCCTTTATTGCTTGGTCATAGACCACTTGGATTTGAATTAAAGTGAGTACATTAATTGGTCGTGATGTTTTGAGGTGCAGCTGGGTCGCATATGGCTTTTTTTCTCTCTCTCTCAGGGTCGCGCGTGACATATCTTGCACATTATTTTAGTCTATTACTTTTACCTTTCTTCTCGACCAAAGGCTGACTTTCTGCCGTCTTCTGGAAGTGTTTCAAAGCTCCCGGCAACAGGCACCATCTCCATCCTACTCTGCACTGTTAAGCTGAAAGCTAAACTATCAGGTGAGGCCGTGAGGGAGGGGCCGATCGCACGGCTGGATGAAAGGTTCGCTGCATTTAAAAGCCTTCACGTCTTCACGTGCGGTACAATGCTAGTTTAACTAGGATTATTTTCTTTTAATGATAGAGGGAAGCAATGTTTGTTGTTATCATGTAGTCGCAATGTGTTCTCTCCTCCTGTCGATCATTCACTGTGTTAGTTTCCGGTATTGTGCCGTAAAAATAAAAGCCCCCCGCGATATTTCTTTTCTTTTCTCTCCTTTAGCCTAACTATTTTTTTACTCAGTAACGCAGGTGATATAAAATGTAGCGAAGTACAATACTTCAAAATAAACATACTCAAAGTAAAAGTAAAAGTATAGGTTTTAAAAATCACTTAAAAAATTACAAGTACACGAAAAAACTACTCAATTACAGGAACGCGAGTAAATGTAATTCGCTACTTTACACCCCTGCCATCCGCCATCATGCAAAGCTTAGTTAGTTAGTATATAGTTAAAAGATTACTTATGAGGGAGCACTGACAGATCCTGTGTTGTCAACGGCAATTCCTTTGATGACACTCAAAAGATGCGCCCGGCTCTCATTTGATCCCCCTGCTGAAATGGAAGCAAGACGCTTAAGTCTTGGCCGTGTGTCTATGTGATTGGCTGATAAGTTTTATGTGTTAACAAGAAAACCGCTGTACCTAATAAAGTGGCCGGTGAGTGTATAGCGCTAGTTAGTTCTTTAACTTCTCTTGCAAACACCAATTGTGCATGTTTGGTCTACTCGACATCAGGATGTGTGTCCTATAAGTGGACTGGTATCCATCTGGCATAGTGGGTGTGTTCCAAAGCAAAGATCCAAAGCACAATCTTGGTCAGGCCATCTATATAGTGTAGGAAGTTGGCCTCTCTTATTGATCGCACATAGATAATTTAATCTATTTCTAGCTGCAGGACAATGGACCAGAAGTGGAACTGGGGACATGACAAAGCTCTTTCACTACACCAGTCTTCTAAGGACAGAGGATTATTACCCTCCTCCAGGTAATTTATGTACTCGGTGAAAGCCCTCTGCAGGAGAAGATATAGGCTGCTGGCTGTGACCTGATGAGCATGGCAGGGGCGTCACGTGACAGGCTTTCATAAAGGAATCGGCTGTCCCTGTTGAAGCAACTCCAGCTTGCACAAGTGCTCCTGTCCACACGCTATCTTCCAAGATGACGCCAAGTACCTTGACTGCTGCCATCTCAATGTGGAACCCACCTAACATCACAATAAAGTTATCTTCACCATGAGCTGCTGGCCAAGTCCACTGTATTTGTTTTGCCACTGCATACAGAGTTTGATCCAGAGTGATGATTGATACCTGACCAGGATTCAGAATATCCACTGCCTTCTTCACCACATTCATAGAATCATGGCAAACGGTTTTGGCTTGGTCATAGAAAAGGGGAAGTACACACTACATTATGTGGTGTTAACAATGTTGTTATGCTTCAGTATGATTATTGTATAACATTTACACCTAGTGAGATCCACTGTGAAGATCCCTCTCCATTCAGATCTCCCGGTGTGATCCTTCCAGGACGAGGACCCGACTCATGAAATACTCCACGTGTGGTAGGGCCGTACCAGTCGCCAGGATACACACATCCATTGGACTGCTACACACATCCTTTCCAAGAACTGTCACAGGACCAGTTACAGATAGTTTAACAGAGAACCACTGACAGTGATTGATTAAACCGAAGGGATCACAAAACATACAGACTAAAATGATTATTCACAACACTTCTTTATTTTAAATGGCCCATGTTTTTATTTTCAAATAATGAACAGTATATGCATGTGTTTTGGGTGTTACCTACAACTTTATGTGAGTAAAAGTTACTGCTTGCAACTTACCTTGCCTGATACTTTCATTGTGGTAACTGTTTATATCACTTAGCTCCTTCGGAACCTAGAGCAATATAAGGTCAGCATACAACTCATGAACTGATTCTGTAATTCATGAAAATATGCATAACTCCGCTAATATTTGGAGCTTTTACCACAATTTTGTTCCCTGAATGCCAGATATATGAATTTGGGTACTTTAAAGCATGGTTTAAATAGCACCACTGCCTTGTCCAACCTTGAAAATGTAGGATTAGACACCATAATCAAGATCCTAGGTGCTCTACAACCCAAGCTACTGGTACTATAAGAGCTGCTGGTGGCCATTTTTAAAAGTGGCCGCCGTGGGCGCCATAGGAAAAATTGGCGATGGCCCTATAGCCAAAAATCTTCCTTAGGGCATGCTCTAACAGTGTGCCAAAGCTCATGTTTGTATCATAAAAAGCACAATGCATTCACATATCTGCTGGACTATAGGCTATTAAGCCACCTATCCCCCATTCGGAATGTCCTAATATGGCTATTTCAGTGGAGGAGTACTTCTAGAAAAATCTCATTAGAAATTTAACTGTAATAGATATCTTCATACAACCACTGGTTATTGTTAAATAGCATCCTAGACAATACATAAATGGTATATTTGGCAGGGATTTATGTTTTGGTGATATTTGAGAGAGAAGTAAAGGAACCCTCTTTTCCTATCACCACAAAAGTACAATTTCCGCCTAAACTAAAGCTCTGTATACAGGACTCTATTTCAATAAATGTTTTGGTAAATTACATTCTAACTTGTTGGTGATGTGGGACAGACACCTGGTTAGTACCTCAGCAAATCTGGTGAAGAATAGAGTGAGTATTCCCAAGTTATGGGCTTTTTTGTCACATATCTCCTATTCGGAATGGCCTAATTTGGCTCTTCTTGAGGGACTGGGGTAGTTCTAAAGAATAACCAAAAAAACATATTTCGCCCAAAGATAAACGTGCTCAAGAATCAATTTCATGAACAGGACATTCTAAAGATAAAACAATCATTGTTGAGGTTTGTTCTACCTCGGGTAGGGGTACCTGAAAATCTGAGGGCCCCTCCTGCTAGTCTAAACTGTATTTGGAAGTTTTTGTTTATGAAGAGTCAGACGAGACGATACGAGACTACAAGGGAAATGTGGGCGGGGCCTTGGAGGACTGCGAGCGCAGTGCATTGTGGTAGTAGGAGGATTTCTGACTTTAGAGGCAGAGACAGCCAGAGAGACCATAAAAACACTCTTTCTGCCTTTTCTCAGGCTAGGATGAACCAATTTCTAAAATTTTTGCACATTTATACTATGTAGGAGTATAAAGTTCAATACACCTTCATGGTTCCACCGGGGGAGTAATTCTTTAAAAGATAACCTAGAAGTGTTGTCCAGAATTGAGAAGCATAACATTTAAGTCTGTTTGAGAAGCTATAATACATTTTATACCCTGTGTCATGTAAATGTAATCAGAATATTGGAGCTCACAAATAATCTGCATGCTTTTCTGTCAGTAAGAAGGACAATGAGTAGAGAGGAGTTTTAATGTTGTATACTCGGGGCGCTGCCAGGGATTTTGGGTCAGATGAAAAGATACTGGGCCCCACCATAATAAGTGTGCTAAAGACCATCTTGTGTGGTGTGAATGCCATTTTAACAGTCAAATTATTAAAGGAAAAATTAAAACACGTGAATGCCCTTACTCAAAATAAATACAATTTAAATATACATAACCCCGTCAAAACCCAGAGCAAAATTATTCCAGCACAGCGAACATTCTGAGTTCATACGCAACCGCAATGCCAATCATTCATGCTAGCTCTTCTGTCAAAGTTATATTCAACATTTTAAACTTAGTCCTACTGTAAGACAAGATGCTTTTATGTACACAATGGACAAAACGGGTGGGAAATTAACAGTTTTCGTTGTGTGTAAAGGTATAGAGCCAAGGTTACAAGAACGCATTGCCCAGTTGGAGCTGATTTTGCGAAGTGCTTTCCCAGTGCTAAACACATGCTGAAAGCTACAGACTAATGAGAGGAGAGAGACAGACCGCCATCTTTGAATGTGCGAATTAAGTGTTAAATCCTTTCTCCCTGTCTCTCCGGAATGCTTTCCTGAGGTGTGTTTGTTCAGCCTCCTTAGCATGAATATTTATGTTATTTATACAACCTTTTAAAAACTATGGAATGGAATGTTGTTCAAACTGACCCTTTAAACATTTCTGTTCCTTGACCTATTTCCCCTTAACCTTATTTCCAACTGAAAACCTAATTGACTAATTGTTCCTTAGAAATAACAAAGCATCCGAAAGCTCTTTTGAAGTTAATCATTCATTCTGAACAATTATTGGTTTATTAATTATGAGCTGTGGTTAGAGTCTGATAGAACAAATGTTTCACGATTGTCCTGTTCATTGCCGTATGTTTATGTGTATCTGTATGTGTGTGTGTGTGTGTGTGTGTGTGTGTGTGTGTGTTTGGATGGCTCTTTGTGTGTGTTTTTCCTTTGTTTGTGTGTGTGTGGTTTGTATAGACATTGTGGCTACAGTAAAGCCTTCCAGGACTCCGATGAGGAGAAGATGCATTACCAGAATGGTCACGGTATGTTTGGCCCCATTCTTCAATTATTACCAATAATAGATTGAGATGAGGTCACCAATTTCTTCCCCATGTAATAAAGTTCATCCTCACAACAAACAATTTTATTCACGCTCTGAGTGATTACAGGAGCATACAGGCAAATTTTTTCCCCATTCTACTATTTTATTGTCTCTCTCCGCTCCTGTATTCATATTCCCTTTCATCAGGCTTTCCCACAGCCAGGGGCTCAGATGTGATGTTTTTCTCATTTCTCCGATATGTGACCAAATGCTAATGTTGTTTATCTTAGTGTCATTCCCCGACACACGCTTCTATATCGACCCACACACATACGAGGACCCCTGCCAGGCGGTCCACGAGTTTGCCCGCGAAATTGAAGCTTCCAGGATCAAAATAGAGAAAATCATTGGTTCAGGTAAAAACCACCAACTTGTGCACGCTCACACACACACACACACATATACAGTATATATACACACGCACACACACAGACCGGCTGAGCTAACTTAAAATCATTGGCCAGTGTAAAGGCTGTGGTGTGCAGCAGAGAGGAGGATGGCAGAGCGAAATCAGAGCGTCGCGTGGGACTGTCAATCAGAGCTCCCTCAGACAGGCAGGGAATACTAACACTGTGTCAGCTCCACAATACACTGTGCTAGATATGATTCCTGCACACACACACACACACACACACACACACACACACACACACAGAGCAACAATAAATACATAGAACTGAGATAAATGACA
Source organism: Hyperoplus immaculatus (assembly GCA_949357725.1). Lineage (NCBI taxonomy): Eukaryota > Metazoa > Chordata > Actinopteri > Uranoscopiformes > Ammodytidae > Hyperoplus > Hyperoplus immaculatus. Next base: position 18,844,451 of record OX442350.1, on the reverse strand, counting down.
GCAATCAATATTAAATGAGCTTCAGATAAGAATTATATATCACATTTTAGGCAAATTTTCAGGTTCAAAATTGTAAATTTGGTTTCTACTACTAACTGATTTCATGGTGTGGTGTTCTTAAAACACTTTTTATTTCTCAGTCCCATTGCTAAATCTCCTCTTTTTCTACCAGTGTCTGAAATGCTCTGTTTTAGACCCTGTCACTTTACGGCCAGCCATCCATAAAGCCCAGTCTGGCCCTGAATCTAACAAGCCAGTCACTTGAACAAATAAAAAGAGAGCCGTTTTTTTCCCTCATACTTCTAGTCACACCAGTTTTTGAAAGTTTATTAATGTTGAAAAAACATGAAAAGGTGCATGTTCTATAGGTGACCTTTAATGAGATAGAAGCTGATGGACAATTACAGCAACACCAATTTTGCACATATGCAGACAGCCTACAGTATGTGTGAATTTCTTATCTAACCTAGCAAATTAACACATTTCTATTTACAGCCATGGCTTCGAAGCAATACATGTTAAATGCGGTGGAATGAAAATGAAAGGCAGATTGTATTAGCTTTGATTTTGGGATCCTTCTGTGTCTGTGTGTTTAGGGGAGTTTGGAGAGGTGTGTTACGGACGTATGAGACTCCCGGGGAAGAGAGACATCCCGGTGGCCCTGAAGACCCTGAAGGCAGGATACACAGACAAGCAGAAGAGGGACTTCTTAGCCGAGGCCTCCATCATGGCCCAGTTTGACCACCCCAACGTCATCCGACTGGAGGGAGTGGTAACCCAGAGTATGCAGCCTCTAAAAAAACGATTGAATTACCACATAGTAATAGTTGTGACTATTGTGATGTGAATGACCTTGTTAAACAGCTTTTCTCAGGCTAGATGCTTTGAAAATCATGTCACAGCACTTTTTTGAGAAACCCTCCCTGAGGACAGGGAGTGCACGATCAATTGACAAGTAAAACATAATATGCACCTTGAGGAAAATTAAAATATCCCCAACGTATTTCGAGTTCTTAGCTAACACATACTGTACTTACATGCTTATGGTGTACGTGACGTACAACCTAAGCATATAAGTGCAGTAAACTTATCATATTTTTCAATTTGGAACCATTTTCCAAAAAAGTATTTTACAGAATAAGTACTTTGAAGTTGTCTCCTACCTCTAGACTCCAGTGTTGTTGTAGCATTTATTTTCTTTTTAGACTAGCTGCATTTTTAAAGTAGACATTGTGATACTTCAAGCTCATTGAACTTTTTGATTGGAAATAAATCTAAAAGTCACGTTAATAAAGTAACTTTAATTGCATTAATTTTATTCCCAAAACATACACTGGTAATAATTGTTTAACATTGTTAATATTGACTTAAAAACTGTTGTGAAATGGGGGCGCTCGTGGTGTAGTGGTTAGAGTGTCCCCCCTAAAGACTCAGTCCTCATCTCCAACATGTGGTAGTTCTCTGCATGTCCTACCCTATTTGCCCCATTTCAACTCTGTCTCTCCAAATATGTCTAATAAAGTGAGGAACGCCCAAAAAATAATCTTAACAAAAAAAAAACATTATTATAAATAACATGGTAAATTGCTATTGAAATATTGCAACTAAATGCAATCAAAAAATAAATAAATAATTTGGCAGCCTTACTCATAATTTAAGATTTCCATTTCCATTTTGTGAGGAAAATACATTGTCGAGTACCTTTTTATATTCCCATGAAGAGGCAGGAGAAGATTAAGAAAATGGCTTAAGATTTGCCATGGAGCTCAGATCACATGGGACTATGATAAGTTGCATTTATTTTTAGTGGGAGGGTAAAAGGTAAAATGAGGTAAAAGGATCTGTACAGGGGTTATAGTTCTGCTTATAATTATATCACATCACCACTTCCTTCACATAATTATTATGCCAGAGTGAAATTGGGTCCTTGCTTCATGCTCAAAATTGTTTCACAAACAAGGTACTTTAAAAGGTCAGTTCAACCAAACCATTGAAATAAATACATTCATTTCAAACTTTCCCAATAGAATGTAACCAATAATATTAACAGCAACATGTTTTTGTGATTCAATGAGAATGACATTGTACTTCCACATTTGAGTCTCAAATAGGATTAATTTCAATTGCATTGTGGCGTTGGCACATTCTCTTGTTATAATTTTTACAGTAGGCTTATACTCACAGTGAGTCTATACAAACACATCTAAATACTTTACTGTTTTATACTAACTACACTTTACTTAAATGTTTGATGGACATGAAGCCTATGATGCAAGACCACTGGTCACCTCAATAATAAGATACACTATTTACAGTATATAGTCACCAAAAATGGTTGATAAAAAATGTATGTCTTGTTGGTTTGGGTGAACTTACCCTTTAGGTCAAGGGGAAACATTAAAAACAGACTCTAGACATATAAAGAGACTGTATTCATGCTTAAAAGCTAAAAAGCCCTCTTTAGGATAGGCTCACTGTGGAATAATAAAAACACATAGATGGAATCAGTTTCTGTAAATATGTAGTACAGCAGAGTGAGATCTCTGAGCGTTCCTGTTTGTTTCCTCAGGCAAACCGGTGATGATCATCACAGAGTACATGGAGAACGGCTCTCTGGACTCCTTCCTCAGGGTTGGTACATTCAAGCAGTTAATCTTTTTTTTTTGTTTTACAGGGCTTTTTCTATTTTCTGCAATTAAAGCCACTACGAGTAAGTCGGCACGTTGGCGACACCTTTGAACAAAAGCGGTAGTATTATTACGACGCCAGCTGTCGTGAAGCTGTTTTGTAGCTCGTGCAGGGAGTGCAAGACTCAAATAATCAGGAAGCGATATGGTGCGTGGCGTGTCCGTGTGTTGAAAGTGTGAGGGCACCGGACTCTTTTCGGCTCCGTGAGTTTATGGGTGACACAGCATCAACTAATGCCAGTAAGTGCTAAACACACCTGATTGCAATGAGTTGATGCATTGTCACCTCTCACGGAGCTGAACGAGTCCCCGTGTCCTCACACAAAGCGAATGAACGAGAGATGGCAGTTAGTTAGTATGGATCACGATGAGGTAATGTGTTTATGTTGTAAATAATGACTATTTCCGATGAATAATGGTCATCTGATGATGCTGGTGAGGCAAAGTAAACTTTGTTTTAGTAGGCTACCGCTCATTCATTTAGGAGTAAACACTGCAGTCTAGTTTTGCTGCGTGAAATTGTGTATAGGCTACGTTGCTTGGCAACGCCCTCCCGCTCGTCTACCACTCTCCCTTTTAGCTTTTCTTCATTGCATTTTCTTTTTTTTCTTTGATGGTTCAGCCCCGTTATCAGTCATTATGACGACAAACAACTGTCTCAAACAAGGCTCCCGCTCCCCTTCCCTCACCTGGAGGGATAGGCTTCTCAATTCACGTTCCTGCGCCACGCTGAAATCTGTGACCAATACGGATATGTGACCATAGAGCATGCACGCGTGAACCGAAAATCGGACTAGGTGTACGACCAGATCAAATGCAGTAATAAAAACTATTTAAAAACGTCTTTCTTTGCACTGATGGTCTGGTTTGCTGTTAAAGGTAATTTATGATTATGAGAGGAAACATGAGGCTGTTTAAAAGATATTTAAATGTTACTCGTAGCCGCTTTAAGTGTTGATCTCTTGTCCTTCTGTATTAGGCTATGATGGCCATAACTGCTCATCATTTAACATTACGCTGGGCAATATGCCAAACATGTTATCCACTAAAATATTCATACCAGTAGATATCCATAATTGTAACAACAAATATCAAATCATTCTTCACAAAGGAGATCTCGATCTCAATGGGACTACCTGTTTGAATAAAGAATTATATATTATTTTGTTTCTAGTTTAAAGGTGTAGTCAATGAATATCTCCTCACGATCCGCTTCCTGTCTGTGTACTGTGATCGTGTGTGATTCTAACATTTGAAAATTTTCTTTGACAAGACTGTTAATCACTTGATTTAACATTGTATTACATCGACAATGTCAAACAGCCCCCACTATTTGCTTACATGAATGTGGATTATTACTTTAAAGCAAATCCCTCTCGTCTTTTATTCTCTCATCTTTAATCTTATTTTTATCTTGATTGAAATCTCTTCTATTATCGCTCTCCTCATCTTTTTCTGTTGCTATACCATCACGTTTATTCATCTGCCTTTAAAGGAATAGTTTAAAAAATATATTTTTAGCTCTATGGCTCACTCGGCTCAAGAAAATGCGACAGAAACGGTTCCTGTAACTGTGCATGCATTTTTGATCTAGAAATGGGCAAAAGTCACTCATCAAGGTTAGCTTAGCTCAAACTGGTAGTCAAGGGGAGCAGGTCAAAAGATAAACTTTAACAACATCCCTAATGCTACGAACTCACTGCTGGTGCTGGTGCTAACCGGTGCTGAGGGGGCCAGTCTGCTGTGCTGATGGTGCTTTACCCAAGCTAAAGGGTGCTAACTTGGTTCATAAAGCAAAACTCATAGCTGTACACAGCAGGCAACAGACAAATAGGCTATTCACAGAATTTATGGGAGCAAACTGTGACTATTATGTTTTCATCCATCTTAATTTCCTCTGTCCGTCGTCCCGAAGCGAGTGACGTCGGGAGGAGCTCAACGCTGATTGGTTATCGCGGCGCCGGCGGCGGCAAAAAGTTCAATATTTTCAACTTCTGTGGCGGCCGCACCGCACTCGCCGCCGGCCGCCCATTTGCGCGACGCCGCGCAAAATGCATTGACTTTGTATGTAAACTCGCCGCACGGTGGTGTGCAGTGTGTTCGCACCTTAAGGGCTCCTGTGTGCTTGCTGGGACTGGTCGCCTTTTCTAGAGCCGGAGAGTGAGGCAAAAAGTTCAAACTTATTTATTTTAGCCTCTCCTCCTCCTTTCTGATCTTCCTTTCTACCTTTTCTTTCTGCCTTTTACCCCATATATAGAGACACGATGGGCAGTTCACCATCATCCAGCTGGTGGGGTTGCTGCGTGGCATTGCGGCGGGGATGACCTACCTGTCTGACCTGGGCTACATCCACAGAGACCTGGCCGCACGCAACATCCTGGTCAACAGCAACCTGGTGTGTAAGGTGTCTGACTTCGGCCTGTCCAGAGTGCTGGAGGACGACCCCGACGCAGCATACACCACCAGTGTGAGTTTTCACATTGAGGCAAGCATTATTGAAGCACAAGCACAAACACACAAACACACACACACACACACACACACACACATACATTCCTACCTCGCTAACAGTGGACTATTTGTCTATATTGACCAAGTGAGGATCTCTATTTATGGAAATAAAAAAAAATTAAAAAGGGAGAAAAAAAGCATAGAAAATGTTCTTTTAAGGTATTTTATCATAATATTGCTTCCCTGGGCAGCCTTAAATTAGTGGTGGCCTTGAGCATTAAGTGTTCCACATGTTGAACTTCCGATCTCATATATCCTTCAAGATCAAATCAATAAGTGCCTGCCAAGAGAAAAATAATCTCCTTTCTCTCTGGGCATTAGATTACCTGAACATTTGGGCAAATGTACGTATGTCTTCATCTTTTTTTTTATTTATCTGACAAGTTCAAATGTATATATGTTATTCTTGTATAACCTTTATTCTTTGATGGCTGATATCTGGCCAAGACAGTATCATCAAGACAAATGCAACAGTACAAAAGCAATACAAACACAATCAAAGCCGCATGAAAGCGAGAGCAAAGTATAATCATATTTGTAAGTGCTCCAGAGAGCAGTCCAATATTAAAGCTGCAGCCTGGTGGGAACCAATGGATTAAGAAGAAAGGTTAAGGCAGTTCCTTCCAGAGTCAGATGCTATCAGCACACATAATGGAAATCAGCATTTTACAAATTTTGTGTTGAACTCAATTAAAGGTGGAGTCAGCTTTTCTGGAGAATGCTTGTTGAGCGTTTTTTTGTCAAAATCTCCTCACGATTCACTACCTGTCAGTACTGTGTTTGGCTTGAAAAAAAATCCTGTGTTAATACACAGCCTAGGCTCTGTAAACAGGCATGTTGCTAGCTACGGTGGATACCCTCTGTTTACATACCTGTACCCCTAGGCTCTGTATTAATCCCCAAGTTGTTGTTGTTTTTTCAGCGAGTACACACAGTACAGATTGTGAGAAGATGTTCACTGATTTTGACCAAAAGTGATTTTGACAACCAGCGTTCTTGCGACTCGCTGACTCTACCTTTTAAAGCACAGCAATCGCATTACAGAAAGCAAGGTCATGAGCTGTAGCATCACTCAGAGACAGTCTGAAGGGGAAAATGGATTGTAAAGTTGTCTGGAAACCTAAATTAAGCTGCCCACCCTGCAGAATCTAGCAACAAAGTCACTTTGAAAGAACTTGAGAGCGTTGAGATCAAGAGTTAAGGCTGGACAATTCCAGTGGGACATGTTGCTGCTTTTAACATTTAGCAGGACATCCAGACTACTTTTTGAGAGTGTAACCTTCACATGTTAAAAATAACCCACATGGAGTGCTTTGTTTGTTGAAGAAGTGATGGATCAATTTGTCAACTTAATTAAGTGTCACTTCTACATGGAGATAATGTAAGTAGTTTGCATACAGTAACTTGCCAACATTTGCAAGTCTATTCCTGTCTTGGCCTGCAACACATGCTCACACTGGCTCTGTTCAGTATTTTTAACCGCAGTGTAATTTAGCTTTATGATTTTATCTGCATTTACTCAGTGCTGTAAAGTATTTTAGGTCATACTTTACTAAATTATCAGTATATTTATTTTACATCTGGTTACTTGATGATTAGCATTCTACACACAAAACCTAAACACAGCATATAATGTGCATGAACGGTTACAAATGCAGAAAAGTATGTTGAGCGGTCAATAAGCCAATAGCTGTAACATTGAACTGCTGTTTGCACATTAAGGCATCAGTACTTTAAACTATAATATACTGTACATAATAGCAGTATAAATAGGTTCTTAAACATGGACCTCTTTGGTACAGAGGATAAACATATACTGTATAAGGCTTAAGATTTACACCTGTATTAGTTGCTAGGATGCATCCTTTTTTGATTTTGGTCTTTTCAGGAATTTGTTGACAACAAGAAAAACTATAAATAGAATATAGCCAAGATGGACGCGTTTGATTCTCTAACCTCAATATCTTATAGATAGATAGTGTCACATCCCGGCTCAAGGGAAGGACAACGAGGAAACCACACAAGAGAATTAGTTTAACCAAATAATAATTTATTTAAACCAAGAGAATTAGTTTAACCAAATAATAATTTATTTAAACCAAGAGAATTAGTTTAACCAAATAATAATTTATTTAAGCCAAGTTTAAAGTAAGTACTAAGTGGTGATATCAGTAATCAGTAATGGGTGCTGTGTCTGTGTGAGTGAAGAATGTAATATATGTGCAAAACAAAACTACCTAAGCAAATCGCAAATCAAACCAAAACAAACCATACATCAAGGGAGGGAGACCCAAGTGGCTGATTCCTGCACCTTATATAGCTGAAGAGATCAGCCAGCATGGGTGTTTGTAATTAGCAATCAGCTCCTGGAAGCCTGCCAATCAGGAGGTGCCAGGAGTTGTCACGATAGATAGATAGATAGATAGATAGATAGATAGATAGATAGATAGATAGATAGATAGATAGATAGATAGATAGATAGATAGATAGATGGATAGATGGATAGATGGATGGATGGATACTTTATTGATGCCAAAGGAAATTCGATCCACCCCCATACCTCTGTTAAAACTGTACAAAAGAAAATAAGGTAACCCAAAAACATTTAATGTAAACAAATTAAAACTAAATTAAACCTTGCAAAAAATAGAAATATAAACTATGTGTTAAAAGAAATACAATGTTTAAATCTATCTCAGAAAGTCAAATACACCCTTGTGAAAAGTGTTCTGTGTTCCTGACAGGGAGGGAAAATCCCAATCCGCTGGACGGCCCTGGAGGCCATCGCTTACAGGAAGTTCTCCTCGTCCAGTGACGTGTGGAGCTACGGCGTGGTCATGTGGGAGGTCATGTCATACGGAGAGCGCCCATACTGGAACCTCACCAACAGAGACGTGAGCACTCTTACCATACTCTTACCACACTGTTGACCATAGCCAGTGTTGAACCATATGTAATTAAACTAGTAGTTTTACTACATCAAATCACCTACATTCATATTTAGCACAGTGATTCAGGTAGTTAAATTACTTTTTCTTTGACCTTTTCTGAGTAGTTAACTACTGATACTAAAAAAAAATAGGCAAAAAAAAGAGGAGGACTGAAATTCACCTTTCAGGAAGCTGGACAGTCAGCTTATCTGTGAAAATAGTCAGTTATTGTTTTGAATGTGTTTTTGTTTACATTTCTTATTTATAATGTGTTTATATATGTGTAAAACAGATTGGCCCTGTTAGTTTCTGGCATTTTCTTGTTGGCATGTGACTTTTTTGTGTTTTATTTTACATTGGCAATTTGATTACTTATTTCACAAAGTAGTTTGAACTACTTTTTCTAGCTTGAGTAAACCAAACTGGATTCCTCCCTACGGTAGCTCTGCTTTACAGTTCAACTCTAGTGTGAAGTTATTGGTTGTTTGTAAAGCTTTCAAAGAAGCTTCCCCAACACTGACCATACCTATCCTGCAAACCATTTTCAGAGCAGACAATGTTGATAGCTTCATCTATATTGTGCCGTACATGTGCAGGTGATCAAATCAGTGGAAGAGGGCTACAGGCTGCCTGCTCCGATGGGCTGCCCCGGGGCTCTGCACACACTCATGCTGGACTGCTGGCAGAAGGATCGCAACGAGAGGCCACGCTTCTGCCAGATAGTCACTGTTCTGGACAAGCTAATCCGCAACCCGGAGAACCTGAAGTCTATGGACATGCTCTGCAGGTGGGTGGACCACCGCATAGAGCCATATTTACAGCAAAGCATTATGGATGCATCGTGTCACGTTCCGAGGTTGACTTTTGATTTAATTTGCTGTGATATTCCTCAAAAATGTTATCATACATTGGGAACATGTGATTAGCGGGATTATTAGTGGAGTCAGTGATTCTGGAAAATGCTTTTTTTGTCATAATAGGTGAATATTTCCTCTCGATCCATTACCTATTGTGTTTGGCTGGAAGGAAATCCAGTGTTGATATACATCCTAGGCTCTGTAAAACTGGTATGTAAACAAAGGGTATGTAAAGAAAGAGAGCACACCGTAGGTAGCAACATGCCCCTTTACAGAGCATTTGCTGTGTATTAACACTGGATTTATTTTCAGGGCAAACACACATTACAGACAGGTAGCGGATTGTGAGGAGATATTGCTGATTAAAACAAAACAAAATTAAAGATATTTTAGCGGTTTATTGAACGTTGAGGGGAGAAAATACAGAGTGGAAAATGGGGAGAGAAAGGGGGATGACATGCAGTAAAGGTCAACAGGTCGACAAGGACTGAGCCTATATGGTGGGCGCTCTAGCCACTACTTCACGGAGCACCCCGATATTGATGATCTTTCTCCAGAGCATTCTCCAGGCTTGCTGACTCTACTTAAAGCCACAAATCAAAAGCATTGATCTCCTGGACAATATAGATGACGAACTGTTACGTTACTAAGTTAGTATCCTGGGTGTGGGAAGGCAGAGTAAATCCAATCTCATCCAACAACTGTCGAACATGAGCGCAGCGGGATAAAGTTGCCATTTAAAGTTACCCTCAAAGTTCAGGTCCAGAGCCAGCGATCCTGTTCATTTTTCCCATAAGCTCATCTCTTGATAGACGCGCTGTGCCTTAAGTACAAGCCTATCTGTGATATTGACATTGATCCGCTGTGAATGTAGGAGCGGGCTTTTGAGAGGACACCTGGGCTAAAGCTAGTTCTGTGTTAAATTGCTCTGTTCACATCCCAGGTCAGTGGCGCGTGGCACTTTGCGTCTGGTGTGAGGGCGGTACAAGTATTAGGGAGAGTGTTAGCGATTCCTCCCTGTTTTCATCTACCCCAATGCTGCTGCAACCACAGCAGACACCTTCTTCTCTATCATTTTAACTGCCATTGATTTTCTGCCTCGGCTACGTGCACATTTCAAAGTCCCTGCTATTTCCCCCTTGATCACTTTTTCACCCTTTTCTCGTTTTCGGGCTATCTACGTACGACTACTCTTTTTGTCTTGCCATTCATCTTCCTCTCTCTCCCCGTCTATCTTTGGCCATCTCTCTCTCTATCTCTCTCTTGAATGCAGTTTAAACAGTCCTCCCCTGATGGAGAGAGCCATCCCAGACTTCAGTAGCTGTAACTCAGTCAATGAGTGGCTGGACACCATCAAGATGGGCCGCTACAAGGAGCACTTTGCAGCAGGGGGTTACCACACTCTGGGACACATCATAAGCATGAACCAAGGGTAAGTTCTGTGACCAATGACGGAGAGTGATAACAGCTCAGAGGTGATGGTGAGCTGTTAGATGTAGGGGTGTCCCCGACTAAGAATTTACATAGTTGAATATGATTGGTCGAATCTTGCCTGTTGGACCAAATGTGGATTCATGTTTGTTTTCCTTTCGGCTCAATGATCCATATTCTCAATTGGGACATTGGCTTCCATTTTTCAAAGAACATTTTACAGTATAATAGGCTGTTAATTGTGTCACGAAAGGACTTGTTTCATGATTTATTGGGAGAAACCAAGCAATTCCATGTAAAATCAGACATTCAACAACCGCCTGAAGCCGGACTTGAATGATTCTTGTGTTATAACCACATTTTACTACTATTCGACTGTGATTGGCAGTCAAATCAGGCTACTTCAATCGAATACTCAACTAGTCGGGGTCAACCTCCTATTAATATCCCATAAAGCTTTGCAAATCTTCAGCAAGAAGATCTAAGATTGGACGAAAGACAGCCACAAATAACGATAATTATCGTATTTATTTAGTCAAGTCGTTTTTGTTTATTCACACATAGTGAATGTAGCAAGCATGTCAAAGAAGATTGTTAGCATCTTGCTAACGTTAACTAGCTCGTTGCGACACAGCACGCCATCGGCAACTGCTGATGACGTAGCGTTAAATGTTCTTTTATGGTGTTTGACATGACACATTATCGCCACCTACTGGCCTAAAGTTATTAGGTCAGCTTTTTCAATCGTTTTCTGCATTGTCGTTTGTATGGACATTCTAAACCACTGTGGTGTGTTTAAGAAAAACACACACAAATATCCATGGACGTGTGGACATAAAAGAAAGCACTTAAGTGTAATGGATCACTAAAATAAATGTGTTTTATGTGTTTGTATTTGTGTGTGTGTGTGCGTGCGTGTGTGTGTGTGTGTCTTGAAGAGACATCCAGAGGCTCGGGGTGACGTTGATGGGCCACCAGAAGAAGATCATGACCAGCGTCCAGCTAATGAGGGCGCAAGTCCTTAACAAGAGTGTGCCGTCTGTGCACGTATAACTGCGACTTTTATGATGAAATCTATAATAAAAAAAACACAGGCTTCTATAACGTCTAAAAGGGACCATGTGGAATGTGAGATGGTCTGTTTATAAGCGGGAAAAAAAGAAAATGTATGGGAACTTCACAAGACTTTTTCTTCGAGAAAATTGAAGAGCAAAACGTGAAAGGTTTTCAAACGAAGGAGCACGGTTCAACATGACTACTTTGGGACAAGTCCGACCTTTCTTCTGTTTCTTTCCTATTCGACTGCATATACTGAGTTTTAAATGTCTTGTTTATAAATGGAAAGACTTGCCTTAATCACCACAAATGATTATAATTTAATTGTGAGAGAGAAGCGAATTTTATCAATCATGAATTTATCAGAGATATTAGAGATATTATTTAGTGAGAGATGTAAAGAGTAGGGCCGGGCCGTTTTTCAAATGTTTCTGATGATATGACACTCACTGCCTCTCCAGCAGTAACAGCTTGAGAGGCCCAGAAGGGGGTTTTGAGTCCGAAAACAGTGGATGAAAAAGTGAGATAGGGCTCACCCGAGTTGCCAGATCCTCTCCACTCCACAGTCGGAGAAGACCTATTTCACCCCAGGCTATTAATACCAACAAAAAGGCACATTTCTCCACCGTTCAACCTTGATGAATGATTCCCTGAAGCTCTCTGCCCAGTTCCCAAGCTGTACGGCGCACAAACTACTACTTGTACTTGGAAAGATGTGTATGTGATTCAGTTACAGTGCACTTTATTCTACAATCTCTCTGTGTTGGCGAGGCTATGCTGTTGTGACACAAATCTACTCTCAGCCACAGTGTTGGTGTGTGAAAGGACCAGCTGTTTTGAAAATATGAGATAAATAATGACTTACTATACTGTATAAAGTCCCCCTGAAGAGACAGAGGTATCTAACATTCATTGGTGTTAAGTAGCTCGCTCAGGAGATTTGTTTTCGAAAATTTCTTCTAAATGACACTAACCTGAAAAGGAAATAAATGTCAATAACAAAGTAAAGTAACACTTTACAATAAGGGTACATTAATTAACATGTATTTAATGCTTAGGTAATGCTAAAAATGGTTAGTTAATGCTGATTAAGCATTAACTAGCTGTTAATGCTTAGTTAATGCTTGGTAAGGAATTTACTACGCTTAGTTAACTAATGCTTAATTAAGCATTAACTAAGCATAACAGTTAGTTAATACTTAGTTGATGCTCATTAAGCACTAACTAAGCAGTTACTATCAGCTTCGTTAATGTTTATTAACGAAGCATTAGATAAGCATTAACTAAAAGTTCATTAATGTACACTTATTGTAAAGTGTTACCGTCAAATACAAGCAATATAGGTTTGAATAGGCATACAACATAATGTTTCAAATCAGGTTCAAATGTATAGAAGATATATTTTGAATGAACTTCAAACGTGTTTCAAACCTTATTCACTTTTGATTGCCACAGTTTTACCAGACCTTGTAGGTTGATAAGTGAATCCTAACTAAAGGTTCACACACACAACACATACAACCATACTTCCAGTGAGTCCTGACCACTAAGCAAACTTGAAGAACATTGAGATGTGGTTGAAATATCTAAGTGGACCCTGAATAACGATTCTTTCAGTTAAATTGTTTCTACAGTTTGAGTGTATTTAAAATGCTAAAAGAATAAATCATATCGAACATTATTTTAGTATATTACTATATATACTTCTCAAGGCATGTCAGGCTACATGCTTTTCTTTTTGTGCTTTCAGATACAGAAAAAAACATTTTGCTGTAGCATGATGGCTTTTTTTAAATGCATTTGGAAGATTCCTTTATCTAAAAGACATGTATTTGACTGATATGATTGCAAAAAATAACATAATTTAACATATATTTTTTGCTTCTATTTTTTTTAGCTAAATAGCTGGCATTAACTTAAACTGACAACTCAATGGCAACTCCAGTTCCTAATACATTATCAAGTGTGTAAGCGAAGGTGTACAACAGCAGAGTGCTAATTAGCTAAGCAGAATGTTGGTTCACGTACTGCTGCTAAAATATCTAGATGTATTAAAGAATAAATATCAGTGAAAGAATCCAGCAAATTACCTCAATGGCTGCTGAATTCTGTTTCTGCTGCTACACAACACTTGAAACAGTTTTACAAAATGTAACAGTGGTCCATGATTATTATTTTTTTTTTAAATCAAAAAGTATCCTAAAGTAGCCCATGACTGCCAAACCTCAACATTTTTTTCAACAATTTATATTCCCCTGAACATTCCCTTAAAACTCTCTCTCTCTCTCTCTCTCTCTCTCTCTCTCTCTCTCTCTCTCTCTCTCTCTCTCTCTCTCTCTCTCTCTATATATATATATATATATATATATATATATATATATATATATATATATATATATATAATATAAAGTGGATATAGAACACATATTAAACGTTAAATCAAAATAAATATACTGTACATTTTATTTAGCTTTCAACCAAAATAAGTCATTCATTAGGGTTGAGTGTCCATAAGGCCACAGTTTCTACATCTTCCCACTAATGATTGTGACAGGGTGTGTTACACCTGAAGGTCCGCTCATGCTCTTGGCTTTTATTAACGAAATGGCTACAAAGTTCATATCTGAACACTTCTGTTTGTGTGAATGCTGGGAACATAGTGCACATAAGCTAAGCAAGACTGTAAAATAAAGTGTAACTTCTGTATAAATGTGATGACAATGTTTGCCTCAGTGTTGGTGAAAGGGGTGAAGAAGAACAAGTAGGTAGAATTTATATTGAAATGCTCTCGAAAGTACATAATCAAGCCCTAATTTATACCCCCTCCCTCCCTTCCACCTTCCTTTTCTGTGCCACCAAGAGAATGTATTTTTCTTGTGCACCTCCGTAGGTTTTCCTCTAGATGATTGATGTCAGTTTTTATTAACCTCATGATATTTCTGGAATATGTATCATAGTGGCATTTCACTAATGGTTTCAAAGGGTTGCTTTTATCTTTGTTGGGGATGCCTTTGAAGACACTGGACTTGATCTGAAAAGCCAATATTTTATAAAAAGTTAGCATATGTTTTTGCTAGATGAATTGATATATAATGTATACAGCAAGTCACTGGAAGGAAGGGGAAAAAAACAAACAACTGGATTTATTCACATTATCTCATTATTTATTCATACATACATGCATTTGTTTTCCAAATAGTACAACTGAGAGGATTTATTACAGTTGATGAATCATCCTTGTTGCTAATGATAAATGTGCAAACTGTCCATAAATACACAATAAAGGAACGTTTGTCTGTGTGTGACTGCAACAGTGATTTTCCGACTTTTTCTAATACGACGGTGAGTTGGTGTTGTCCACAATTCAGTTACCCAAGCCATCATAATCATTGTTTTATGTCGGTTAAAAGAGCTAATAGCTGTGCTATTAAAGGTAACATATTATGCCTATTTTAAGGTTAAGATTTTTAATTTGAGTCTTCTACTAAAAATTGTTTTCATGGGGTATTGTCCAAAAAAAAACTTTATATTTCTCGTATTGTAATTGCTGAATCTCTGAAACACTCTGGTTGCGTTCCGAATCGCATACTTTCTACTATAGTATGTAGAAAGAAGATTTAGGATGTCCCAATTCTTGTGGCCAGATTTAGGATGGTTAGAAGTACCCGGATGTCCTACTTCATGCGGCCAAGATTGTTAGTGTTGAAAACTGCATCCTATTTGGGCAATTCTGACCCACAATCCAGTGTGCACGTGAAGTGACTTCACATCGACGAAGCCTCCATATGAAAACAAACGGGGATGCGACGGATATAAAAGCAAGAGGCAAGATCAAGGCGCAATGTTATGATGAAATAAGAGAGTAAAGTATGTCCCGATAGTATGCCTACTGCATCCTAACTAGATTCTTTTTATCGCCGGATGTAGTATGTAGAATAGAAAAAAGAAAGAGTATGCGATTCGGAACGCAACCATTATTTTAGAGACTATCTATTTAAGCCCCGCCTTCCAAACAGCCTAGTCTGCTCTGATTGGCAGGTTTGAATTTAACTGCCAATGAGATTCTGGGGTAATCTGGGGACGTGTGTATCACATGAGGGGGTTTGGAGAAATCTGACTTCTGACTGGTTTTGAACACAGGTTTCAGAAAGGTGGAGAAAAAGAGATGGTTGTTTTTTTCTCATACTCATTCTCATAGTCTCTTGTCGCACTGGGGACCCATATTGATGTTGAAAAAATTAATTTTGCTCAATAGGTGACCTTAAACAATGGATCAGATGACTCCATGACAATGTGAAAGGTTTTGCTCATAGTGTGAAACCTGCAGAGATTTCCATTCAACTCTGAAGTATCCCACAGCTCAAGCAGGGCGATTTGATTTGTCATAAGTTACTATTTAGGTTTAATCAGTACATCAAAGAAAAGAATACATTGAATGTTGAAAAAAATACTTTTATGATGGATCTTAGGAATCGTTTTTTTCTTCTATTTTTCAAACTGTCTTAAAATTTGAGGCGCATCTCAAAATAGAAGTCTAATAACTTCTCATGGGTGCGTGGGCTCTGTTGTGGTGGCGGTTTCCAATGTTTCCATGGCGAATAAGTGGGTAAGATGTAATATAAATAAATAAATCAAAACGACACAGAAACAGTGCACATACCCTAGAATTGTATTTGAAGAAAGGCCTCAGATATAAAGACATTAAATAAATATTTAAATGAAAAAGGATTGAGAAATCTCGCTATGGTACATACTTTTTTCATCTTTCAATTACTTTTTCTACATGTCTCCAGTTAACTATTTATCTGATTACATTGATAGTAAACCTTGGTATTGTGTCTTAAAAAACACACATACTTTGCGAACAAATCTATAGTGGTAACGATGAGTTTGGAATGGAAGCTATAGCTCAAACCTGTGCCAGGACTTTCATGTTCAGGGCTGAGACTGAAGCTATGCTCATTACTAAGTTTTGAATAAATTACATTTGTTGAGGGCTTTACATACACTGCATTCAGCTCCTGATGCACTACACCTCATTATACTGAATCATCTCTAGGTTATATTGAAATCAAATGAAATACAAGACATCAATCAGCATGTAGACCTGAATGTGTGACAGCCATCAGTGAGAAATGCACTTGAGGAGCGGTGCATACATAGATAGATAGTATATAAAATGGATGTAGCATCCGGGCTGACCTCAGTTATTCCAACTGCATCCAATCATCCTACGCGTCACCATCTTGTCAGATAGTTACTCCGCCTCATTTCCTCTTACTGAAAAAGGGCATTGATGTGACGTTGGGTGGAGGGAGATACGCCCATCTAGCTGATGTATATATTATTCTTAGATTTAAAAAAGAAAATTTAATAAAAACTAGACTGATAGAAAAAAATTCACCCCCTCAGTGTTGTCATGGAGATATGACCTAAACATACAGACTAGAATGTTTTGTTGTACCAGGCCTTAAAAAGGTTTAATAATGCTGTGAAAATATGGAACTGTTTGTCTGCCATTATTGAAACCTGGCTAAAAAAGTTTCAAAGGTTTGTATGTCTGCGTTTGAAAACTTGACACCTTTGAAAAAAGTGATAGTAGCCTGAATTGTTTTTCAAACATCTGAAAACAGGATTTTGTGTTCTATTTTATCTTCTTAATTTTCACAACCACATTTCAAAGTAAAAATGTTTTCACAACCACATTTTCAAAGTTTTAAATTTTTTAGCAGCACACAGTGTCAAATCTGGCACTGTTCTCACAGTGTATTATTTTGTTTCCCGGTTTTGAAACCTTGTATATAGGGTTCTGCGAATAGGTGTTCATACATTAAGAAAAAAGTTTTGTAAGGGTGAGTATTTATTTTTAAAAACATTGCAATGTATTTTTTTAGAACTGAGTTTTCAGCACTGACTTTTTTAAGAGATTTGACCACACAGGCGCAAGCTTGTGAGTCACGTCATTATTGGCAGTGTTCTCACTGTTCTGTCGCTGATTTGTTTTGAAACTCTGAAAAAAAACTTTCTGAAAACCACAATCTGAAAAAAAGAAAACTATAATGTTTCAGGTCGTCATATTCAACCATTGGTGGAAACTGGCTGAGTTTGCCAAAGACAAGACCTCTTGCCATGCAAACCTCTTTTCTTTTCTATGGATGCCCATCGCAACATCCCATCCTGTTAAAGCATGGAATAAAAGTGTATTATATGGCAAAGGGCAGGATTGCCCTGTGTACTTGATTACTTAAACTATTTTAATAGGAACTAGAAAAAATCCTGCAGAGATTTTAAAAGTGCAGGCCCCCCGACGCCGACCGCAAGCCCCAAATTTGGTGGTTTTTGGTACATTTTTACCTTGACCTTGAACTACATTTCAAATTTAGTTGGACATGACACATTAAATGTTTTTCTGTTATTTGTTTCCAAAAACCTTTGAACATTACACCCAGGGGAATGGTGACCATCTTGGATTTGGGTCAAATCTGAAAACAAACATTATGGTGGATACTAACCATGTTAAAAAGGATGTATCAAATAAATGCACAATAGATACTTAAATGATTCAAATACTATCACTGTATCAAAAGTTATGGTGAAAAAAGTACTTTTCTGGGACATATGTCGGCCATTTTGAAAAATTTGGAATTTGTGCGTGGCTAACATGTTTTTCGAAAAAGGGTTCCAAAAGGGATATGCACTCAAATGTTGGTGCTTGTATGGCCATTTGAACGATTACTCAAATGAAAATGACATTTTCCTGCTGTACTATGGGCCCCCTTTGTTTGCATACCCTTTGTAAACATACCAGTTTACAGAGTCTAGGGCTAGGCTGTGTATTAACACCAGAACAGGACAGGAAGCGAATCGTGAGTAGATATTCCCTGATGTTCCCTGACAACTTGGTCATAAACAAGAAGTATATTTATTCACCCTGAGGTGGTTAATCGGGAAACTTTGCGCTCAATCTGCAACACTCAGGTTGAAAAGCCAATTGACTTTACCTTAATGTTCATTGCTGAGTTTTGGAGTAAATTACTTTTTTCCCCTCTTTCTTCGGTGGGAATGAGGCCCCTGACCCAGCTCTGAATCATCATTCCGATGCTCAGCCTGAATAGGGGATGAATGGGGCGTTGATGAATCTGCGCGTGAGTAATTGTCCTCTCCTTCACTTTAGGAGGGTCTGTTAGGAGATAATCCCTCTCCTTGGTGTGTAACAAGAGCTAACACAACATCATTAATCTCATTACTATAGGCAGCGTTGCTCTGTTGCCACCCGCGTCCCACGCCCAATTATCAGCCCCACAGCCTCATCCCCCGTGACGACACCCAAAATCCTGCACCAATCGCTAACAACTATCTACATTGTCCCCTGATTGACTTCATATAGAGCAGTGGTGGTAGCGCCTCTGTATCTGCGGTCGGAGACCCTTCCTGGGCTGCGCGTGTGTCCTCGCACACAACCTCCGATGTCCCGTGGCTGACTTGCAAAACGGAGCACAAAGCCGATCACGACATGAGTTTTTTTTTTTCATTTCTTATCGCAGCTCAGCAGGTCCACATCATATGGGAGCGGCAGACAATGCAGACGGATTGAAAAACTCAAGCGCTAACTGTTGAGTATGCCTCCATCGTCAAGTATAGCACACCTATACACATTCATTAACCAGCTTTCAAATCATAGTCAATACAAGTCATAATGTAGTCTTTGTGTGTGGGAACAAACTTGGTACAATGCAGTTTTTGTATCGTTTGCAAGTGCAGAAGTAATTCCACCAATACATTTCATCAAGTAAACAATCGGTCACTGGGGATTTCATTGTCGGTTTGCACTGCCTGCAGTGGCTGTAAGTAGTTTCAGTTTTGGTTCTTTATTATTTCTATAGTGCTGTGAGGGGGACATTTCCCTTAACAAAACACCAAATATATCTCTTAGCCACCTCTACTTAAGAACACTTTATGTGGCAGAATCTGAAAAAAAGGTGTGCAAATTCATCACCGACTGGATTTTTATAGGACTGACCTGCCGCTGTTCTACACTAAATGTGATTTACACGCTTTAAGAGGAAGGGGGACACTCTGTATACAAAAAAACAAACCGTTGAATAAGCCAAAAAACTCTCAGTTCAGTGTGAGGCCACAGCAATATCATGGAAGCATTGTATTTTGTAAAGAGTAACCTAAAATATACCTGATGACTGGTTGGAAATTCTCCACCAGGAAATAAAATTCCTATTTGAATTGTGACCAAGGGATATAAGCTGTTCCATGAGCAATACGGCAAAATATAAGGCCAATTAGTTTACTAGTTTACATACATTTACTTAAGGTTACTGTCTGCTTTCTGCAGATCTTATGTGGATTTTGGTGTGACGCAAATAAGAAATTGGTCCCACTAGCACCCAGAATAAGAAAAAACCTTGAGGTGAAAGCAGATGTCATGTAGTAAAGGTCACTAATCTGGTTTTCAAGTTAAGCAAATGCATGACAAATAAGTCAATCGGGAAGAGTATCATTGTGACACCAGTGTGGTGGTATAAACGGAGATATATTATAAATGAAATCCTACCTAATACGGTAAAGAATATACATACATTGAAGAAGAAAATAAATGTATAAAGATTGCATGAAGAATACAAGGGTTTGGAAATTGTTCATTGTTCATGTGCATCAGTATTACTGTGTTAACAATGTTATGAATTTAGAAATAGAGTGAAAAAGTATAAATAAAAAGAAAACAAAAAGATTACTGGATTAGAAAAACACGTACTATTAATGATAATAAGATCTGACCAGGGCTCATTATTAACTTGATTCATGGAGACGGGAGAAGTCAAGTTCGTAGCAGACAGTGAATCTAACATTATGCTTTCTATGCACCATTTTGCACAAACACTATTATACAGCATTATGAATATATTCATGACTAAATGGTGCTGATATGTAAATATGCCCTATATAATTCATAAGGTATACACAAGTTGACAAAGAAAATATAGAGTAAATATATGAATTCAAAAGATACATAAACTTGACATAGTGCTGAGGCAGGGATGTAGCCTACAGTAGATTTGGTTTAGGTCATGGTGTTATTTCAACACGGAAGAAAGCGAGAAGGGAACGAAACCCGTTAGATCTTTTGTTCACAACTACTGCCTTATGTACAGCGCTGTGTTCCATTTGAAAGCTTTAAGTGTTTTTCCGTGCGTGTGCTGACAAATTAATAGTAATCACTTTGTAAATGTTTGTAACAGTTTTTTTAGAGCTGCTCAAGTCCAATTATTCATGTGTTTGTTTAGAATGAATTGCATCAAGTCATTATATTGACACACAGATTTGAATCTAGACTGTGCAGAGGGACGCTGTTGGCCTGTGTTTTCTCTCTCACTCAATAAACACAGCATGTTTGTCTGGCAGTTCAATTACCGCCCCGCCTTTTGAAGAGGGAATCATTAAGTCATTAAACAACCGTCAAGATTTGTCATCACACATGTCAGACGGAGTTTGAGTCCTGTTACTTAAAGTGGATAAATATTACTGGAAGGCCTTTTACTTAAAAGCAAGTTTCTCCTGAAAGTACCTGTCCATTCATGACAGTTTCATTATGTCCATATGTTTTGACATAAACCTCTATTTGCCTGCTTGCAAATACAATTGATAATGACATTAATATACCCCATACAAGAAATCCAGCTCAAATAGATTCAATTAAAAAGAATGTCCTTTAAAAAGATTAATTAGAAAGTTGGCAATTCAATTCAATGGGGCTTTATTAGCATGCAAATATCAATATGCCAAAGCATGACAATACAGTTTGTCCAAATTAGAGATTAGAGAAAGTACAGAATACACAGTAATATGAACATTAACACATCTATCTATCTATCTATCTATCTATCTATCTATCTATCTATCTATCTATCTATCTATCTATCTATCTATCTATCTATCTATCTATCTATCTACTGAGCTTCCGCGCAGATTTGTTTTGGTCTGAGCCAGAAAAGCGCCTCCAAAATATAACTACATAAATGCAAAGAATGATACAGTCTGTGTTAGTGCTGAAGGTTATTTTAGTCAACCACCTTATAATGCAAGAACAATAATCCTCACATTTCTGTTTTAGCTGTACTAATTGAACAGACAATACAGAAAAACAAGGGAAATTGATACATTTGGATGAGGTGATATACTTATATACTGTAGGCTATATACTTAATTTAATTAGGAATATCACATTGACAGCAAGATCTCAAAGCAAGCGAGAGCTGAGTACAAAATGAAAATCAAACAGAAATACATTCAAATGAAAATAAGAAAGTATTTAAATTTCATGACAATCAATAAGAGAGCAATATTCAAGCATAAATGGAAAGATATAAACAATAACATATTTTATACAGATAAATGAAAGTAAAAAAAAATAACAGTAGAAAGTGATCATTTCATTCTAAAATGATATTGATGTCAATACAAAGACATGCAACTATGAGAACACAGTGTCAGTTGAAACGTCCCGTTGGCACATGGACAGATGAGAGCATTAGCCAGCCTGTGAGCTGTG
The DNA here is from genome assembly GCA_949357725.1 of Hyperoplus immaculatus. NCBI lineage: Eukaryota > Metazoa > Chordata > Actinopteri > Uranoscopiformes > Ammodytidae > Hyperoplus > Hyperoplus immaculatus. The sequence goes on along the minus strand of OX442350.1, from coordinate 18,822,418 downwards.
CACAGTGTGGTTCTCATCAGAATGAGGTGAACTTTAGGTGAGCTAAAAAAATAACTCATGAAGTTAATGATCATCACATAAGAAAATAATAGCTGAGAGCATATTGCAATTTTTTATTCTGTTTTCATCATTATGTGTCCCATTTGCATGCATGGCGCTAAGGGCGTTACAGTAACAGCCCAAAAATAGCAAATGTTTGAATAAGATTGTCACGCAAAGAGTGGATCAGTAGTACAGAAAATATTACAATCCTTCAACTCCACATAAGCACCCCGACCGTCAGCGTTAACCGACACAAACTGACAGACTTGTGTTGAATTTTTACAGCTAGCAGAAAAAATATATGTGTAGAAGTTATTGGTCTGTTCGATACATTTGTTTTAATGGCATCAAAGAGATTCAACAACCAAGCAGAAATTACTAACATAATTCATTATGAAATATTCAGATGGTAATGAGCGGCATTCACTCTGTGGCCACTCACCAAGCTTAATCAAATTATACGACAAATGGGCAAGAAAAAAAGCTACTTCAACCAAATATGATTACAGTGCTTTGATAGCCCCTAATGTGTTGTGCTTGTCACGGTGGCGGCGTGCAGATAAAGGTAGCAGCGTTTCGCTCCAGTCACACTTGATAGTGCATCAGTTAGCAGGTCGAAAAGCTGTGTTCATTCCAAACAAACCCAATTCATCTAGCTTTGGAGTATGACTGTTTCCCATTAGTTCCCATGCAGGTTTCTTTTTCACAGAAGTGCCATTAAATGAAGCCGTTCAATACAGGGTATTCAGGTGGACTTTAGACGTACTCCACATCAAACATCATAACTCCTATCAGCACTAAACACGGACAATGGCAGGATAATCAAATGTGTGAATGCATATTCTGTGTTTGTGTGTTTTAGAGCAAAACCAAAATTGCCTGAAGAAAGTACAAAAGGCTTTTTTACTGTATCCTAACCCTGTCTGTCCTCTTCTTACCTGTGGCCAGGACAGCTCATCACTTCATCACACCACCGGCTGTTTCTGCACAATAACAAGAATGTCATTAACATATATGGAAATGTGAGTGTGAAAACAAGAAGCTGCTCCATTTCCTTCATGCCCGCTGTATGCACCCTGTCTGTGCACGAGTATGTGTATGTGCATGCCTGTGTGTGTGTGTGTGTGTGTGTGTTTGCACATATTGCCCGCTGTGTGCACTCAGATTCTGTGTTCAGAGGGAATTGCTCCGCTTTGATGTTCTCCAAAGGCAGGCAATTGCTGATACCCCCATTAGCTTGCATGGAGCTGACGCAAGCTATGCTAGCACTATTCCCCCCAAAAAAACTGTTATTTTCGATGCTCGGTAGAGCAAGATAGAAATAAGCTAAAGCCTGCGTTCAAGTGCAGCCTGAGGATGTCAGCACAAAGAGACAAAAGCACACACACTTTATTTAGGAAGATAAGGCTCAGGAATTAACATGGCAATAATGATGATGATAAACTGGGTCTTCCTGTGACACAGCCGACGGGGCAGTGCTGAATCAGAGAAGGGGGGGGGGCAAACTTGGTGAGAGGTGAGGAGATAAGAACTGAGTCAAAATAACAATTACAATTTCGTAATCAGCAAATGTGTTTTTGGGTGTTTCAGGGAAGTGAACATTTTCTAAAAGTATATTCTCGTGACTGAATAAACAACCTTTCCTCACAGAAAAGTCCTCAGAACACTGTTTGAAGTTAGAAAGCAACATGAAAAGTTACTGTTTTACTGATGTTATGTACAGCAGCCAGGGCCCACAGCATCTTTACTTCCACTCAATACTTTCACAACTTGTAAGCATCTGTTGCCATCTTCTGGCCTTCAAGGTGCACACAATTGAAAAGTGGGCAGACATTGTAGGGACTAGTGCCAGTTACAGTATTTCTACAAATTAGGTCACAATAAATCAAAAATGTATCGTTATCCTGAATGTTGCTTTCTGTGATGCATTACCTGCTCTGCATTTCAACATTATGTGGCCAATCTATGGTCCCACATTTTTAAGTAATCTAATTATATAATAGATAATTATCTGTGTGTGTGTGTGTGTGTGTGTGTGTGTGTGTGTGTGTGTGTCGATCAAACTCCTATTTTAACCTCTCCCTGTCCCCTTACCCTAACCACCTAGATGTGATGCCTGAACCTTATAGCCAATTTCAGGAACATAGAGCTGTGGGACCATCAGGCAGTGGGAACATAGGGCTGACCCCGCTGAGGTGTTAAAGCGTATGGGCTAAAGACTTGGGTAATCACCTGTCATTGTACCAACGTGAGGATGCAGATTTTTGCAGTTTTAAGTGACATTTCTCAACTACTATTTATACATAAAGAGGGAGTCTGGAGTATAATGATAAATATTTATATGGTAATATTGTGCTCTATGAAATATGGAATATAAACGAGTGAAATTATATAATAATGGATAACTAAAATCTAAACTATAGTTAATCATTCATGGAACCTCTTCTTTTCTTTTTTTATAGTTTTATTTTGTTTAACTAACTACTGTTTTCTGTTTTGTAACTTTTTCTTTTTTTGCAACTATTCTTGTTTTGAGACATAATATGAAATGTTAAAAGGGTTAGCTTCATCCTATACCTTTTCGGCCATTGTTTTTTTGTATTGATCGGTGTGTGTACTATGCTTTGTGGTCATGGATCGAAATAAGATATTTACTATACTGTTGATTGAGATTACCATACATTCAACATACATTGTGTCTGATGTTCATGTTCTCCTTAATAACTCTGGTGATCCCATAACTTTTTATCTATCACAACAATTTGGTCAAATTCCAATTATTTATCCTATACTTCTGTTCATGATCATACACCTGCAAAACTACTACAAACCTACGATTGCCCCGTCAGCTGTACTTTATATTTAGTCCGAAGGATTGCTATCGTACTAAACAAAGGTGGACATGGTGAACTGTATACCTCCTGAACATCACTGCCTGCTATGCAAACCTTTTCCATGCTGACATTATTTGTCTAATTAAATTTTGCTCAAAGCACTGCTGCGCTGCCAACGTGGCTCTAGACTCTCTTGGTCTTGTTTGATCTTTTAGTTTTTTTTTAACGTAGTGTTTATGTGAGACCAGTCAATACAACAGCATGAGCATAGAGAAGCCAGGTTTGTATTGACCATGCAGAGAGGGGTGATTACAACCACATCGTATAAATAAATCATACAGCATTTGCCCAGCATTAGAATCCAAACATTGACATATTTTGCAAGTGCGGACATGTTCCAGATCGGTATACAAATTGAAATTCCTCACAATAATTCAAACAGCGGCTTGAGCTAACTGGATCTCCAGTCCGTTGTTTTCAGTTTTTTTGCCTGAGGAAAGAGTGCCCCCATCAAGGCAGAGGCAGGAGCCGACCTCCTAGTCACCCCTGCTCTCTTCCCCTGTTGCCTTGGCTATTGATGATGCCACACGTGTATCCTTAAGCTGTAGAAGAAAACTTTAGACTCGGGAGGGAGATAATCGGGGGGCGAAACGGCCGGCGCAGAAAATTAATGGATAAACTTTGAACTTGCAACTCAGCAAGGTTTATTTGTCAGGACGTATAAGCCTAGAGAATCTTTTTCCTCTATAATAAAAAAAATACCCACAAGTTACGACTCCACAGACAAATCCAACTTGACAGCACGCTTAGTGTGATGATAAGTTCAGATGCCCAGAGCCAACAGAAGGAAAACAAAGAGGAGGAACAAATATAAAATACAAGAGGCGACTTTCAATGCTATTTCACTAAATGAATAGCAACAATGTCCAGCAAATAATGTCCGTTGGGTGATTTTGGGAGGTATATCTGTGCACAGAAAGTTGCAGTGATGTAACCTTTCTTTAGCTTTTTCTGGGGGGGGGGGGGGTTACCGGGAATTGCTTTTGGGATTGTAAGAAATCACACAAGGAGCAGAGAACACCTTTCCAAAAACATATAGGGTTGGCACAGCCCGGCAGAGAGATTAAGCTGCAACAAAAAAATTATTAAATAAACCAGGGACGCACTATATAGCAATAAAAAGTTGATGGAGAAGGACTGAAAAGAAGGCTTGCTCTCGTCTGTCATTTCATCATGCGTCGTCTGCGACTTGCCAGCGCTTGCAGTAATTTTTAACTCGGCAGAGATTTTAAACGGCTGGATGTGGAGGAACTGATAACGGCATTTATCGGTTGGAACAGCCAGAGGGGGAAATGTTAAATGTGTGAAGATAAAGGGCTACTTAGCTTGAATTTATTTTGATTTGGCATTATTACAGCTAAAGAATACAATAATGGTGAATACAATATGTTATGCAAGAGATCAGATTTGTACTTTGTAACAATACTTTTAGCCAAATGTGGTCACACAAAAGACACTTAACGACAAAGCTGGCATGTTTATTCTTATATTATACATTTAATTCTACTGGGCATAAGCGCTTCATGGTTTGACTAGGAGCAATATGCTAAACAGAAGCTCAACGCCTAATGGTACTTAACTCGTTCTCTCTGCCAAGAACCTCCGAAAAATCCAAAATCCTCCGCCACACACTCACGTGCACGCTGCCCCCAGATTCAACTTTCCAAGCAAACCTGGATTTCAAGCAGCGCCAAAAGCATGTCGCCCTGACTAAATTAATTTTTTCTTGTCCGGGGGGGGGGACAGGAAGGGTTGAGGGGAGGATAGAGGGAGAATTCAGGGAAAGAGAAATTAATGCAAAAAGCTAAAATTCTGGGTCAAAATTGAAATAAATGATTGCATGTTTCATAAGTAGCACAGGAGTAGAGGAAAACAAGATGATCCATAATGTATCGTCAATAGGGTTGCAGAGCAGTTAGACGGTGGGTTTCATACTGATGTAAAATGTGAAAAGCTGGATTCAATCGGAACTATTTGATTTGAACAACATTTTAATAACTTTAATGCTCTCATGGAGGTGAGATCTTTCTCTTGTTAAAGATCCTTTACTGTAAGGCCATTATTAAAACGATGTGACTTTGATGTCACCTAATTAGTGACATCACAATTTGTGTGAGTCACAATGAAGAATACATAGTCGATGAAGATCATGATGGAAGACCTGCAGACTGTGGGTGGCAAGATTAGGGCAAATGTTAGGAATGTGTTATGTGCTAATTTTTCAACTTTGTAGGCATGAACGTTTTGATAACTGTGTTATAATTCCATTCCATTTCATTTAGCTGAGGTCTTTATCCAAAGTAATTTCCAATTGCATTCAACCAAAAGAAGGTACAAACCCAAAACAGCAAGAACCATGTAAGAATACGAGCTACAAAAAAGTTGCAAGCTCAATGATTTATTCTAAAAGATAGTTGATACAAAGGCTGATCCATTATATTATATTAAGGGCTCCTCAACAGCTTAATCATTTTAATCTTCCTGATGTTAAGGGGGTAACTGATATTATATCAACACTCAAAGATTCAGCTCCAGGTCATGATTGTATTTGTTCATGCATGCCTAGTAAAGGAAGTCATTTCTTTTATTGTTTATCCTTTAAAATTAGTTTTTGCACAATCAATGAAGACTGGCATTATACCTTCTGATTTGAAAATCGCTAAGGTTATACCTTTTTTTAAAGCAGGGGATCCAGGATCCCTTACAAATTACCGTCCACTTTAATAAAAACAATGTTCTCTATAACCATCAGTACGGATTTCGAAAAAATCATGCAACTTATGGCCCATTTAGAATGAACTAACTGCACACAATGACTCATACCCATCAAGAATAAGAGAGATAGAGGAAATTTGCAAAACAAGAAGATGAATTGGTGCAGGGTGAAGGAATACCAGTGTCAGAATTGTACATGTCATGTGTGCAAGCTTGCATGCTAGCAAGTTTGCAGGTGTATGAATGTTTGAGTGCATGTCTCTTCAGTGTGAGTGTGCTTTGTGTGTTTGCCTTGCGTGGCAGTGTGTGGAATGTCCCAGTTTAACCTAGAGCCAATGGTTTTGTGTTCTCAGCGTGTGTCCGGACCCCTGCTGCTGTGTGTGAGAGTGTAGTAGGAGAGTGAGCACGGGCATGGAAAAATAATACAGTACATCAATACACTTGTATGGACTTGAGTGATTAAGTGGGAATAAAGAAAATGGCCCTCTCATGTGTAAATGGTTATTATAGGGTGGACTGCAGTATTAAGAGCCTCGGCTAAAACACTGTTATCCAGCATGGGCTTTTAGGTTGGTTTGTGATCCCATCAAATTGAAGTCATTTTCTTCTACACTCACATTGATTGACTCAAAATAAGGGTTGACAGTTTAAAGAGCTCAATCTTCTGACACATGTGCACATGTAGTCATAAAGTCTGGCAAGATTGTAAGATTTTGAATTATGGAAGTATAAAGAAATAAAAAGTGCCAATTAAATCATTAGTGTAAGGCAAAAAAAAGCAAAATCTGAAGGTTTAATTTAAAGTATTTTTTTTATCATTTCATTCGAAGTAGATGAAAAAGCAGAGTGGAAATTATGTGAATATATAAAAATATATGAATAATGACTTTCTTTGATACAGTACTTAAATTTTACCATATATTTCTATTTTGGAGATGACAAAATCTTCTTGTGTGTTATATTCGTATTCTACTGGCATGGATGGACTTCCTACCTAAGACAGTAGTAAACTGCAAAGCAAAACGTTGTTTAATAGTGACATCTACTGTATTTCTTTTAATTGCACTCTGGTCAGTATTTACACTTGCACTGACTACTGACTGTGGACTCCTGAACTCGCAACATCCATCCATGTTCTGTACCATGTAAAAGATTCAGATTGGTGAGCAGTTTAGTGTTTCCCATTCACCTATGATTGGACTGCCAAGAACATAGAAAAACACCAACCACTGAGCTACCATGCCACCTTTAAGCATGTCAGCAAAATTTAGCAAGTCTATACTCTTCTAAACTTGGGCTCCTCTTTGGTTCATGTGACAGGCACTGAACTGTATAGTAGGCTATGAAGTCATTTGCCGATCACATGTGTTTGATCATGCGTGTTTTTTTAACCCTTAACTACCCTACTAAACCCCGGGAGATCAATAGAAAAACACATTAAAGCCGCTCTTTTTTTAAAGCACAGACCTTGGTTGACCCCTCCCTTTCATATCCCTGACTTCATTTGGAATTCAAATCAACTGTAGAAAAAAATGCATGCATATAATTCATACATTAAACACAAGCGCCACACCATTCTTGAGGTGTTGTGGGTTTTTTCTTTTTTCAGAAGAGCCTGAAGCTAGAGAGAAGGCAAATTATATTCCTCTCTAGATGTATTGCATATGGATGAATGAACGAGTGCCAGGGAGATCAGGCGCTACCAATATGCAAATTGGGAGACTAATCGCTCCCAAAATAAAAAAGACCAACATCAGCAGGATTCCTTCCTTCCTGTGACCAACACAGCTGAACTAGAGAGTTCATCCAACATGGTCTTCTGAAGGCCAGTACCACATATTAAGGCGAGACACGGCAGGCAAAAACATCGTTTTTTAAGCACTGGTCAATTTTGAGATTTGTGTCTATTTAGCTTCCATAACATGTCTTCTTTCATGCTAGTATGGATAAAAGGTCCAAATATACGTTTTAGGTGTTTATTTAGCTAAACTTTGACTGCTTGCGTCTGTATTTTGCTCCTAAATTCGTCAAAAGGGAGCATTCTAACGTAACATACAGCACCGCGACCGCTGTATGAATCATAATAACCATGGTGCTGTTGGAAAGCTCTGAATCTCCAGGCCCCCAGGATTGTGCCTTCTCCGAGCAGCCAGCATGGACTAGTGGCCAACCCATTGGTACTGCATGCTGTGAATGGGAGCTTATTTTCCTATGAGCCCAAAGGCAGATTTCCCCCGTCCACACAATACAAGCGGCGAACAAGATTGTGTCTCCGCAAATTTTTTCTGGATATCAATCATAGGCTCATACCTATCTTTAGACCATTTACTAATAAAACTGAAGTTTTTTCATTTCAAAACGCCACCTCAAGCGTTTTATTAGCCCAACGGCTTTTAACGGCTTTCAGTTGGTTTTCGAGGGAGGAGGCATGGGTCCACGGTGCCGCTACGTCATACAAAAAGGCGTGCCTGGCTCACATAGAGACAGTGCATGGCGCGTCATAATCTGAGGCCACGCCCATCGTGGGGGAAAACAATACACAGCGCTCCATCCACTTTATATTGAATGACACCCGTATTCGGCAAACAAACTTAATAAAAACGTAATACGACATGCCTTTCACAAATACACGTTACTTTCTTTAAAGCCACGACTCTTGTCTGTCTATACGAGCTGTTTTTGTGAAAAAGTATTGAGTAATTTTCAATATCGAGACAAAACTCTTAACTAATGTATGCTGTATGCTAGGCTAATGTTAGCCTTCTGCTGTAGGCTAACCCTCACGGACGGTTAAAAACACCTCAATATTGAAAATTACTCAATTATTTTTCACAAAACAGCTCGTATGGACAGACAAGAGTCGTGGCTTTAAAGAAAGTAACGGTTTTTTGTTAAATGGATGTTCGATTACGTTTTAATTAAGTTTGTTTGTAGAAGACAGGACTCCTTCAATACAAAGTGAATGGAATGGTTTTCAACGGTTTCCCCCTCGATGGGTCCGACCCGGTCCGACCGGACAAAAACACCTCAATATTGAAAACTACTCAATTATTTTTCACAAAAACAGCTCATACAGACAAACAAGAGTCGTGGCTTTCAAGAAAGTAACGTTTTTTCTTAAATGGATGTTTGATTAAATTTTAATTAAGTTTGTTTGCAGAAGACAGGTCTCCTTCAATACAAAGTGGATGGAGCGCTGTTCAATGTTTTCCCCCACGATGGGCGTGGCCATGGGCGTGGCCTTTTTCATGCACTGTCTCTATGAGAGCAGTATGGCCGCTTCCTTGTTGCTTTTTTGCGCCAATGAGCAGCTTTCATAGGAATGAATGGGCGCCATGTTTCAATACGGTGTCCATTTCTTTATATGTCCATGTGAATCTCAAGCACAACGTTATCTGATCCAAATATGGTAATTTCCTTTGTGTCAGTAACCAATCGTGAAAGTGTGAGGAGGGATTCAATGCTAGGAACGCGACCTCATTGGCTAATGCACATTTCTGACGATGTGATTCGCTAAAAGGCATCATGTGATGCTAGCCCCGGGTAGCTCGAAAATCACAAAATAAAATGGGAAAAACGTCGAAAATATGCCAAACCAAGACAAAAAAAATACTTAATCAATTGGCTACGGGCATTACATGATCGCCATTTGAAGGGGAGAAGTGTTAAAGACATGTAAATCACGGCGATCACGTCGGAGAGACACAGACTGTCAGACGATCAGAGGGGAGATGGTGGGGAGAGAGAGCGTCTGTGCCGACTCCGGAGCAGGTTGACAGACAGTGGCTAATAATGAATTAACCACGTTTAAATTAGCATGTGGATGTAAATGTTACTATGCTATGGTTTATATATGTTAAACAGTGGTAGGCCTATATGGCATTGAGGGGTGCAGGGCCTAATTCAATAAATTACTCTAGCTATAATCAGTGATTATCAGCAGAATTCACGTTTTTATCTTTAACGGCCGTTTTCTCAAAATGAGCTTTTTCCAATACTCTGCGAAAGATATCTCAACTTCTAGACCACTGACATCAACCAAACTTTCTATGATCATTCATAGCACTATTTTAAAGGTTTTTACACAAGGATTTGTTAATATATTGTTAATTGTCTGATTTATGATACATTTTCCTCCTAAAAAAATGCCGAAAATGCATTTCCTAGACATGTAGGCCTACATAGTCTTTTTTGATTTATTAAATGAAAAAAGGCTGTATCCAAAATCTGTTGTGTAAAAACTTTAGAAACTAATATGTGGTTAAAATAAAATAGAGATTTTAACTCTGGCTTTATCCAACATCTCAAAATTTTTCTCGAAAAATGACCCAAATTTACGCATAATTGGTTAAATATTGCCATATTTGCATATTTAATAAAATATTAAAGAAAAACATGTAATACAAAAAATAATTGTGTTAGTGTCAGTAATCAACTGGCAAAGTTTCATGATGATATCTATAAGTTAAAAAAAATCCCTATTCACCTGGGGTGTCTCACCTTAAGCTATGAAACTGCTGATCGCCAGTCACTTGTGCATGTATTCTATGATTTAGAAAGATCAGCTCTTGAAAGAGCTTGGAGATAAAATTGATGACCAAGATCAACAAGCAAAAAACAGAGATGTGATAATAACTGGTTTGGACATTAAACCAAGGTCGTATGTAGCTGCCGTGAGTGGAGAAGAAGAGGGCGATACAAGGAATGTGTCGGTGGAAAACCAGGTTGAAAGGTTCCTGAGAAGCAAAGGCATTAGTCTGGATCTGGAGAACGTGGAGTCTTGTTTTCTTCTCCCGAAGGGAAAATTGGCCAAAAAGCGTGCTGTTATTCTGAAATTTGTGAGTAGAAAGCATAAGATAAATTTGCTCAGTCAAGGCAAGAAGCTTAAAGGCGAACAAATTGGAATGAGTGAAAACTTAACCAAGAGAAATGCTAATCTGGCCTACCAAGCCAGAGAGTTAAAAAAATGTGGACGGGTCCAACAAACATGGACAAGAGATGGAAGAATCTTCATCAAATCGAATGGAGCTACACCCGAAGAAGCTAAAATTGTGCAAATCAGAACGGAGGAGGATCTGGTTCAATTCCGGAGGGAAGAGGACCTGATCAACCCAAGCAGCAAGAATGAGCAACATACCTGATGGGATAAATTATCATGAAAGTCTGGAGTTATTAGCTAATCTTTACGAGGAACCTAGATTATCAGACCCAAATGACATTAAAGCATGGACAATTTGAATTAAAGTTGGCATGGTCTTTGAATTAAAGGGATTTAAACTGGTTTGTGTCATAATATAAGGTTTGAAATTGTAAATACAATGTGCTCTGCTATTGATAACCTAATGGAATGTGTGACTATTGAAATTTAAATGAAAGATACATGTTAATTATCAGCTGTGTGTTCAGAACACCCGAGTTAAAATTGGAAGACTTTCTCTGACTGAAGAATTTGTAAATACACTGCATGTTATGGGACTGTAGCCAAGGTCAGCAGACACACTGACTGTTTTGAATACTTTTGCAGAGGTGTTTAGGCTACTAGAGAAGAAATGGACAAGGCCATATCTGCATTGTCACAGGGAGAGAGGAAAATAGAGACCTAAAATTATTTGTGTATTAGAATGAATCTTCTTAAAAAAAAAAAAAAGAAAAAAAAAATGTGTTCTAACTGTAGTAGCTGTGTATCTGTGTATCTGAATCTTATGGCAGTGGGGGCGGGACTCGATAAGCCTTTGGCTTCTCCTGCTACCCTTCGGACGATAACACAAAGTAATATGTATGAATATGCAATGTGAAAATTATGTATTATGTGTAATTGTCCGGAAGAATAATAATAAATAAATAAATAAATTTTGGCATCTGCTGTGCCTGGTGTAAAATTGCACAAATAAATACGGTTGGATGAATAATGAGTTGAATGACCAACTATAACTTGAAAACGGTCACTTAAGTGATGAACCTACAGATAATTCTCTGCAGTTCCCCATAGCTTTTCAGAGATTTTCAGCATCTTTAAGCTCACAGTCTCACCACTCTTATCAAAAATTGACACCATTTACATGAATGTTCTGATTTAGGTCCATATTCTGGTTAAGACAATATTCCCAATTTTCTTTTCACATATTCATCAGCCTAGGAAAAAGCTTCTCTGATATAACCGCTGTACCTGCCCAGAAAAGACAGGAAAAAAACACAATTGGCAACTAGCTGGTGAGTCTAGCATTTAGCAGCTAAAAAGTCAGAGGTGTTTCTCATGAGTTGGTAGAGTTCAAAGACAAGCATATGATTAGTGGATAGACATTCATCTGGCCATAAATGCAACTCCAAATGAATGCCAATGCAAGCTTTGGTAACATATTCTGGATATCAATTTAACGAGGTGATATTATATCTTGTGTTTTATTTACAACGCTGGTCTCAAGTGGCACAACAGATCAATGAGTTATGCTTTACGATGGGCTCTGCTTTATTACCCAATCTTAGAGAGGGGTCCTGCATCAAAACAATCAAATTACCATTTAAAATCCTCATTATTTCAGATATTGATTGATTGATGTTGATCTTCTGCTTGCTTACATAAGACATAATTCTAAAAAAAAGTTGTTAGTCAAATGACCACCAAGCAAACCTAGAGATAGGCTATGTCATATTCCAACATAGGAATTAAGTCTTCAAAATGCACAGAGAGTGGAGGGCAACAGGCAGTAGTGTAGTGCAGGGTATATGCAGGTATACGGCGTATACCCACTTATTTTTCAGGCGACATTGCGTATATCCACTTCTAACGGCCGGGTAGTGGAGGGTATACGCAGGTATACGGTGTATAACCACTTATTTTTCAGGCGACATATCCACTTCTAACGGCCGCCTCCATTCGTTTCCACTGTTGTCAATGTGTTAAGTGTGTGAGTCAGGACAGTGAACGCCCCCCTAATGGCTGTGCCGTTCTGCCAGCTACGCTCTCTCGACCAATTAGATTGCTCGAAACCATTTTTGATAGTAACCGGCGGTTTTTTCTCCCGGCGGATAAATGCTGGTGCAAGCGCTTCCCGAGCGCTTCCGAGCACATTTTGTTTCCTATGACGCGAAGGCATGATACAATAAGATATGAAGCGAACTAGTCAGACAAAAATCTGCTTTGTGAATAAAAAAGCATGCGTTGCTACATCGCCGTTGCTGTTAGCAAGCAGCCCAGCACCGGCACCTGCTCCGTCTCCCAGTCCCAGCCCAGTCGGAGTCGGAGAGGATGTCGATGCAGAAAGTGATGTCGCTGCTCCTTCGACTACAACTTTATATAAAGACGTCAACCACGGTGAGCACTTTAATAGCAGCAGGGACCTTGTAAATTATGTTAATAACATATATTAAAACAATGAAAACTTAAAATGTTAAGTGTAGCCTACCTGGCCCAAGAAAATGCATACCTCACCACAAGACAGCCTGTTTTCAATATAATATTCATCCCTCAATTGCTCAATTGTTTTGGCATCTAACATTAGCCTACCTGTACGTTCCAATTCATTTCGCGAGTCTGTCTGAAAATATGTCACTGAACAGAATTCAGGAGGCTAATTGTAATTAAATAGTTACATTTATAGCCTGTATTTCATTCACTGGCCAGACCTGTGGACAGCCATGTTACCTGGTTACGATATAAAAACAAAAAATTGGGTAAGTTTAGGTTGTTAGTTTGGCAGCTTCGATAACAGTTGACATGTGAAAATATTTGTTTATCACAGTGTGTGTGTGCGTGTGTGTGTCTGTGTGTGTGTGTTCACTACACATACAGATGTGAATACTATTGTTATGTGAATCTTATTGTTTAGCATGCTTCAATTTGGATTTGTTGTTTATAGTCTATATTGTTTAGAATATGTTGTTGGATTTTTTGAATTAGGTTATTTATGATGATTTATCTGTTAACAGGTACTATGCCTGATGTTTATAAATAGTATTCAGCTATAGAAACCAAATAATTTATTTCATTTTCAGTTTTAGGACTGTGCATTTTTGATGTGTGGAAGAGGATGTGTTTTTTATTTAAGGTGAAATATGAACAAAGCTGCATTGCCACAGTATGATAAATAATATTTCCTGTTATCCCTCTCTGCTATTGTCATATCAGTACTTAACCTCTTAAGTATTTTTTTTACATGATGTTTAAAAATCAGTTTTCTGCAGTACACCCAGAGCAATCTTTCCTAAAGTTGGTTTGTGAATGCTTTTTATTTTATTTTTTTTTAAATCAGTTTGTTCAAAATAAACTAATCTCTGACTGAAACACCATTTTTGCCTCATCTTGAATATATCTTATATTCATGCATTAATTTAGGCCTGTGTTGGAACACTACTCGCAAGGGGCTGTGAGGCAGCGTAATTATGGGAAATGTAGGACCGGCAAAAGCGGCTGCGCGCGCAACAGGGGCCAAACACCTGTATTTTGAAGAACAAGTAGTGTGATCTGATTTTTGACAAAAGGATAGTATAAAAACTACATCAAGCAGTTCCTGTCAAAATAAAAGTCTTTACATGCTGAACACACAGTTAATATGTTTCTGCTTTAAAGTAGCTAAGAGGAACTTTCGTTTGTGTTAATTTTTGCACCCCTTTGGACAAAAGTGGTGGTGTTTTTATGACGCCAGCTGTTGTTCCTGGATGTGAGCGTAACCGGACAAAGGCGTTAAGATACACTATATAAACATAGCATACTTTGCACTGATGGTCTTGTTTGCTGTTACATGTTATTTATGATCATCAGAGGAAAAATTTAAAAATTTCAGAAATATTTAAAATATTCCTCGTAGCTACTTCAAACTAATCACATCACACCTTTATTTCATCAGGTTTTTTTTTTTTTTTTTTTTTTAACCTTTATTTATACAGGTATATCCCATTGAGTCCGCAGACTCTTTTGCAAGGGAGACCTGTTCCCATTTACACGTTACCATTCACACACCCATTCATACACCGATAGCAGGCTAACTATCGACATTCACACGAGGCAAGGTGGGTGAAGTGTCTTGCCCAAGGACACAACAACTATGACACAGGTGGCAGGGCGGGAATCGAACCTCCAACCCTTTGATCATCGGCCGACCCGCTTTACCAACTGAGCCACAGTCGCCCCGTTAGGTTAGTCCCAATGAGATATAGATTATATTTGCAAGGTGAGACCTGGGTGCATTTCAAATAATACAAGCTACCAAATAACAAAAATGCACATTTGAAACTTTAAATTGGTGTAAAACAAAACATAAATGACATCATAATTACATTATAATGGTAACATATAAGAAATAATTAGGCATTGCTCTGTTACAACAGGTATATATAAAAAAATATTTCTTTGTCTTTTCACTTCTCACCAGTCTGCATGTCTGCTGTAAATTGTCTCCAAAGGTCAGAGTAAATGCATCAATATCTTTGACTTAGCGGTTGTGCGTGAGTGGCTGTGTGTCGGTGAGTGTATGGTGTTTCAACCCTTCAGACACGACATGGAAGTTAGCCTAATCTGGGTTGATGCTGGGTTAAAGAGTGCTGCACGCAAGCACAGGCAGGCCTGGATGTGAATGTGTGTGTGTGTGTGTGAGTGTCGGTCTGTCTGTCTGACACTTAAACACGACATCATGACATGGAAGCCTGTATCAGGGGTGGCTCTGGGTTAATGAACGATTCAAATATATAATACCCAGGCGCACAAACACACACAGACACACACACACACACACACAGAGGCCCGTCTTGACACACAGATGATCTCGTCTGCTACACACCTCTTCATCTACTACAACTTTTTCTCTGCTACTGCCTCAGCCTTTCATTTATTCATCAATTAAAATTGCATGTCGGGTGTGTGTGTGTGTGTGTGTGTGTGTGTGTGTGTGTATGTGTGTGTGTGTGTGTGTGTGTGTAAGTGAGAGAGACAGAGACTCATTCCGTGACTGGGGCATGCTTTTGACCAGCAGAGAGGAGGGGTATGTTCATGAATGAAATATATTTTGCCCTTAACAGAGGGGGGATGAATGGAGAAACTTAACACTCAGACTGTGTGACACACTGGCATGGTGAATTCTGAAATATTCACAGGCTCATGCAATAGTACAATCACACATACAAGAACCACATAAGCAAAGTAGGATGAGATATGACAAAACTATAGTATGAATAATTTAAGAAAAAAACTACCATTGTTTTTGTTACAAGGACTGATTGAAGACTCACAGAGTAAAATATGATTTTCACTGCTGAAAACAATAACAATGCCCCTAACTCTTAACTTTTGGGTTTGTTAATAATATTAAATTCTGCGTTTGACATTTTGGTTAATGTGGTACAGGGAAACCTTAGTTTAACCTTTTCCACTGACCTCAAGTGGCAAAAAAAAGTTCAGCTTTATTATCTGATCTTAAAGAGGAGTCCTGTATCAAAACAACCATTGTCCTTAGGGTTCTTGAAAGGTGCTTTATAAAACCAAGCTATTATTATCATTATTATAATCAGTTTAAGGCAAGATACTGCAGGTGAATAGGGTAACATTTTTAATGTTTAGATATCCTCATGGAACTTTGCAAGTTTATTAGTTTCATTGAAATAATCATTTATTGAATTCCAATATGTAGCACCTGTATACACAATACACTGGTGAAAATCCACGGGACTAGTTCTAGGTTCGATAGGAGTGGGGAACTGCAATACAATAATACCAGAAACCAGTCACTTAAAATACAAAAGTTGGCACTTTACTGATATTAAAGCAAAACAACGATAAACATTGAAAATACCAGGTTAGTTACATTCTTTTAGGGTGTATTCACACATGGAAAGTCTGTTAGTTCACTTGCTTTGGTCCAGACCAAATAGAATTTAGATTTGTTTTGTTTGGTGTGGTCCACTTTCATATTGCCCCTTTTGCAAGTGAACCAGCATTACGAAGCAAAACCACACGTGATCTGAGGTCATTCATTCATTGGACAGACATTCTGGGGTGGAGAGAAGCAGGAAGAACGAAGTGCGAATTTATCATTGATATAATATGGGGTTAAAAATAATAAAAAGGCCTACATCTACCCTATAAATAAAGAAGAAAAACATCAAATTATTGTTGTTTCATATGGTTATACTAATATGTAGCCCCATGTCAATGTCACGTTATGTGGCTTATAGCCAACGATGTGATAATTTTTACTGTATTTTTGCTGCTGGACGCGCGGCTCGCGAGGAATAGGCTCAAACTGACACACAGCTGATTAAGCTGTATCGGCTGGGTGTCGGCGCAGTTCAGCTCCAAACTGACACGGGGACAGTATTGACAGTCCCGTAGGGAAGACAAATAAAAACACACTTCATGCAAAGCGCAGCGTGAACCTGTTGGCACTGTAGGCTACGGGAGACGCTCCTCTCCATCTGATCGCTGAACACATCAGCATGTGTACGCGTCATTATCAACTGTAATATTTTCGCTCGGGGCTCCCGGTCAAACCACAACTAATCTTCCTAACAATGGCGACAACAACACTTTCCCAAAATGTGAAGCTGATGGCGATTTATTAAAAAAGAAAATAAAGAAAAGGCGCAGTGCTTCCCGCAATTGGGTCGGATCGAGTCCGGCCAAATTCACACCACATACGAACTGCAGCAGAGTGCGTTTTGAAGCGCATCGAGACCACCTCTTCAGCTGGGTCTCGGACCGCTTGTTTGGTCCGCCCCCGAGTGCGATTGCTGTATTCACACATGTCTGAAAGATGCGCACCGAAGGCGGAAGTGCATCTGAGTTCGTTTCAACCGAACTAAACACGGCATGTGTGAATACACCCTTAGATACACATTTGTTTAGTCCAATCTAGGTTGGATGGTGTATTCAATGTTGCTCGTTCTTTTTCAGACAGCTTTTTTTACTAGACCAGTCTTTAATCTAACTCATTTTAGGTGTTGTTTAAGCCTGTTTTAGCTTCCTTATTTTCTTGAGTTACGACTTTTTTGTTCTCCCTTCACAGGAAATAAAACCTTTAAGCAAAAATTCAAGTTGAATTTAAGATAAATTCCCCTAAACTTTAAACCTTGATATCCACAATCATCAAAATAAAATAAAGAATAAAGGTTTAAACCTTCAATTCAGTTCTAATTCAGTTGGAGTTATGCATTCAAGTAAAACGTTGTTTTTAAATTGCTCAGGCAGAGAGAAAGTTCAGTTCAATACTGATTCTCCTACCGCTCAGGCAGAGAGAAACAGTCCAACCGTGTGCAGCGGATCTTCTCACTGGCACAATAAAGATGAGTTTGTTTTCCTTTATTCCTGGGTAAGCTCACCATATTGGGTCTAGTTGGGGTTAACCAACCTTTTTGAACCTGAGGCCTACTTCATGGGTACTGAGTCATACGAAGGGCACCCAGTTTGATACACTCTTCTGAAATAACAAATTTGCTCAGTTTGCCTTTAGTTATATATTATTATTAATGATTAATGATACTCATCTATGTGAAGACACTGATCATGTTAATGATTTCTCACAATAATTATCAACAATGACTTAAAAAGGTGGGAAACAGATTATTATGCTATTTTTAGAACAGGCCTGCGGGCGCCTCATATGGTCCTTGCGGGCTACCTGGTGCCCGCGGGCACTGTGTTGGTGACCCCTGGTCCGACTCTAGTGTGTAATGTGACAGAGTTCCTTTCCATGTCAAAAAACCTGGCCAAAACCGCTGTGGATTTAGTTTATAAATCCTCACAGATCCCCAACCAGGTAGTTATGTTTTGCGTGCTTCTTTATCAGCACTGTCGTCACCCAGTTACACCCGCTCATATCAGATAGTATGATTTGATTGGTAGCTCTGAATTGTCCGACATAGAATTGTTCATGTCCAGAGTAGTCTGTGGAGCAGATTTAAATTTGCCAGCGGCGAGTCTGGATTTCCAGGGTACAATATTGAGTTTGCATGATTCATAATCCTTAAATGATTTTCACACACACATACATTTACTAACATTAGAGGCACAAGAGCACAGTGGGGGGAGAGTGAGTCATTGGAAGAGATCACGTTTTTGACATCAGAAGAGAATTTGGTTTGGATCTTTTGTGACGTGCATCAGTAATGCTACATTACAAACCGAAATAATGTTGCATTGGTTTTTCTTACAGTATATGCATCAGTTAATCTCACTGCTTTCGAAAAGTTTAAAACATATGTTTACTGTTTTTGTCAAGTCATGAGAAATTGAATACAATGAAAACTTTTGACTTCCTGCTTCACAACCCATTTCCCCTTCTTCCTTAAATGTTATCTCCGAGGCGCATAATTTCCCTGCGACTGGTTAATAGTCCCCTTTACTATGGCGAAATAACCTTTAAAAAAATTTGAAACCCATCCAGTTTATTTTCTACAAGAAGTGCAGTAACCATTCCATTATCTGTAGCAGCAGTATAATTAAATGGCTGTTGACAGCCATTTACCGGCAGTGACCCAGGGGTCCTGATGCCTTAAGTGGCGGAGCAGAGGTGTGGGGCACACGTGCATAGAGGGGCTTCATGGAGTGTTATAAAAGGTATCGGTTTGATGCTAATGGGGGGGGGGGGCATTGCAGTGGGCAAATAAGGTAGTGCTAATTGGCGGTCAGGGAACATATTTCAAGGACATTCCAAACAAGAGGCATCTGCCGTACTCGCTGAGCAAATTGCAAACAAACACACACACATGCACACACACACACACACACACACACAAATGCACAAGCCTTGGACAAACAGTGACATCTGTGCTTCCCAGCGCCAGTCCGAGGGCTGAGCAGAATGCCTGGTTTGTTTTGTTACAACGCTATTTTTCCTGGAGGAATTATGCATTAAGCATGACTTAATGTGCTGACAAGTTGACTTAAAATTGGTTTCTGGGACCTCACGTGTGTGTCTGCCATCACTCAAGTCCTACCATGCCCACAGCCAAGCCACTGTCAGTGAAACGCAAAGTTTTAGACAGCATGCAAGGGGCAAACTGGTGAAGCCCTTCAAAAACCCAGCACGATAGAAAAAACAACAGAAGCCTCCATCCCTCCTCCAGACTGCTAAGAGCAGGATTAGGCTTCCACACAACAATGGCTGCACTGTGGTGCTGATAAGGTAATGTTAAATCAAATCAGTTGTATTTGTATAGCCCAAAATCACAAATACATTTGTCTCAGTGGGCTTTACATTTCATACAATATGATATATGATACAATATGATACAATATGACACCCTGCCCTTACACCCTTAATCCCGTTAATCAGTTAACACTTTTTCTCCCATTCGTCTTTTGGCGTGGGCATTGGCTGTTAAATTGAGAAAAACACAAGCAATGTCCATGCCAACATCTGATGATTTGATATACTAACAAATGGTATAAGGCCAGGAGGCTCCAGAGAGGCTATATTCCTTCATTTCTTCATTGAAAAACATTGAAAAGTCCATCTAGATGTATTTTTGGCCTTAATGGGTATGATGCAGTTTTATTAAGAGTCATTATCGCTTGGTCTCAAAGGAGAGTTTTGAATCTCCTGGTCAAAATCCTGTTACTGGCTTTTCCAGTCAACTGAAAATAGATCTATAATTATACTTCTGCTTCATGGTGTTCGGTTGAACTGCTGTAGCTGCCTCCAGTGTCGGAACTGATTTACCTCATCAATAGAACCGTTACAACAAGAGATACAATCTACATTATCACAAAATGTGTATATCTGCATTTACATTATTTTGTTCACTTTGTGTTGTAGAGCCAATTCCATGTTGCCTTGTTTGCCTAACTTCAGAAAAAAACACTGACCATGGAAGTTACCAAAATATACTGTTTATTCTTTCATTAACTTTGTGAGTAAGAGCAAGGATTGCTATGAGGATAATGTACACAGGTAGGATGTCTGAGCCATTTTCAGCTAGCTACAGTATACTGTATGTTCACTTTGATGTGTGGTGGAAATCTCAGATAAATATTGTAGAGACAGTGCTGTCCTTTTAAAGTCTTATTAGAAGCCTTTTGCAAAGTGGTCCAATCACATCGAACAGTAGTCAGATGAACCAAGAAGAACACGGTGATTGGAACTTACATAGTGATTTTGAAGTTTGCTTGGATATATGCTGCGATATCAACAAAACAGTGTACCAAGGCACTCTTGTTGTTGAAAATAGTTAAAAGCCTTTATTCATGTAGCTTATTCATGGCAAAAATGTGTTTTAAAATATGCACCAACACGGAACACAGGCCTTCTTCAGGGTGACTAACCTAAGAACCTATGACCAACTAAATCTCAGTTCATGGATAAATGCCAAGTTTTTGTTTTTTCACTGTCCGCAAAAAATATCTTTAAGATTCCTAATCATTCACATTCATAATTATTCACAGTTAAAGTATTTTACATTTATAATCATACAAGAGTAATAAGCAAACTAGAAAATCCCACAGAGAAAATACAAAATGCAAAACATTTAATGCAAAACACATCACAACACACCTAGACATATGTGTCTATGCATTCAAATTTTGAGTTCGAGCTTGCGTACAGTTGCAGGGTCCTCCAAGATGCACTGGAGTATGAACTGTACAGTGCCTATACATGTTCCTATTCATATAAGTGTTTGCAGTAAAAGCTATAGAGATTAGTGTTCCATAGACCTTGGTGGGCTGGCAGTTGAACTTGTGCCTGTGTGGTTAGCTGCAGGTCAGAAAGGTCTTGTGGCGCTGTGTGTCTAAATGGGAACATTGCATGACTGATTCTCCAGTCTGAGAAAAGTGTGAGTGCGTGTGTGTGCCCACCGACCGGTCAAGTTACTCCAGCCTTTCCTCTGCTCTCTGACTGCACGCCTCACTGGGCTTACACTGTCTGGAGCTCCTCCTGTCTGTGTGTGTGTGTGTGTGTGTGTGTGTGTGTGTGTGTGTGTGTGTGTGTGTGTGTGTGGTGTGTGTGTGACGGAGAGAAAGAGAGAGTGTGTATGTATATATATATATAGAGAGAAAGAGAGAGAGATGGAGAGACAGACAGACACCCCCTGGGAAGTAGGATGGTGTGATAACACTCAGAAATGATAGTTTAGCCCTGGAGAGCACTTGACACGCAATATCTCCTCCCTCACATCGACACACACACACACACACACACACACACACACACACACAGCTGTCACAGTGAAGGGTAAACAAACAGCGGCAAGGGCTTTGAAAGCAGGCAAAGGAAAGGAAGGAGACTCAACCTCATCTGTATGTGTGTGTGTGGGCCAGCATCGGGCACGTGGGTGGGAGTGGCGTCTGTGTGTATGTCTGTGTGAAAAACACAAGTAAAGTGGACCAAATTGAGTATATTGCCACTCAAACAATAGACAGTGTGAGTGAGGCCAGAAAGAAGCTTCTAGATCTTATCTCACCTCATGTCTGACTTTTCCCAGTTCCCCTCCCACGTTCCACCTGCAAGACAGTGAGATGGAACACAAAAATGTCAGACATGTATAGGTACATCAGGTGCCATGGCAGCGTATAGAGCTCCCTTATAGATGGCTCGCATAAAACTTGTGTTCTAAATGTCTCAGGCCCGGTGCCTTGAGACATTATATACAGTACATGTGTATATACATCCTATATTTCACTACAGGTATTATTATTTGTATTTCCATGTACAGTATTCTACTTCATCTACATTTAATTTGATTTTGCATTCTACTCTATATTTACTGAATATGGTGCACTTTATCTATACACTTTTTATCTACACTGTGCCCTTGCACTACTTTTGTGCTATTTGTGTCTCACGTCTTGCTCTCTTCACTGTGTTTCTCTGACAAATTTTCTCTTCTATCAGTGATTCTTGAGAAGCGGGACAAACGCCTGTCTTGCAATAGTAACTGCTGTTATGTTTAAAAATAAAAATATTTAAAATTGTAGATGTTATTAGGAATTAAGAATAGAATGTCTGGAGGACAATTATCCCCTTAAATTTAATTTTATCATTATTATGTCATGACACTTGTTATCTTCTCACAACGTCCAAAACAGTGTTTCCACAGAGAAGTGTTCACTCATTCATATGCAATAAAACCTATTAAAAATGTACTTTAAATACAACACATTCATGT
This sequence comes from Hyperoplus immaculatus, assembly GCA_949357725.1. Lineage (NCBI taxonomy): Eukaryota > Metazoa > Chordata > Actinopteri > Uranoscopiformes > Ammodytidae > Hyperoplus > Hyperoplus immaculatus. The sequence continues at coordinate 18,799,676 of OX442350.1, read as the reverse complement.
TTTATAAGGTTTCTAAGTGGTTGGACACTTTTTGTCAACACCGTCAGACAATCCATTAAAATGTAATAAAATCAGGCAAAATAAGGGGCAGCTGTAACAATAAAGGAACTCTTGTCACATTCTACCTCTGCAGAGTACATTAGAGTCAGACAGGCTCTGATAAGTGTTGTGGTTTTAGAATATTTTACATTCCAAATCTTGTAAGTCCTGCATCACAACCATGATATGTCAACACCGACTTACCTTTTCTGAAGGAGTTATTTGAAATGCATTGATCATTTTATTTTCCTGAAGTAGTTCATCCTAACATCAACAGAAAAACCAAATGGCTACAAGATAAATTCCATTTGTTTTGTTTATGAAACGTTAAATATGTCAACACCGTCAGATGTCAACTCCGTCAGATTTCCTGTCTGACAGTGGTGACAGGCCAATGACGGAGATAACATTCAATGTGAGAGATTGGGTGTTTTCAAGTAAATATAATTATATTAAATATAGAAATAGGGTTTAGTTTTTCTAATACTGTATTTATGGAAACTCTCACAATCTTCTTTGTCATGGAGGATTCTTAAAAAAGTACATGATGATATACAAAATGAGGCGATTTGGTGTGAGTCTGTTAAAGCAACTCTGATTGAAAGACTGTAATGTGAATCTTGAATTAACGCTCAACCAATAATATGCTGTTATAAAATCACTGTTATTGATTATTCTACGTATTTGATGGTTAAAATGACTGCATCTGGGTTTTTGTCACCACCGTCAGATATGTCAAATCCATAAGATATACTTGTCAACTCCGTCAAAAGGCACTTCAGAGAAATCTGAAAGCTATTTTGAAGTTCCTTGATGACATCAGTGACAGCGATCCATCTAACCTGGCCAGAGGTGATGCTCAGATTTACAGAAATGCCATCAATGCCTGGAAATCGCCACCCCAGTGTTCGAAGTCACTGCTGTGGCATCACATTCTCTGCAGGAAGAACACTTGGACCACTCAACTGCCAACAAGGTAATTAGGGCCCGAGCAAAGAATTGCAACTTATCGTTGGTTTAGAGACCGGGCCCAAAAAACGACGCCCCCTGTGGCCACAAACAGTTTTTCAGGAAATGCATGCTCAAAATTTGGGCTAGAAGCCTGAAATTTTAGGACAACATGTACGAAATGCCGGCCAATATTCACCAATATTCACTAATATGTCATAACCCCACATTACTCTGCAGGATTGCAGAGTAAAGTGGACCTCATGAACCCTTTGATTGATCATAACTCAGGCTGTTACACCTAGATGTTCAATAATTGATATAGCAATGTAAAATCCCAGGACAAACAAAAAAGCCTCTTGAAGCCCCACCCCAAAATCAACAGGAATACTTTTAATTTGAAATATTCGCCAAAAAAAAAACGGAAGTTGGCCTAACTCCACTATACTCTGTCTCATCTTCTCCAAATGTGTTATGGTTAATGACACCCAAGGCCTGAGGAAGCCCAAACACTAATATTCGAAGAAAGTGAGAGCGCCACCTGTCAACATTTCTTGATTTCTATGGAGAAGACAAGGTCCAGCTGTTGACAGAACTAAAGGTGTTCCAAGGTGTAGCTTTCCTGCAAAATACCTCAAAAAAATCTTTGCCATCCTTCCTAATAGTTAGTGGCACTAATGGGTAGTTCAACTGACATGTTGGGAACAAATATTTACTGTGCCTAAAGCTGGTATCACATCATGTCTTTGTGACGTGGAGAACACATGTGACTGCAGTGCAAAAAGAACCCACTTTTTAATCAATTGTTGTAGAAGATTGACATAGCAGCTTTGTGAGACCAAATTATTTTACATCGGCATTCACATTGTACAGCCTACTAGTATGTAAACAACAGGCTGACATTCCTCAAAATCTCCCATGTTGTCCAGTGTTCAGGAACAAGCTCACAGAGAGAAGAGTGCACACTTGAGCCACCAGGGGGCACAGGATCCTTGTTGGACAGAGTCAAAGGTCAGAGGTTAAACTATGCCCATAACAAATTGTACATGATTAGATTTTCAATATACAAAATAGGTATTCCTCCCTCAGTAAAATATAATTACTAACATTAGCCAACCACTACAGCAGTGTGGGATACATAATCATGTTATAATAAACACAATACTTACAATACAATCAAAAAATTAGACAGGAGATAGGCTTTTCTTTTGAGCAGCATGCTCCTTCTGGGGTCACTGAACACATGTTTTAGTGTTGAAAATGAATTTTAACATGTTGCAGTTGATGATCCGAAGGTTAAGCTGAGCTTAAGTGTTTCTAGCACAGTAGACATGGCTACCAGAGGCTCACAGTTTCTTCTCAAAATATCCTGTGTTGTCCAGTTTTTATCCGATTGGGCAATTTCATCCTGCAGAAACCGCTGTGCTACAGCAAACTCTGCTTCCTTCAACTCTGTGCCTCTTAGGTCAAGCATGGTCTCACTCTATTTGCATCCATGAAATATTCACTCCCTAGGTGTAAGGTGCCTCCACTAGTTGGCTGTTTATTTCACCAAATCTAGCTGTCATTTCTCCCACTACATCATCCAGAGAACTAAAAAATAGTATTTTAGATTCTGTGGTCTCTGTCTTTTGATAATTTCTCTCAAAATGTGTCAAACTGACTGTCATCTCAGTTTCTCAACATGCCAGGGCATGCGACACAGACCGCGGCGAATGCCGAAAAAGGATTCCAGTATCACTGTCACTGGCCAGGTGGCCTGTCCACTGTTGATCAAGCAACCGCTTCAACTCCTCGCCTGTGTAGACTGCCGCCATTGTAGGTTTCCTGAAATACCTGTAGAGAGAGTTGCCTACACTAAAATAGTTTTTCAATGTGCTATCAGAAGACACGGCATGCTCCACTACATAATGCCACTGGTGATTAAAACAGTATACATATGGCAACTCTCTCTGTAATTCTTCCTTCCTGAAGGAAGGCAAATTAGTAGGCAGAGTAATTATTTTACATTATATACAGTTATTATATCTATATATTCTTTTTCAGTTCCCCATAGAACCGGGCCTGCTTGTCTGTGTTTAGCTGAAGCTTGTGCGTAACGCTTTTGTACATTTCAGAAACAACATAAACTTGTGCTTTTCTGGGTTAAAAGTGCTGAATCAAACATGAAACTTAAAAGCCCCTTTTCATCAGCTCCTTACGATGGCTGCTGCTATCTTCTAAACCCCACAACTGTAGCTTTAATGCAGCTGCCAGCCGCGCCACTTCAGCACAAACACACACAGTAGCCCGAGAACGCTCAGAAACTCTACCACGGGGAGAGTTTATCTCGACTATACTCTTCATATCGGGTCCAGTGTTAGCAGCTTGTGGTATTGTGAACAGCGGACATTAAGAACTTTTCACAGGGCCAAGAGATGACAGAGAAATCTGCTGAGTCAGCAGCCAACAGATCACATACAGGGAGAGAGAAACACCTCATGCTGTTGACGCGCAGCAGCCACTGTTAGCCCACAGCTAATGTCACACAACAGCTACAAGCCAAGGAAAGGATTTTTTTTACCACCTCAACCTCTCTAGTTTCTTTCCCCGCGGCTTCAAGATGAAATGGCCTTCACAACGTCAGCCAATATCAACAAAAAAACACAAACTTAAAGTCCAATGTTTTCAAACGGCGCTTTCCATCATCCTCTCAAAACTGTTCTCCAGGCTGATTAGAAATGAATTTACATATATTCTTAAATGTAAGCGCTGAACTCTGTAATTATGGGAAGCCCCTGAGTGTGTGCGATAGACTGTGCCCATAACTGTTTGTTTGTGTATGGGGAGCACTGGCATGTTTTTCTACAGCAACTAAAACAGGAAGGCTTACTTGCTGAATGTAGCCCCTCTGGCAGCTGTCGAACACAGCTGTGGCAATTCATAAAATATACACACATTATCTTAAAGAGGACCTATTATACTACTTTTCTGGTCTTAATTTCTTGTTTTACACTGCTATAGAGCAACCTGACACGAATCACATCACAAAAAACTATGTAGATTTTCGGGAAGCTTTTTCTCTTATTTTGGCGATCCAGCACGTCCTGTCAACACTTGAGTGTGTGTGCTTCGGCAATCTCCGCTCCCTCCGCCTGTGCATCGGCCATCTCCGCTACCCTCCCCCCCTCCTGCAAACCCCACTCCATTGTGATTGGTTACCTTCCTTCCGGAACACTTTCAGTGGCGGGAAGCGCGAGCATGGACCTATAAGGGCGCGAGGCAGACGCGAGGCAGACGCGAACAGGGAAGTGACAGCATTACCATACATGGAAACATCCGCGTGGTGAAGTCACGAATTATGAAAGGGTAGACCGCTTTGAACACGTGACTTCTCGACTGGCTAGAATAGTGTTTAGTGCTCGGCACAGACACCCCAGACGGTCAGCAGGGAATACGTCGAAATGCATGTAAGTCATTATTTGATAATTTAGTATGGTTAAGCATGACTATGAATCATCATAACAACGTTTATAGGTCATAAAAGTCAAAAAGCATCATAGGTCCTCTTTAAACACACACACACACACGGTTTTAAATCTAAGAAGGCCTCCTGGGGACCGTACCTTCCTCCTCATGTTTCTGTGACACAGGCAATGATAATTAGTCTAATTCAAAGTCTCCTCAGAACGTAGGACAGGCATATACCCCTGAAAGCCGCACAGCAAAAGTAGACACTCACGCACAACAAGGGTAGTTCATCCAGCTTACTGCCATATTGTAGCACAATATTACTGCCACAGATGAACCAAACGGTATTGCAGGCAGGACTCTGGCTCTGCTGGAGCCTGTTTTGAACAAACAAAGGCTACAACACAGCATAATGTCATGAATCAATTACATAAGTATTTACATAAGAACATATACGTATAGGGGAGAACGGGGTAATGTGAGACACTTTTTACATTTGTTCCCCTCTAAGTGAGCTAAAATGATTTATCAGTAAAATTTACACATTTCCCATTAATTCAGGATGTTTCCTAGAAATGGGCATTAGCAGAATTTATTCAAGACAAAGGGCAGTGAAAATAATATGATATTAAAAAACGTTGTCTTGTGTCTCACTTTACCCCAGCTGTGGGGTAAACTGAGACAGACCAGAGAAATCAAGGGGGTAAACTGATCCACTTACTTTTCCACTCTAAAACTACCATAACAACACATGTTGTAACAGTTAGAATCCTGACAGCTAGCTTGAAAACCAAATATTCCAAAACTAATGTCGGACTAGTAACATAATCATGGGGTTTGGTCAATTAAGCAAAACATTTTTCTAAACACTTGAAAGTAACTCTGATCAAATACAACATATAATTCATATTCAATAATTAACATTCAAATGACGGATAGAACCAGTTAGATTAAAACACAGTCTGAGGGTCAGAACACAGGACCCTTACAGCCAGCTATTGTCTGGGGGTCAGAGCAAAGAACAATCAGAACCAGCTAGAACAGCCTGGGACTCAGAACACAGGACTAGACCCAGCTGTCATTTTCCATCTTTTCAGTCTTTGATTAATATTTTTCTGCATTTGTTTTATTGGGATCATTCATTGAATAAAGACATATTACTTAGAGTCTATTGATGTTAAAGGTCACTCTCCTGTCCCCCACATACACACGTGCCAAACCATGCCCTTGCTGACACCCCTTCAACCATCAACCCCCACCTCCAGCCCACATTGTCTTTTGTCTTATTCAAACTAGTCTCCTTGCTACCTCAAATAATGGATTCATTAAAAGAGGGCACAGCCACACTCACTTTACCCCACAGCATTTGTCTCACTTTACCCCACTGCCACAATTTGAGAAAAAACTACCTCTCTCGGCAATTCAGGCTAATCTTCAGTTATCATCATCACATGGTTTCATATGTTGGTAGTTCATCAACATGTATGATAGGAGTTTTTCTACCTGAATCAATTTGCTTTGGCACAACAATTGATTAAGTTGACAGCAAGAAAATTTACTTTTACATGCAAAAAAGAAATTTTTGTGAAAAAAACATGCTTACAACATCACTATGAGGTCCTCTCTTTCATGGCCGAGTGGAAATGAGAGGGGCTTGAAAACATATATCTCACATGACCAAAAATGTGTTCCATTGCCTAGATACAGGAGGTGTCTCACATTACCCAATGCCTCACATTCCCCCGTTCTCCCCACACGGGGAATGTGAGGCATCGGGTACATGTATATAGAAGGCCGACCTGTGAAAGCAGCTCAGATTCCCAGAGCACATCGTGGAAACCACCCTGAGACCAGACCTAGTTCTGTTCTCAGATTCAACAAAACAGGTGGTCCTTCTGGAGCTGACAGTTCCCTGGGAAGAGCGCATGGAAGAGGCCAATGAGAGGAAAACGTGCCAAGTACGCCAACTTAGTGGAGGAGTGCCGCAGTCGGGGGTGGCGTGCCCGGTGTGTGCCTATAGAGGTGGGCTGTAGAGGCTTTGCAGTGCGATCTCTCTGCAAAGCATACAGCATGTTTGGAATCGCAGGTGCACGTTAGAGAAAGGCCATCAAGACCACCACAGAGGCAGCTGAGAAGGCCTCTAGATGGCTGTGGATCAAAAGGGGTGATCCGTGGGTACATGCTACTTAGACACAAGTTGGGACTTGATCAATCCCGGCTGGGTCGCCTGGGTGAGCGTGTATGATGTTGCGAGACCCGAAACACCCAATGATCCCAGGTTCCATCACTGATGATGTGTCTAAGTGCATCAATAGATGTATATTAAACTATTTTACCCTGGCCTGGCCAGTGACGTTCAGAAACAGACTGGATGACAACCATGAATAGTGTAACGACAACTGGAGAGACAGTGGACAGCTCGGAGAGACGGCAACCGGGGTAGGAAGGGCCAGCAACCCAACCTGCAACTTCTGTGAGGAAGTACCCAAATCAGCTACGGAAAGCCTTAATGAAATATACCCCCAGGGGTGCCCGAGAGGGGGGGAGAATGAGCACCCCAATAGGACGGACCTACAGTAATCGACCAACGCAAACAGATTATCGACAACGATTGCAGAATGTGTCTGCGGCAAAGTATGCAAAACCTGCATAGCCTGAAGATCCACCAGACCAAGATGAAATGCTTGTTGAAGGAGCAACTGATACAGCACACAGGGATAACCCCTGGTGAGACGCAGGAGGAGCCAAGCGCGGAGTCACCCCACAGTGCTCGGAGCCTCCACGTACCAGTAGCCCCAGACCCAGGCTGAGTAACTGAACATCGTCGGGTCAAGTGGCCCCCGGCCAGTAAGGAGAAACAGTGGCTCCAGTTCGATGATGATGTGCATACGATCCTAGAATCAGCAGCCAAGGGCGACGCAGACAGGAAGCTCAAAACCATGGCAACCATCATCAGCCTTGCAGTCGAGAGGTTTGGTACAGTGGAGAAGTTGGGTACCAAGACCCCCTACATGAACAACCGTAGGGCAGAGAAGATCAGCCAGTTAAGGCAGGCGCTGCGGGTCCTGAAGCGGCAGTACAAGGTAGCGCGAGAAGAGGAAAGGGATGCCTTATCAGAACTTCGCGGTATCCTCAGGAAGAAGCTCACCACTCTTTGTAGGGCAGAATGGCACAGACGGCGGGGGACAGAGAGGGCCAAGAGGCGGTCTGCCTTCATCGCAAACCCCTTTGGAGTCACCAAGCAGTTACTTGGGCAAAAACCAAGCGGCAACCTTGTTTGTCCCAAAGAGGAGATCGACAACCATCTCTGCAACACATACAGTGATGCTGCTTGGGAGGAAGACCTAGGTCCCTACAGATCTTTGATAGACCCCCTGGACCCACCACAGACTTCAACAGCAAGGAGCCCAGTTGGAAGGAGATTCAGGAGGTTGTCAAGGCAGCCAGAGCCAGCTCAGCCCCTGGACCAAGCGGAGTGCCATACAAGCTATATAAGAGGTGTCCCAGACTCCTTCACCGGCTGTGGAAGGTCCTGAGGGTTATCTGGAGGAGGGGAAAGGTAGCCCAACAATGGAGATTTGCTGAAGGTGTCTGGATTCCCAAGGAGGAAAATGCTTAGAACATTGAGCAGTTCCGAACCATCTCGCTGCTCAGCGTTGAGGGGAAGATATTCTTTGCCATCATATCCCGTCGGTTGAGGGAGTTCCTCCTGAAGAACGAATACATCGACACCTCTGTGCAGAAGGGTGGAATCCCAAAGGTGCCAGGATGCCTCGAACATACAGGTGTGGTCACACAGTTGATCAGAGAGGCAAGAGAAGGCAAAGGAGACCTAGCAGTGCTGTGGCTCGATCTCACCAATGCTTATGGATCCATTCCTTATAAGCTGGTGGAAACCGTACTGGACCGGCACCATGTCCCATGTAAAATTAGGGACCTTATCTTGGACTATTACAAGAGTTTCAAGCTGAGAGTCACCTCTGGGACAGTTACATCTGAGTGGCATCGGCTGTAGAAAGGGATCATCACTGGATACACCATTTCAGTGATCCTCTTTGCCTTGGCCATGAACATGCAGGTCAAGTCAGCCGAAGTCGAGTGCAGAGGTCCGCTCACCAAGTCTGGAGTCCGCCAGCACCCCATCAGAGCCTTTATGGACGACCTGACAGTAACAACAACGTCAGTGCCGGGGTGTCGATGGATCCTTCAGGGCTTGGAGAAGATCATCACCTGGGCTCTGATGTGTTTCAAGCCTGCAAAATCTAGGTCCCAGGTGCTGAAGAGAGGGAAAGTGACTGACAAGTTCCGCTTCTCTCTGGACGGCACCCAGATTCCATCGGTGACTGAGAAAACCCATCAAGAGCCTCGGAAAGACCTTTGATTGCACCCTGAAAGACGCTGCATCCATCAAGGCCACAAATCGGGAGCTGGAAGCATGGCTGACAGCAGTGGACAAGTCGGGTCTGCCTGGTAAATTCAAGGCCTGGATTTACCAGCACGTTGTTCTCCCCAGGATTCTGTGGCCCCTGCTGGTGTGCGAGTTCCCTATAACAACGGTACAGGGCTTCGAGAGGAGGATCAGCTGTTATCTCCGTAGATGGCTGGGCCTGCCACGAAGCCTGAGTAGCATCGCTCTATACGGGCACAACAACAAACTGAAGCTCCCCATTAGCAGCCTGAATGTGGAGTTTATGGTTACCCGTGCAAGAGAGGTGCTGCAGTACAGAGAATCCAGTGATCCGAAGGTCTCTAAGGCTGGCTGGTGGAGGGCGCAGGAAGCAGTCGAGCAGGTGGAGTCACGCTTGCGTCACAGCGTGCTGGTCGGCCCAGTGGCATTTGGACGAGCAGGGCTTGGCAGCGTTGCAACCACGCGCTACGACAAAGTACTGGGCAAAGACAGACGCCGATTGGTCCAAGAGGAAGTGAGAGCTGGCGTGGAGGAACTGCGTGCTAGCCAGATGGTGGGGATGAAACAGCAAGGCGCATGGACGAGATGGGAACAGGCAGTGGACTGCAAGATCTCCTGGTCTGAGCTTTGGCAAGCTGAGCCTTACCGGATCAAGTTCCTGATTGCGTCCGTCTATGACGTCTTACCCAGCCCATCCAACCTCTTCTGCTGGGGCAAGGTTGACGCACCATCATGTCCTTTGTGCCTCAGGAGAGGAACCCTAGAGCATATCTTCAGCTGTTGCCCAAAAGCCCTGGGAGAAGCACGCTACACTTGGCGCCATGACCAGGTGCTGAAGGCGATAGCAGAAACCATCTTCACCAGAATCACTCAGAACAAGCTTCTCCGAACAGGCGATTGCTTTCATTCGAGCAGGGGAGAAGCCTAAGCCCCAACCAAAGGGGGGCAGCAGGACTCCTTGGAACCGCACCGGACTGGCAGATGAAGGCCGACCTGGGAAAGCAGCTCAGATTACCAGAGCACATTGTGGAAACCACCCTGAGACCAGACCTAGTTCTGTTCTCAGATTCAACAAAACAGGTGGTCCTTCTGGAGCTGACAGTTCCCTGGGAAGAGCGCATGGAAGAGGCCAATGAGAGGAAGCGTGCCAAGTGGAGGAGTGCCGCAGTCGGGGTGGCGTGCCCGGTGTGTGCCAATAGAGGTGGGCTGTAGAGGCTTTGCAGCGCGATCTCTCTGCAAAGCATACAGCATGTTTGGAATCGCAGGTGCACGCCAGAGAAAGGCAATCAAGACCACCACAGAGGCAGCTGAGAAGGCCTTTAGATGGCTGTGGATCAAAAGGGGTGATCCGTGGGTACATGCTACTTAGACACAAGTTGGGACTTGATCAATCCCGGCTGGGTCGCAAGGGTGAGGGTGTATGATGTTGCGAGACCCGAAACACCCGATGACCCCAGGTTCCATCACTGATGATGTGTCTAAGTGCATCAATAGATGTATACTAAACTACACACACACACACACACACACACACATATATATATATACACACACCCACACACACACACACACACACACACACATATATATATATATATATATATATATATATATATATATATATATATATATATATATACACACACATACATATATACACATATATATATATATATATACACATACATATATATATACACATACATATATATATATATATATATATATATATATATATATATATATATATATATATATATATATACACTCAACAAAAATATAAACGCAACACTTTTGTTTTTGCTCCCATTTTTCATGAGATGGACTTAAAGATCAAAAATTCATTCCAGATACACAATATTACCATTTCTCTCAAACATTGTTCACAAATCTGTCTAAATGTGTGATAGTGAGCACTTCTGCTTTGCTGAGATAATCCATCCCACCTCACAGGTGTGCCACATCAAGATGCTGATCTGACATCATGATTAGTGCACAGGTGTGCCTTAGACTGTCCACAATAAAAGGCCACACTGAAATGTGCATTTTTTTGCTTTATTGGGGGTCTGGGGACTCAGAACCAGTCAGTATCTGGTGTGACCACCATTTGCCTCATGCAGTGCAACACATCTTCTTCGCATAGAGTTTATCAAATTGTCAATTGTGGCCTGTGGAATGTTGGTCCACTCCTCTTCAATGGCTGTGCGAAGTTGCTGGATATTAGTGGGAAGTGGTGCACGCTGTCGTATACGCCGGTCAAGCACATCCCAAACATGCTCAATGGGTGACATGTCCGGTGAGTATGCTGGCCATGCAAGAACTGGGACATTTTCAGCTTCCAAGAATTGTGTACAGATCCTTGCAACATGGGGCCGTGCATTATCTTGCTGAAACGTGAGGTGATATTCATGGATGTATGACACAACAATGGGCCTCAGGATCTCATCACGGTATCTCTGTGCATTCAAAATGCCATCAATAAAATGCACCTGTGTTCTTCGTCCATAACAGATGCCTGCCCATACCATAACCCTACCACCACCATGGGCCACTCGATCCACAACATTGACATCAGCAAAGCGCTCACCCACACGACGCCACACACGCTGTCTGCCATCTGCCCAGAACAATGTAAACCGAGATTCGTCCGTGAAGAGAACACCTCTCCAACGTGCCAGACGCCATCGAATGTGAGCATTTGCCCACTCAAGTCTGTTACGGCGACGAGCTGGAGTCAGGTCAAGACCCCGATGAGGACGACGAGCATGCAGTTGAGCTTCCCTGAGACGGTTTCTGACAGTTTGTGCAGAAATTGTTTGGTTATGCAAACCAATTGTTTCAGCAGCTGTCTCAGTGGCTGGTCTCAGACGATCTTGGAGGTGAACCTGCTGGATGTGGAGGTCCTGGGCTGGTGTGGTTACACGTGGTCTGCGGTTGTGAGGCCGGTTGGATGTACTGCCATATTCTCTGAAACGCCTTTGGAGACGGCTTATGGTGGAGAAATTAACATTCAATGCACGAGCAACAGATCTGGTTGACATTCCTGCTGTCAGCATGCCAATTGCACGCTCCCTCAATGCTTGTGGCATCTGTGGCATTTTGCTGTGAGACAAAACTGCACATTTCAGGGTGGCCTTTTATTGTGGACAGTCTAAGGCACACCTGTGCACTAATCATGATGTCAGATCAGCATCTTGATGTGGCACACCTGTGAGGTGGGATGGATTATCTCAGCAAAGCAGAAGTGCTCACTATCACATTTAGACAGATTTGTGAACAATGTTTGAGAGAAATGGTAATATCGTGTATCTGGAATGAATTTTAGATCTTTAAGTCCATCTCATGAACAATAGGAGCAAAAACAAAAGTGTTGCGTTTATATTTTTGTTGAGTGTAATTCATCTGACCCAGTGTCTCCAAATTATTTGTTCACACAAGATTTCTCAGATTTAGCCTCTTAATTTTCCTCTCAAAGTGCACCAGATTCATGCATTTCACTTTAAAAAGGTAAAAAAAATCTCCCGGGGGGGCATACCCCCAGACCCCCCTAAGAGGGTCTGAATCTCGGCTGTCTAATATTTTCGCACAGCCGCACAGTGGAGGCACTAACGGAAAACACTGGGTGTGTGAATGATATTTAACAAAGATCTATAGTTTCAGCAGCGCTAACATTGGAGAGGGGCCCCCTAATCATATTTCGCTTAGGGCCCCCTGAAGGCTTGGGCCGGCTCTGTCTGGGGGTCAAAGCATAGGAAAATCAGAACCAGCGAGAACAGCCTGGGACTCAGAACACAGGAGAAGACCCAACTGGATACTCTACAACTAGGCCTACTCTACATTCCAGCCCTGAAGGTTACAGGGAAAGATAAGAAGGTGCTCTTTCCGTGTGGTTGCCCTGGGTCGTCTTCCTGGTGTATTTCCTTGGCATGATTGCTTTTCTACAATGTGTATGACATTAAAGCTCACATATTATGCACGTTTCTGTCAATATTATATGGTCTTCGAGGTCCCTAATACGGTTTTTTTTATTTGTTTGCTGAAAAAACCGTTCAGATCATTTATTGTAGTATGCCTATATACCCTTATGTTCAGCTATTCTCACGATGGCCTATTTTTTAAACCGAGCTGCAGCTCCCCTCGTAAATATACAATCTTTGAGCTGCCCCCGCCCCTCTCTGGAAGCGACGGGTCCATAGCCTGTAGTAGTAGCCTGTCCACAGTGCCTGTACTTTTAGCTGTTAGCACGGAAGCTAACGGCTAAAAATATCACGAAAATCAGTGAAAGAATGAGCTTCAAAGTTAGACTTAAATTCTATTACCTTCCTATGCTTTGTCTGGCTAAAAACGAGGCATTTTCAGACTGCTGTGGAGAATATAAAGAGCTTGTCATGGGCAAAATATCAATGCTTTTCCCGAAGCTAGCTCGGAAGCTAACGGCTAAAAATATCACGAAAATCAGTGAAAAAATTAGCTTCAAAGCTAGACTTCGACTCTATTACCTTCCTATGCTTTGTCTTGCTAAAAACGAGGCTTTGTCATACTGCTGTGGGGAATATAAACAGCATGTTATGAGCAAAAGCTGGTTGCTTGTCCCAAAGCTAATAGCTATACACCAGGCAGGCAAAAATACCAATAAAAACAATTATTTTAGTTTCACCGTTTATTAAAAAGCACAAGTAGCTTCCTATCTGTTGTGTTATTAAAAACGAGGCATTAATAGACTGCTGTGGTTAAGGTAAATTAGTGGAGTATGAGCAAAAGCATTCTGTGTTGGTGTATGTAACATTCAGGCTGTACTATGGGCATCTTGTCGCTTAGCAGGGAAAGCAACATGGCTGTCGCTCGGAAAATTTTCCATCAGATCTCGGGGCCGTGGACCAATAAGAAATGGGGGGGGTGGGGTTATCATACGGTGGACGTTTCTGGTTACTAATGTGGGGGGAAGCATGGACATATAAAGAAAATATGGGGATGTGGCTGTGCCAACTGTGACGTAATAGTCGGCAAGAATTCTGACTCGAGTATATTGGGGGGGAGGGGTGGGGGTTTCAGAAAGGGGGAGAGTGAGAAAAGGAGAGATTGTTATTTTTTTTTTGATATTTTGGCAGTCTCTAGGCACACAGTGGACCCATGGATATGTTAGAACACATTTAAAAAGTGCATTTAGCATAATATGTGACCTTTAAAATAAAACATGTCATGTAATATTACATTAAAATATGTTTAAGACTAAACTTAACTTGTGCCTCATGATGGGGGAAAGTGAGACAGTGGCTCACTTTCCCCCACAGCATTTGGCTCACTTTCCCCCACCACCACAATTTGAGAAAAAACTACCTCTCTTAGCATTCCAGGCTAATCTTTAGCTAATATCATCACATGGTTTTATATGTTGGTAGTTCATCAACACGTATGATACAAGTTTTTCTACGTGAATACATTTGCTTTGTCACAACAGTTGATTAAGTTGGCAGCAAGAAAATTTTTACATGCAAAATACCTATTTTGGTGAAAAAACATGCTTACCACAGCACCATGAGGTCCTCTCTTTCAGGGCCATGGGGAAATGAGAGGGGCTTGAAAACATATATCTCACATGACCACAAATGTTTTCCGTTGCCTAGATACAGGGGGTGGCTCACATTACCCGATGCCTCAGATTCCCCTGTTCTCCCATACTTATACAGTAGCTATATTTCCCCAAAAAAGATTCTGAAGAATTCTATAGCTATTATGCCAGTTGGCATAAGACCACTGGCAAACCGCTAGCCTGCCTCCATCCTTGTAGACCTAAAAACAGGCCTACAAACTTCCAACCACTTTATGGAATTTATATTGTTCTTCAGGACCATATGAACAGACACGTAAAAACCTAATGTAGTTGGCCTATTGATAAATAAAGATCCAGGACAGAACCAGGTTAGCTGTTTGCACTGTTTCTAGTCTTTGCGCTAAACTATGCTAACCATGTCCTGGCCCAAGTTCTGTACATACATCAAACACAGCCATGAGATTGATAACATTTCCCACCTCATTCTAGTGAAGAAAGTACATTTCCCAACTTGCTTAGCTATTGCTTTAAATTTATTTCATTTCTCTATATAACTCTTCCATTGGGGATTTGACTCGGATGCTATCTTTTAAAATGTAGCCTAACAGTAACATAAAAAGTAGAAAATAACAGTAGTACACAGAATACATTTTGTTTGAGAATAAAAACTGTACTCTTCCTAAAACAAATAGAAGGCCTTCTGCATCCCCTTCCTGGCTGTGGCAATATGGTTGGCCTTAGAATGTTGGGGGGGGTCAATAGACGTATAAGTGGAGATCTTGTCATTCACCTTGGCTGAGACCAGTGTTTAGGGCTAACCGATAGCCATAATCATACCAATCCTTACATAAGCCCTCTGCCCCAGCCAAGGGCACGGATTACCACAAAAAAATAACAATTTGGAGGGACCGGAGCGTGCTACATCCATTGGAGTTAGTGCGGATATGAGAGGCAGGTTCTTTGTTCTCCCTGTTATTTATCTGTTTGAGGCCAAGCCGGAAAATAAATGTGGCTCCAAAAGATAGGTCTCCCAGGTCAGTGGCCTGGTATTAGACAGATCTATGCATATATCCAGGGTTGATAACAACAGATTGGGCTCACAGGAACAATCTGAGGGCGAAAGTGGTACCCTGATGCACATGGGATGGCGGAGATGTTGGGTGCGGATCACTGCTCAAAAAGTGACTTCTCAATCACGGATTTAAGCAAAGGATAAACCCATAAAAAAATTAAAAAATGCTCAACGACAGTGGGCACGACTGAACCCACATGTGCAAAACTCTTAACACAGTGTACAATACAGAAATCCATGTGTTACCTCAAAATGCATTCAGAAAGCACATTGACCAAAACTCAAGAGCTCTTAACTTCAAGCTAGAGACTTACACCAAGAGTCAAATTCATTTTAAACAGTGCTTTCTTTTCCTATGTTCGAAAGGAAGCACCTTTTCATCTCTCCTTGACCTGACATTTTCCACAAAGGTTAAGTAAAGGAGACATAGAGGTTAGGAGATTTGACTTTCCGAAAAGGGCCCCTATATCGTTCCAGATGTGGGTCTGGATTGCCAGGCTAGCTGTGAACGACTTTTGGAGGTGAAATAAACTGAATTGCACAGAGGCATTTGTTGTGATGCACACTGTTAAGAGTGTTGCTCTTGTGGCTTCATTTGTGCCAATGTGGTTAAGAAAAGAAAAAAAAAACTGTAAACTCAGTCTGGTCTGGATTAAGCCGTATTGCTTGGTTGAAAAAAGAAAGTACAAATCCGCTGAGAGACTTGAAAGGGCAAACATATTGGCCGGTGCATTCATTGGAAATTAACTTCCTAAAATGATCACACCCAGTTCAAAGTTTATCCTCCTTAAAGGTTGAATAACGACTCTCCAGAGACAGACATATATAGCGGATGATGAGTAGATATTAGTTCTTTTGACAAAAAGTGTTTTGGATTACAATTGCTGAGCATGCCTTTAAGGTGACTATATCATTGTTGTCTACTAGTAGAGATTTTTAAAAGTTATTTGTCAAAGACTTGGTTAAACAGGACTGAATGAAAGTGTGTGAGGTACAATACCCTTGACTAGCTGCCTGTAAGTCTGGACTGACTGCCGTCACAGCTTCTCTGGGGGGAGCATTTCCACAGCAAGGGGAAAAAGTAGCAATTACATAAAAGAGAGCAAGTCGGCACAAGGCTCTCATTGCTTCTCCCATCCTCCTCTAGGGTTAAACCGGCTAGATCAATCCACAGCTGTGAAGTGTGGAGGGCACCTTGAACATGCTGCTATTTATTTGTTTGAAATGTACCTTTCCCTTTCTAGTCCTCTTTAAGGCCACCCGGGAATCCTCCATTGATTTTCACTTCAATAACTTGACCTCTGACCTCGAAAGGAACGTGATGTCCCCTAGCTGGCTGCACACTGCCAGATGTGGTGAGGGAAATCTCCAAGCCCATATTTCATCATCTCGCTCATTTACATGATGTAAAAGTAAAGAGATTATCCCCCCAAGTTAGGTTAATTGCACTCTTTGTTTGGTTCCACAACAAAAGAGCAATGGGCAGTCACAGACGCACCGCTTTTTTTCCCCGAAAGCTGAAAACGCCAATAACCTTCATTTCAGTTGTATACTCCGAAATAACAGAAAGAGAAAATTGGAACATTTAAATGCATATTGTAGACAGTTAATCTTTGAGCTGCCAGATATCTTAATCTCTAATCAGCATCTGATTCAGTCTCTAGTCTCGTTTTGGCACATCAGACGTGTGAGTGCAATATGAGGGGACTTTTTACCGTTTGCCGCTGTGCTGGCTGCATATAAGCAGCTCAAGATCACATGAGATTACAGAGATTGAGCAGTGTAACACATCAATGCATATGCCCCAATTATGCAGGAGAGCTGCCGTGGGATGATAAACTGAACCAAGTACATACATTTTCACAAGTTATTGTATCTTCTTAAGATAACTATGACAGTGGATTTGAAGAACAAAATTTATGCTATGGGTTCATATTTCAGAGGAGATACAACATTGTCTGTGCTCTCACTAGACGCGGGGGTAATAGTAGCAGTGACTTCATAGGTAATCGGGAGAACAAAATAACAACAATGACAACTTGAAGCAAACGCAAAAAGCTATATGTGTAATTGATTCATCAACCAGTCATAAAGGGAAAATAATACAGTTTCTAGCTACCTTATGGTATCTTTTTGAGAGGGCGTTGGCCAGGTTTACTCATTTTTGATGGTTCTATCTCGCAGCGAGAAGGGTCAGCATGTCATTACGTCCTGAAAGAACACAGAGATGAATTCTGCAACAATTCCAGCGTAATCTTAGTAATGTCAGTTATTCTATATACAAAAGGCACTGTTATGTAGTACCTGCTTTTGACATGTGTTTAGTTGTCACCGCTATCCTGGCGAGAAATGCGTTGACTTGTTCCACTTCCTCTCCTAGGTTAGAACCAGCCCCCTCAAGGTTTGCACCACTCCATTTCACCTTGACAGAGAGACACAAACCTGAGCACCAATATAGCCAATACCTTAAGCAAGTCCCAGTTCCCTGTAATTCAAACAAAACCCAAACCAAATTCTAACTGCCACAATAATCTGCAATAATTCATGATGGCATGCACTTCACCAACCTCGCATTTGTGGTCATGCGCCTTAGCATGAACCACCGATATAAACGGCTTCATGCACTGAAGTGTCTGGAGCTCTGGATGGTCACCGCATACCTTCTGCAGGTAGGGCCAGTATTTACATCCATACTGAAGAATGTGATGGCATTCTTGGATGCCAGGTGGTGCTCTAAGTACATTGGATATACGCAAATATCTCGCCCCAAAACATGTTTAGTGCAGCCAGCAAAACACCATGCCTGCAGACAGCCAGTTCTAACCCTCCTCAACTACTTTACTCCTCGACTTTTGGGAAGTTTCCCTTGCTGCCGACCACTCCCCACCACAAGTGCTCCTTCCAGTGATTTACAATGTAGAAAATAATAATTAACAAATTATGTGGTCAACAGTCATTACAGAAAGCAATTCCAATATACTCTTAAGGACAAGGAACAGATTGGTGCTTGTAGAATTTTGGAGCATGTTCATAATACAAGACAAGGCAGTGACATGTGAATTACATGTTATTTACTTAAAAAATCAGATTGAAGTGCAAGTCTGGAATTACATGTTTTGTTTTGCTGCGGGTGTCATCCACAAATCTGGCCACATTTTCATCATTGGCGATGAATACACCATCAAAGATGGCCGGCTCGTTTGGAAAAAAAAGTTAACTGTTTAATATTTTTTGTATAGTTAAAGGTTAGTTGGTGTAAAGTCTCACGGAGACAGACGAATTGGAGATCTCAGGCCTTACAAAATGTCTGAGGAAATCTAAATTCAATGTATGGGTTTGGACACTGGAAAAATCCTCAGCTGAAAAACATATATACATATTGCATTCCTGTGAAAAACAAACCTAATACCATCCCAATATTAAGGGCCTTCCTGAAGTCTTTGCATTGATTCAGCAAGGCTGTTAATTTTTGCCATAATATGTCCCATAGCATACAGCACCTGGCCTTAAGATGCAAATGTCAGCTCAGTGGGACAGGACAATTACTCAGGTTCCTTCAACACAGGCAATGATAGAGAAAGACTTGTGTTGCAAAGGAGGCCGAGGTAAATGGCATAACATTAGTAAACTAACTGAGCCGTGGCTACCAATCCAAAATACGTGCTTGTTCAATCTCTGAATTGGATCCAACTAGTTTTAGCCCACATTTATTTTAGATAACAACAGATTTATTGGCAAGAGATCTTGGAAACTTTGGGATGTGTATATTTTTTAAAACCTTGCTGTACTTTTAAAGCGGTAATGCTTGCGGTTTCCATCAACTGACACCGCATGCATTGCAGGCAGGACAGCTGAACTGCTGCTCCTTGCACAGGCTATCCACATCTGACTGAACAGCAGCCCATTCAAAAAAGCTCTTCTGGAAGCTATCAGATGAAATCTTCCCAGTCTATAAAAGAAAACACAAAACAATTTATTTTCAACAGAGAACGTTTAACAATAATACAACAACAAATTTCCAATGCTGTAAAATGAGAATAAATACGTATGCGGCCAAATCGAACAGCCCGCTTATCAAGCATTCTAAGGAATGCCTGAAAGGACCGCCCTGGCGGTGCCATCTCAATGTCCTCATATGTAAGAAACAAATCAGTTTCATACACCGTCTCAAAGTTTAGAGTCGCTGGCCAGTAGCCACCTTGTATTAGGTCATTACAAACATTTTCTAAGTGACACAGATTATGTATTTATTTGTTTATTTATTTATTTATTTATTATTCTTTCGGACAATTCCACACAATACACAATTATCTCTTTCACATCATACATCTTACTTTGTGTTGTCTGAAGGGTGACGGAAGAAGCCTAAGGCTTATCGAGTCCCGCCCCCAATTTCATCAGATTCAGAATCAGATACACATTTACTGATTACAGAAAAGAAAACTAAAAATAAAAAAGTAAGAAAACACAATTTTTTTTTTACCCAGTCAATTTTCATTCTCATTATTCATTGACCTTGCACAACTGACATGCTTTCCATTTTCCCGATGAATTTTAATTACTCATTGTTATCCTCTCTTTCCATTGTAGCCATTTTTACGATGTCTCCTTTGATATCAGCGATGTCTCCTTAGATGTCAGCGACTTCTTAGAGTTTGTTTTGCCCTTTTATTGTGGCCTTTTCAATGTCATTATCTGGTAGTCTAAACACATCTGCAAAAGTATTCAAACCCAAACAAGTCTTTCTGCTGACCTCTATTTTTCGTTACAATAATGTTATGATAGTGCCATTCACCTTTTACTAATTTAATCATCTAATCTATTGTTAAATAACTTTTCCAAAATTTTAGAAAATTGTGGTAAAATTGAGACTGGTCTATAATTTGTAAATTAATGTTCATCTCCATTCTTATGTAATGGTATAACCTTATCTACTTTCATGCTACAAGGAAAAATTCCTGTTTGAAAAGATAAGTTACAAATATGTGTTAAAGGTTGAAGAATACTTTCTTGCACTGATTTTATTATTTTCATGTGAAGCCCCAGCGAGTCTCTTGAGGTCTTTGCTTGCATTCCGAGTAAAATCTCACTAATCTCGTTGGCCTTGACTGGCTTTAAAAACATGGAGTGTTGAAGAGACTCTTCCTTTTCCCAAGACTCCCCCATACACCTGTCACGGATACCCATAGCCAAATTCGGTCCAACCATAACAAAAAATGTGTTTAGTTTATTCGCCGCAGTATTCATGTTTTCAAACTTAACGTTATTGTCATGGAAATACTGAGGATAATTATGTATTTTGCCGTCATTTCTTAACACTGTGTTTACTATGTCCCACAATTGTTTTGGGTAATTTGCATTTGTTTCTAAAAGCTTACAATTTTTTTTTTTTTTTACAGTCTCTGAGAATGATATTTAGCTTGTTACGATAGGTTTTATATTTTAACTCAGCCTGTGGTGTCCTTGCTTTTATGAATCTTTTGTACAATGTATTTTTTTTACAAGCATTTTTCAAGGATTTAGTTAGCCACTGTTTATTCTGTCATTGCTTAAAGGCCCTTTTTTTATTGGACATTTTTTATTTTTTTTTCATACAGCCTTTGAAATACCTGCAGGAATAATTCAAAACTTATGAGATCGCAGTTTACCACAATCTTACTTACAATCAGAGCCTAAATATTCAATTATTACATGCCATGCTAATAGACTTATAGGGCAGAACCTTAAGAGCTTTGCATGTCTAAAATGAGAAGTAATTATTACAAAAACGTCCAAACCGTTAGAATGCATACAGTTTAAACAGCAACACAAGTTATGCAAAATATGGGCCAATGCAGAGAAAGTTGACTGTTATAGTGCTTGTTTCAGGATATGTGTTTATAAATGCAAGCCGTATCTCAGCCTAAATAATTTATTGAGGTAATTTGTGCAGTTCGAGGCATGTTATGTAATTGGTCGCTATCATTTCTGTCCCAGCTAGCTAAATAGGCTATACAGCTGCTAGCTGCCCTCTCCTCTTGTGTAAAGTAGCCTATATGTTTAAAGTCAGATCGGTTGTCTTTTTCCCCCCTTCTTAATAGGGCTGGGTATCGTCAAGGACTTCGCGATATGATATGTATCACGATACACTGGTCACAATACGATATATCACGTTATATTGCGATATTCCATAAACAAGTTGCCTTGTCAAACATAACAGCACAATATATTGATAATTGCACAGACAAATGAAGTCAAAACTATTTCATTCACAACTTCCTTTACTATTTTCTTCCTTTCTTTTTGGTTTTTGGCAAATGATCAAACACTGCTGCAGCTGCCATAACATCAAAATAACAAATCCAGTTCACTCTTGTACTAACTGTACAGGACACAATGAAAATGAAAACACATCAGTGTGCTTTTGTGACACAGTGAATCTTAAGTATTCTTGTAAAAAAAACTGATCTAACTTCAATAGTCAGTATCCTAGAGGCTCAGGCCTGACAGCAGACATGGGTTTGAATCTGACCCGTGGTTGTTCTCTGCATTTCATTCCCTCTCTGCCCCATTTCATATCTGTGTCTCTGCAATGTCAATAAAGCCTTGAATTTTTTTTAAAAATCATAACAAAATTAATAAAATAAATAGATTTTTAATTATAACAATCGATACTGATATCGCGAAACTAAGTATCGTGATATATCGATATATCGATTTTTTGACACAGCCTACTTCTTAATATATGTGGCAGACCGCCTTGTTGTTAACATTTTTACTTTGACTTTGTTGGCTTTGCCTTTGTGACATTACGTTACCACTTCCTGTTGTAGACATCCCCAACAACCAACACAACTGGGTGAGTTTAGTGGATATATGGACATTTCATTAAGTTTTTTTCTGATCTTTGATGCATATCAAATGAAAGACAAACGGAATTTAATTTAAATGCCGTTTAATGACAAATTAACCAACGAGAAGTTACAAACAATACGGCATCTACTCTGATAATATCAGTGGTCTCGGCTACAAAAGATGTATTTTGCCCCATGGTTATACCAAGTACTTTTTGTATTAGGGCTGTCAAGCGATTAAAAAAAATTATCTAATTAATTACGTGATTAATTAATCTAAATTAACCGCATACTTATATGACACTTTTATGCATGTTTATAAACAACTGTATAGGCTACCGTTTGTCTCTCTATCTCTTTCTCTCTCGACTGTCTATCTCCCACAACAGACAGCGCTGCACACATTCAACATTGTCCTACTCATAGCCAAAAATATTGACACACACACAAACACACACACAAAGGAGGAAAAAAGACAGGCATATGCTAGGAAGAGTGAGAGGGGGCGGGTGTCCGTTAGCAGGAGACGACCGCAGCTAGCAAACAGAAGTGAGACACGGAGGAAGATTGAGAGATACTGTTTTGAACCTACATTGTTAATTAGGCACCCACTAAATCAATAATGCAAAGACACTGCGGAGAATAACATAAGACATATTCCTACCGTCATGCTTATTTGCCTGCAGCAGCCCATAACACATCCATAGAGCCCTCGGCCCCTTTCCCCTGCTTCTTTCTTTACTCTTTAATCCCGTGCGGGCCGTGTCCTTGCAGCTCCGCTATCGTCTCACCTCTGTTGCACCGGGTCAAAGGGCAATATAGAAGTGCGATTAATCTGCGTTAATTTTTTTAATCGCGTACATTTTTCTGTGATTAATTAATCAAAATGACTGATTTGACGAGTGTCAAGGTCAGCAGGGACAATGTCTTGCTATAAGTTGTGGTATTACATCTGGAAAAGCTTAGCTGTTAGTAACACAACCGCACGTCCGTTCATTTCTGATTGTCAGAAGCTCACCGTTACAGGTTGTCATTGTGAGCGATGGGGAGTGTGTTATTTCAGTACACAGTCACACAGTAGACAACTGCTTTTTCTCTGCTAAACACACTGGCTCTGTCCCATATGGCTTCAGGCTGCCAGTTGGTCAACTGAGCAGGAGAAAATGTTAAAAAAGTAAATAATAAAATCCCAGGTTGTCATCAGAACACCCTACCTCGTCCAGATCTAGCCTGACCTAGATCCAGCGTGGAAGCTCCAGCTCTATATATTCATTCCTCATCAGCCTGTGTTGTCAGTTAATAACCTGCAACCTGGGAGGAAGCATTGCTCCGCAGCAGATAGATAGCGCCAAATAATCACTGTCATGTGTGCTCAATGCGGCACTGGGGATCATTATTTCTGATTGGGCTTTTTGGTGAGTGTTTTACCAGTCAGGGAAAATGACCAGGGGGACTTCCTACCCCCCCCCCCCCCATCAAGACCCATGTCTCGAACATGGGACGTGAACCTGGTTACAAAATCGTTTTTTACACATGCGATGTGTCTCGGTGGGAAATAAATGACACAATTAAAACACTGTGAGAAAAACAAGCACTACAAAGTATATTTCACTTGCAATGAGTAGAACTTCTGCCAATGGAACAAGTTTAAATTCCCAAGGGTAAAAAATGTTGGAACTTGATTATTAACCATTTTTATTCACAAACCACTGTGGATGTGCTTGTCAGTAGGTCAACAATACAAAACGTCTGTGTTAACGAGGAGATGCATGCATACTGCACTGTTTCCTGTGAAACATAGAAACATAACATGGAAAAAAATAAGTCACAACAAGCGCACAGGACTGTTGAGTGATGTTGTAAAGTGTATCCTCTGACTGTCTGTGGAGGCAGGCCACTGCTCCCCTTGACTACCAGTGAATGAGCTAAGTCGATGAGCGACCTTTGACCATGTCTCCTTTAAAAATGCACCCTCAATTAAAGGAATGGTTTCTGTCGCCTTGTCTTGAACCTGAGAGTGAGGCAACAGGCCTTTGATAATCACTTACTTGAAATGAGATTGTTAAGGGATATTTGAGCATTTTAAGATGAGATCAACAGTATGTTGAAGTTAGGTAGAAATACGCACATTGAGCATTTGTTACTACTAGTAATAGGAAGAGCTTTTGTGTCATAATAAGCCAGCCTTTTAATCCTCTTTTTCAATTCCAGCATATTGAATTTACAAGCAATATCTCACTGACATCTTGCTTGTTAGGTGGCTGTTATATTAAGTGTTATGATATGCATTCTATTTTGACTAGAGATCAGACCTATTACCTGGTAAGATTCAGATTTTTTTTTACAGTGCAGCCCGATGCAACAGATCAAGTGTGGTGAATGGGTTGCTTGTGGATATACAAGATGATGGTGGGAGATGATCTGCTGAGAGAAAAGTGACATCCCTAACCTCCATGATCGTGTCTGTGGCGCAGCAGGGGGCCTGTATTTTGCTGGCTCACTGAATGGACGGTTAAATTGACCAAATAAAAATCACATAACTCGGCCCCTCCACGCCTGTCCTCCTAAAAGGATTTGGAAAAAGGAATGGTGAGTTAACCCTCCACTTCATTGTACCGACCAACACGCCTTCAACCTGAGTTCCATCCACCCGCTGCGGTTCTAACTACTTGAATGCCATCTGCTTGTTGGATCGCTGAAGAGGGGGTCAGAGCCGGGGCATCTGAGCAGCCAATTTCAACACTTTAAAATCTCTCAATGCACTTCTCGGTCACATGCACACTCACACTCACACACGTAACTGAAAACTGCTAATCACCGTAGCAGGGTGCACACTTTTAAGAGCCAGGCACAGTATGTCTGTCAGTAGGAAAGGGTAAGAACGGGGGGCAGTTCTCGAAGTCGAGATGAAAATGAGACGACCAACCCGCCCCTGTGTTTTTCCCCCCCCCATCCACCACCTTTTTAATATTGGCCAGGTTTGAATGGGTCAATCAGCCGTCATCTAATCTTTTTTTCTGAGCCTCTTCTGTTACATTCTGGTGCATTATTATGATGGCTGCTGTTTGGAACATGAGCAACAGAAAATGTTGAGCACATCAAAGACTTTTGGCTTTCTCCCTATCTACCTCACATTATCTCACTGTGCCTAAGTGACTGAATAAGGGGTATGTGAATGTTGATCGTGTGTGTGTGTGTGCACATGCGGGTGTGTGTGTATAGGCACAGACAGCTATAGAGGAGGAGGGCCAGCAGTGGTGTGTCGCCCCAGAAGGCTTCGGACCTGATCAAAGCAGAGTCTGTCAGTGTGCAGGTACACAAGCAGGCAGCCTGTGCACACACTGCAACAGGGAGAGGGAGGTTTGGGAGAGAGCTGCAGAGATCAGAGAGCATGATTCTGTCTTAAATCAGGGTTTACGTAGAGGTCACAGAAAGCCTCAGCCCCCAGTATAAGAGCAAGTCAGAGGGAAAGTAGAGTTAAAAGATTGTAGTGCAGAAAAATAATGACGACAACCAGCGGATTTAAGGAAAAAAAAGGCTCAGAGACCTTGTTGTATTGACATTTAAAATGAGATACAGGAGACACGGTCAGCCGGCTGTAAGGGTTTTGTGAATCACTGCTGGGATGCGGATGTTTCAGGTCTGAAGCATTGCTATGATTCTTGATCCAGGAAATATCCTTTAGCCCTGATCCATGCCATGTCATTTCACTTGATATTTCTGCATAGGCTCAGGCTAGGTAACCAGAGCATTAAAATCTTTTTTTTTTCCTAAAAGATATTGAATATAGAAACTCACCCAATGGTAGGAAATCTGTTTTTGCAACTAAGGGCATTTGCACACTTGATTGTCTGCTTCTAGTATGCTTAAAATGTAATGATAAATTGTTTAGTTTTTCAACAGGTTTGGTTCTCTTTCACACCTATCGTTTCCTCTGGTGTGGGGGGCGGGATCAATAACATAGTTCCTGAACTGCTCTACAATTGGTATCTATCTATCTATCTATCTATCTATCTATCTATCTATCTATCTATCTATCTATCTATCTATCTATCTATCTATCTATCTATCTATCTATCTATCTATCTATCCATCCATCCATCCATCCATCCATCCATCCATCCATCCATCCATTCATCCATCACTGTGATACCTGTGGTCACCTTGTATCGCGGTTAGATGAAGTTATTTTACCCTAATCAAACCCAATTGCCAGTGCTGCATTCTAACACTGTGCGGGTGCAGGTACTCTCCCTCTCTCCTACTCCTTTTCTACTATCCCATCAACGACTTAAGGAAACAACCATCAGCTACAATGTCATTGCAGACGTGTCTCTTCAGCACGTCAATACTCCCCAAAATGACACAGGACGACTTTGTTCAGACTCTGGTGCGTGGCATTAGTTTAGTAGAGAGGCTATAAAAAGGTTGTTTGGATGAATTGAAAAGCTCACACATTCCCAACACGTAGCTGACGGCTGCTTGTCTCCCAAGAAAAAAGAAAGGTGGAAACAAATCAGTTTGGAACCATAGGGAGGGAAAATAGAGCACATCAATTGGCCAGGAAAATGAGGAAAAAGAGTTTGTCCCCGACGCCCCTGTCAGAGAAGAACGATTAAGATATCGAATATGATGTTTAAAGCTGCGGGGCTAGGCCAACTGATAACGGCTCGATATGGCCTCTCTCCCTCGCTTATCCTCGCACACTAATTAGCTTCTTCTTTTTTGGGCTTGTGGTGGTGTGTGTGGGGGTGGGGGGGAGGGGGTGAGATCTATTTAAAGAGGTTTGAAGGAAGAAGAAGGCACCTGCATCAATCATAATTATTTTACTCATGCTAAAATTATCCAAAGAGAAGAGAGTTTAACACAGTCTCCTTCAGGAAAGCAACACAGGATGAACTGAAGGGAGGACGGCGTGAAGGAGAGCGAGACAGAGTGTATGTGTGTTTGTGAGAGAGAGAGAGAGAGCGAGAAAAAAGAGGGATGAAGTGAATCGATAAATATCACTCGGGCTGATTGGACCTAATTAGAGACATAGAGAGGCATTCTGGATGAGTCTGGCTGGAATTGAGTTGGCCAAGTTGTCAGAGTCAATTAAGGGCTGCTCTGTTATTGCAGCAGAGAGAAAACACAGATTAGATTAAGTTTGCACCTGTGTTTGTGTGGGTGTGTGTGTGTGTTTGTGTGAATATCCGAATGATGATGCTTCCAGGGACAACATGGCCAGGTGAGTGTAACTGTCCTCCTGCGGCTTGATAAACTGTGATACAACAACACTGATAATGACTCACAGCTTATCGAGCGCACACTGGACACACATCACACACAACCGACAAACACTCTCTATCACAAGACACTCCAGCTGTCAGCTGCTCGGCGTGCAGCTGTGGAGGTCTCCCAAACACACTTTTTCAAACTGTATCTCTGACTTAACTGTGTATTTTGTGTTTCCTTGAGTGTTTGTCTGTGCGTGTGTGTGTGTGTCTTAATATACTTATGTGGACCAACCCTTTGGCGGAGGACTCACCCTGTGAGGAAGATTATCCTCGAGAGGAAACTTCGGCTGGTCGTCACCAAGACAAGACTTGGTGTGTGTGTGTGTTTGTCTTTATATACTTGTGTGGACCAACACTTGGCAGACGACTCAAGTGTGAGGTCAATTATCTTTACGAGGACATTTTCGCCGTCCGTGTGTGTGTGTGTCTGTGTGCATTGAATGCATGCCAGCGCTAGATTCTGGTGATTGCAGTTGGATGTAATCACTCATAGGCAGTTCATATAATGACAGTCCTCACAAAGTCAGCACGAACGCCACAACAAACCTGAAGCCAGATATGAGAAGCAGTCCTGAGTTGAGCCAACTTTACGGAAAAAAGAAAAAACACTCCTCTATTTTCAGAATGCATTTTAGGAGGAGAGAAAAGGACTTTTCTGTGCATGGTCCAGTGCAACAAGTGGAGGCAAATGTAGATAATTAATCCTAACGCCTTGAGCTATTTTGGATTGTATAGGTGCAGCGAAGCATGGCAGGCACAGTTCTGCCTTCAGCCATCTTGAAAACAAAGAAAAAAGAATGAGATCTCAGGAAGAAGAAAAGTATTGAAGCCAAAAACAGGAGAGAACAGGAGTATGATAAGAAGCAAAAAAAAACAAGCATGAAATTTCACAGTGATGTTGTCTCTGGATGAAAACAGCTTCTAAGAGCAGCAAGACAACAGAAAACAGATGCAGCAGAGATGGCTTAACTTGTGATGCTGCCAAAAGTCACACCGCCGCAAGCAGCCAGAACTGTTTGAATTGGGAAAAGTTTGAAGGACTTTTGTTACTTTACACTCCTGTTTTAAAGCCTCTAATTATTTGTTTGTCAGTGGCTGATGGGGGTGGGGGTGGGGAGATGGTGAAAGACGAAGATGATTTATTTTCTAGGGCATTAGCTTTTACTGTCAGTGTTGAGTCCTGGTTCCTCCGCAATTTGGGGTGAAGCTGCTGGTTATGAGGTGCTTTCATATGTCACTCAAACGATTCTTCACCTCTGATTGTCCTTAACAACCAGGGGCCGGGCTGAGATGCTCTCCTGCAGCCCCAGGGTATAGATAGTTTGACAACAAAAAAAAAATAGAAATCATCTTTCTTGAACCTGTAAATTGTTGTACAAAATAATTTCAGGCCCGTTATAATGCTACAGTCTTACAGAAGGTCACAAAATCACTATAAAACAAGACACTGTGACTGACTGATTGATTGATTGATTACATTTATTTCAGACATATCAAAATTTACAAAACAAAATGAAAAGCGAAAACAA
Source organism: Hyperoplus immaculatus (assembly GCA_949357725.1). NCBI lineage: Eukaryota > Metazoa > Chordata > Actinopteri > Uranoscopiformes > Ammodytidae > Hyperoplus > Hyperoplus immaculatus. The sequence goes on along the minus strand of OX442350.1, from coordinate 18,770,570 downwards.
ATAACATATTGAATTGATATGCCTGAAAAGGAGTAGGAAGAAGTATAAGTTATTTAATCCTAACTCTTTTCCAAAGCTCAACAATTCATATTTATATTAGCTTCCTGTGTTCCTTATAATCTCTTTTACAAATCTATACAATTTTTTATACTATATTTGATATTTTATACATGATATTTACAATCCATACAAATATACAACTCCATATATATATATATATATATATATATATATATATATATATATATATATATATATATATATATATATATATATATATATATATATATATATCCATTATATACATACATACATCTATACAAACATATATATATGTCCATTATATTCATTTAAACAATCCATATATCTATATATTTGTACAATCCACATATATATATATATATATATATATATATATATATATATATATATATATATATATATATATATATATATATATATAAATACAAATATATATATATAAATACAAATATTCATACAATATGATGCACCATATTTACCCTTTAAATATATATATATATATATATATATATATATATATATATATATATATACAATTTTTTACATTTATTTTTTATTATTACTATTTTTAATTTTTTTTGTATACTTTCCTTCTTAAATCTCTCCCTCATCCCTGTACCTTCAGCAATGTAAATCATTGCTTTGAATTGTTTTTAACTGAATCATGTTGGGACTTTGCTTTAGCTCCGTGCTCATACCATTCCACAGTTTCACACCACCAATTGAAATGCATTGACATTTTAAAGTTGTGCGAACAGCTAGCATCTTAAAGTTTAACATCTTAAAGTTTAACTGTTCCCTCAAAGTATAACCCCCCTCTCTGTCAAAAAAAGTGTTTGAATGTTAACTGGTAGCAGTTTATTTCTTGCTTTGAACATGATTTGTGTAACTTGATATTCAACCAGGTCCTTGAACTTTATGATATGGGAATGTAAAAAGAGGAGGTAGGTGTGATCATAATATCCTGCTTTATTGATTATTCTTACGGCTCGTTTTTGAAGTGTGACTAGTGGTAGCAGTGAGCTTTTGTAAATGGTCCCCCAGTGACAACTTATTACACAAATTATAATACATACAACACACACTAACCAGTAGCATACATACACTGGATGCATCGCACAGACAGAAGAAGTAGTCTAGCAACTTTGAGTTTCTTGAAAAGCGCAATATAAATACAATATTATTATTATTATTTATACAGGTGCCGGGAGTGAATGTGAGCAAATTGCTGAATAATTGTCCCGACATGTTTCAAGTCTGTACAGATTGTCTGAGTCAGATTGTGGGCTTACATTTATGCCACACACTGCAGTCTGTTGATTGATCGACAGGATCATCCTTTCAGTGTGAGAGATAATCCGTTGTGTATAGTCATCTAGGAAAGAGTGAAGAGTCTTGTGTTTGGAGAAACATTTGTACACAGCTCTTTGTTTATTGGGTGGCGTTTTTCCTCTTCATTGAGTTAATCAGGAGGCTACACTGTCCCACCGCTATGATGTCATGATAGGTAAGTAGTGGTTTAACAGCTCTTACGCATATACTGTATACTCTGACCGCAGCTATCACCATCCAGCATAAACCCTGCCTACCAAGCATGGGTACTGTCTGTAGTGGAAACGCAAGCCGGATCTGGGTCAGAGTGCCCTGCCAAACCAAATTGTGCACTTTTTCCGAAAGGGTGTCCGACTTTTTAATTGTGTAACAATTTTTGAAATCTGCCATCACTAACAAAATAAACAAAAGGTTTTATTGAAAGGACAACCTGTTTTTTATTTGAAGTGTGGACTTACACTAGCAGACACTCACAGTACACACATCTTTGGACTGAGGACTGAGTGCCCTGCTGGCGGCGCATGTGGAAATAGTAGTTTCTCTCTAAGCAAGTCTCTGATCAAAGGGGATCGATTCCCCTGACCTTGTTGGAATCAAAGGGAAGGCTGGGATGGTCCTGTGCCGCTCCATTTCGCCCACAACCCATTCAGATGAGACCTTAACGTACAACCCCTAACTGTGGTAATGATGATGTGCAAATCAATAGGTGATTATGAGCCTTTAAGCCATAGTGTTAGGAGATGAAGTAACACAGTGGGACGATTGGGATAGAGCGAGAGCCGCAAATAGCGGCAGGACCCACACAGAAACAACTTGCATGGAATTGCCCACACACTGCAACAAATTCCAAATCTAACCAAGTATATTGGTCAAATATCTTATAAAAAATATATATAGTATATATAGAGGGACTTGTAAATTCAATAAACTTGAATTGGAAATTAGGATTTCAAGTCTGGCTTACTATGACAAAAAAAGCTCTTCCTATTACTAGCAACATGCGCATTGTGAGTATTTTTGGCTTACTCCAAAATATCTCATCTTAAAATGCTAAAATATATTTTATATATAATATATAAAGTACATATATACAATATAAAAAGCAGGTGATTATCTTTTATCTACAACAGTGCCACTTATTCATTACTTGAATTAAGTTCAATATCAAGAGATATTACCAAGTGAATTTTTGATTATTCCATGGAGTTTTTAACCTATTACAAGTATGACACAACTTTTTTATATTTCTTTTTTAGTTTTTAAACTTATTTTTGAAGAAGCTTATTTTCTAGTGCATGTTCCCCTGCAAATACATGGACAACATTATTTATACCCTACCTGCCCCTCGGACACACACTCGTTCACGCACACACACACACACACACAGATGACACTTACTTGTCATTGTGACCGTCTGCGCTTAACTCTATTACTAATGACCAGCCCAGCAGAAACTCTTGCTTTAGCAAATCCCCTCTATTTTACATTAAATCCCATACTGAATGTATAAGAACTGAAATAATCTTTGTAAATTCTACACTATTATTATTTTTTTCACTTTTTGTTATTACGAAACCTATTAATGCTCCATATTAATATGCAAGGAGCTTTCAGGGTTTAGTATACATCACTGAAAGTAATTATGGATAAGAGCAATATCTCCCAGTGAGGTGTGGTGCATTAGGAAGGCGAACACTGCCCTCTTCAGATTGTCAGCAGTATATCAGCATGATGGAGCCACTGGCATTTCCCCTCTATGTTAACATCTCAATATTGCCTCAAATCGCTGTGTTTGTCTGTGTTTTTGTCGCTCACGCTCCCTGTGATAGGTTTTTATTTATTTTTTGTTCTCTTGTCAACTTCAACACTAATATCTCTTTGCCAATAGGATGTCCCAATTCTTGTGGTCAGATTTAGTATGCTTTTGCAAGATTTTTAGTGTCAAAATCAGCATGCTATTTGAGCAATTCTGACCCACAATCCAGTACGCTCCGGAAGTGACATCTGTGTCAATAGAGCCTCTTTGTGAAAACAACCGGGGATGCGACAGCAATATAAGCAAGAGGCAGGATCAAGGCGCAATGCATGCTAACTAGATTATTTTTATGATCAGCTATACTGCTGTGCAAAGCCAAAAGACTGTAACTTAAATTTTTTCAAAAATGAGTTTTTGTCATTTTTGAAACAGTGGCCATCAGTTTTATTATGCGAATATATATATCGTGAGTCAATTCTGTTGTTTTCTTACCAAAATAAGATGCTGTTTTTGCCATAACTTCCAAAAGCAGAGGGAAAGCCACAGGCAGAAGACCGTAACGTCAGTTGCGGTCCTTTGGCTTTGTTTTCGCGTCGCTATGGAATGTTCGGATTAAGTTACGGCGCTCTGCCTTTGTTTTACTTCTTTATATGTCCATGGTTTTACAAAGCACCAAAGTGAAGTTACTGTTTACAGCGCTGGAGTTACGGTGATTTGCCTAAGTATTGCCTGTAATTGAAGCACTTCTGCGCTTTCACATTAGCATTTCACTGGAGAAACGTGAGTTGGCTTTTATTTTGAAGTAACAGGAAGGTAAACGCTGAAGCGGGCAGCAACTTCACAGAGCCCACTGAGCTCGGCATCGCTCCAGTAGCTCCTGCTGTCTCCACACAGCTATCGGATAAATGCCAGATTATAAAACACGCATTTAAAAATGCGGGCTCACTGTCAATAACAATTTGGGACAACGTCTCAAAAGTAATGGAAACGCGTGACTGCTCCGCACAAAGCGGGACATCTGGTCACCCTACTTCTGTAACACGCACATTAACTTCAATAAAGTAAGTAATAAGCTGCCTGCCAATGACAGTCCAGTCCACTCACTGACAGAAAACAACGCGAGCGAGATGGCGATGCCACAAGACACACCTCCCTGGCTCGGAGAAAACATAGCCTGAACGATAAACCAATCCAGAAGATCCTAGATCGCAGCTTACCTTTTCTTGAAATCTGGTCAAAATCCATGGCAAAAAAATATCCACTGAGGAGAAAAATCCATTGTCTAAATCCATAAACAGTTATCAGTATTATTAGCCCATTCGCTGGCTTGTATATTTTCCGGTGCGGTGCCAAGTGATCAGCTGTCATAAAGTGATTTCGGTCTCACGGCACTTGCTGAATAGGCTACCACTTTTAAACATCTAGGCTATGTAGCCTAGTCTAAAAGTATGTCTTCATACAAGAATGCAAATTTGCTCGTGCCATCTCTGGATTTTCAGGGTATGAAGTGGGGCCTAACCAAACACCAATGTGTTTGTGAAAGTGTGTATTACAAAAATGTTTTTCATAATTATAAAGAGTATTATAAAGAATAGTTGTGGGAAGAATTAAGTCCCTGATATCCGGACTCCCCCCCCCTCTCCCTCTAATAAAAATATACATATATTTTCTATTCCATCAACAACGCAGTGTTTTTTCACTGACTCTAGAAAACTTGCACATAATGGCATCAAACACAACCATATTCCTATAAGTGTATCAGAATTATAAATGGCATATAAGAGAATACATTTTACTGACATCCAACCTTTCAAATGTAAGAAAAAAAATATATAGGTAGATACTTTTAAGTGTTATTTTATCTCAAATAAGTACAACCATATTTTTTTTTAATTTTCCAAAAATTAACAATTTTAGCCATAAAATTCTCATTATTGTTATTTTTTTAATATTCAATTTGTGTAGTATTATGCCTAACAACACAACGCTCACTTAATGCTATCATTGTTATCACAGGAAATGTTGATATAGAGTGATACAAATCCAAATTGTCAATAGAATAGAAGTTAAGGTCGTTTGCCTTTGTATGACCCCATTATTGTTTTGCAGATAATACAAAGGCAGAGTATAGTAACTTCCGAATACGGGTCAAAGTTCAAGTTAAAATTTTAGATTTTTGGGGGATAAATAACTTCCTTTTCATACAATAGCATGCCACATTTTCAAGTATCTACCTAAAACTGATTTGGCAGGACAACAAAATAACTTTCAACTAATTTTTCTCAGTTCTACACTCTGGTGAGTTAAGGTCTTTTGCCTTTGTAGGGCAGTATAGTATGTAGAATAGAGAAATAGAGAGTATGCGATTTGGAACGCAAGTAATGTCTTCAATATCACGACTTTCTTCTTGTAAGTCAAAGTTGAAATTCGGTTGAAGCTTCTTATTGGATGAACAGAGAAAAATGGAAAAGTCATAGAGCGGTCATGAAGGCCACTTGTGGTTAATGTGTTTAGACTTGTAATTTCAGCCCTTTGCCAAACCCCACTAATGCCGGCCTACACCACTTAATTTAAGAAGGATCAGGGGCAAAAGACGCAATCTCTTGGGCACACTCCGAGCCTGTGCTTTAACACCAGATTTCTCCCATGCTCCTCTTTTAGGGAAGTGAGCGGAGCCAATAAAACATTTTTCTCAGAGAGAGGTAAGTGTTTCTAAAATAGTTACACAGCACTGTTCATTACCCTCCCGACAGCTGCAAGATTGCTATTAGGATTTTATTTCCAAGATATATAAAAAAGAAGCTGTTTCACCACACAGGCAGATCATTTTAACAGTAGAATCAATTTTGCTCATTAAAAGATAATATAACTTCTTCGGAAATGTGCCCTTGTTCTTTGAAGTACAGTGACCATCTTAAAAGTTATGGAAGTTGTCTTATGGTTATCTTTTTCATATACTGCATTAGAGTTGTGTACAATTTGACCATTAGTTCACTTTGTCACACATTTCTATCCATCCACATTCATGAAGGTTACGAAGGGTAATGAGAATGTGTAAAAAATAATGATTGTAAATCGTGCCAATATAAGATATAAGATACATTTTTTGTGTTAACGCCTGTGCAGATGGATTGTGTTCATCTTTGTGTACGGAAAATGTACTTAACTATAGTATATATAGTAGATTAAAAATATATTTAAATTAATATAATTGTGTGAAATTAACTGATGGTAACGTGGGGGAGGAGGGGACAGTTGCATATTTACACACTTTGTTAAGTTTGTTAAAAAACGTATTGCTGAAATAAACTCTTCATTCATTCATTCAAAGGTAGCTATGGCCCTGAACACATTTACAGTCATATGAAAAAGTTTGGGAACCCCTCTCAGCCGGCATAATAATTGACTCTGCTTTCACAAAAAAAAGATAAAAGTGGTATGTCTTTAATTTACCAGGAACAGCTAAGTACTGGGGTGTTTTCCAAACAAAGATTTTTTGAAAAGCAGTATTTGGTTGTATGAAATAAAATAAAATGTGAAAAACTGGCTGTGCAAAAATATAGGAACCCTTGTGGTTTTGTTGATTTTAATGCCTGTAACAGCATGTAAAACTGATTACTTTAAACACAAAGTTGGTTGGATTATGTTGTTAAAGAGGACCTATGATGCTTTTTGACTTTTATGACCTATAAACGTTGTTATGATGATTTATAGTCATGCTTAACCATACTAGATTATCAAATAATGACTTACATGCATTTCGACGTATTCCCTGCTGACCATCTGGGGTGTCTGTGCAGAGGACTAAACACTATTCTAGCCAGTCGAGAAGTCACGTGTTCAAAGCGGTCTACCCTTCCGTAACTTCATGACGTCGCATGTAACTTCGTGAAGTCACCACGCGGATGTTTCCATGTATGGTAATGCTGTCACTTCCCTGTTCGCGTCTGCCTCGCGCCCTTATAGGTCCATGCTCGCGCTTCCCGCCACTGAAAGTGTTCCGGAAGGAAGGTAACCAATCACAACGGAGTGGGGTTTGCAGGAGGGGGGAGGGGAGCGGAGATGGCCGAAGCACAGGCGGAGGGAGCCGAAGCACACACACTCAAGTGTTGACAGGATGTGCTGGATCGCCAAAATAAGAGAAAGAGCTTCCCGAAAATCTACATAGTTTTTTGTGATGTGATTCGTGTCAGGTTGCTCTATAGCAGTGTAAAACAAGAAATTAAGACCAGAAAAGTAGCATAATAGGTCCTCTTTAAGCCTTAAACCTCATAGAAATGTCTGTTTACTCATGAGAAAAGGTATTTAGGTGCCTAAATGCAAGTTGCACTTCTCTTTGACTCTCTGCTGAAGTGAGACAGAATGGGATCATCAAAACAGCTCCCAAAAGATCTGAAAAACAAAGATTGTTCATTGTCATGGTTTAGGGGAAGGCTACAAGAAGCTTTCCCAAAGGTTTCAATTGTCAATTTCGACTGTAGGGAACGTTGTCAGGAAATGGAAGGACACAGGCATAGTGGCAGTTAAACCAAGGCATGGCAGACCAAGAAAAAAACAGGAGCGGCATAGGTGGAGGATTGTGAGAATGGTTGCACACAATCCACAGATCACCTCCAAAGGCCTGCAAGAACATCTGGCTGCAGATTGTGTATCTATACATCGTTCAACCATTCAGCGCAATTTGCACCAAAACATCTGCTTTTTATAAAGACCAAATAACTTAATTTTTGTCTCATCAGTCCAAAGCATTTTCTTCCAATATGAATCTGGCTTGTCTAAATGAGCTTTTGCATACTCCATGCAACTGTATCTGTGGCGTGGGCGCAGAAAGGGCTTCCTTCTCATCACCCGGCCATACAGACGTTTTGGTGCAAATTGCACTGAATTGTAGAACCATGTACAGATACACAATCTGCAGCCAGATGTTCTTGCAGGTCTTTGGAGGTGATCTGTGGGTTGTGTGCAACCATTCTCACAATCCGCCGCATATGCCGCTCTTGTACTTTTCTTGGTCTGCTAGACCTGGGTTTAACTGCAACTGTGCCTGTGTCCTTCCATTCCCTGACAACGTTCCTTACAGTAGAAATTGACAATTGAAACCTTTGGGAAAGCTTCTTGTAGCCTTCCGCTAAACCATGACAATGAATAATCTTTGTTTTTAAGATCTTTTGGGAGCTGTTTTGATGATCCCATTCTGTCTCACTTCTGCAGAGAGTCAAAGAGAAGTGGAACTTGCATTTAGGCACCTAAAATACATTTTCTCATGATTAAACAGACCTTTATATGAGGTTCAAGGCTTAACAACATAATCCAACCAATTTTGTGTTTAAAGTCCTCAGTTTTACATGCTGTTACATGCATTAAAGTCAGCAAGACCACAAGGGTTCCCATATTTTTGCACAGCCAGTTTTTCACATTTAATTTCATACAACCAAATACTGCTTTTCAAAAAAATCTTTGTTTGGAAAACATCCCAGTACTTAGCTGTTCCTGGTAAATTAAAGACATACCACTTTTATCTTTTTTGTGTGAAAGCAGAGTCAATTATAATGCCGGCTGACAGGGGTTCCCAAACTTTTTCATATGATTGTACATTAGAGAGTAATATTTCACATAACAAGTGTGCTCACTTAACCATATATTGCTGGAAAAACTACGGTTCCCTTACATTGGATTTTGATGGGACTTTTACTTGGAATGGAGTATTTCTACACTGTCGTATTGGCATGTTAACATAGGTAGCTGTTCTTTGAATACCTCTTCTACCACTAAGTGCCATACACTAGTTCAGCATTTGCAAATTCATTTCTGATGTTTCTGACGTTCTCTTTTATGATGGAAGCTGTTCATTTTGCTAGCAGCAGAGTAGAGGACAAGATGAAGAGGAGACAGACTGAGGTCCTGGAGCTGCTGATAGTGCTGACAAGCTGCTGCTTATCACTGCTACTGCTGCTGGAAAGGATTGTTGGAGGGTAGGAACACGTCGGCACTCACACTCAACTGCTCATCTGCAATCACTGCCACTCTCCTTGTATGAAGAAAGAGCGTAGAGTGACCACTAGGCTGCACTACTGATACACTGGTAACTCTGAGCTTCAAAGGCAGACAATGAGTCATGTGAAATGTACATTTTGGAGACAGATATATTTGTATGCAGGCTTTCCTCGTATCAATCATAGCGGTGTGTTCTTACTTAAACACATACATGTATTTGGAGAAAGATTCACTCAGTGAAAGGGGAAGTAACAAATGTAAAGTTTGCTGCGATAATGATTTATTGGGAGAAAGCAAGCCCATGTAAAATCAGACATTCAGCACCACCATATAGCCAGAATAGAATGATCCAACTTTTGTGAATATCAAACTGTGAGATTGGAAGTCGAATCAGGCTCCTTCCACAGAATCGGGGAATAGTTGACTATTATATAGCGACAAGCACTTATACCATTCCCACATAAGGAAGATTTGATGGTTTTTGCTATTTTGACTTAAAGCAGCTCCGAGTAACATTTAAATATCTTTTAAACAGCCTCATGTTTCCTCTCTCTGATAATCATAAATTACCTTTAACAGCAAACGAGACCATCAGTGCAAAGAAAGACGTTTTTATATAGTTTTTATTACTGCATTTGGTCTGGTCGCACACCCAGTCCGATTTTCGGTTCATGCGTGCATGCTCTATGGCAGTGGTTCTCAATTATTTTCTGTCATGGCCCCCCTAGGGGACAGACATTTTTTCGCACTTTTTTAAACTGTAAACATAGTTAAGGTGGTGTTTTTTTATTATTATACGCCAATAGGCCTTCTGTGATGCGATAACCAATAATTAATTAATGTTATTATTAGTCTAATTGCTTGATTTCTTTTTAAATAGCCTACAGAGACACTTGGAGACACGTGGACATTTATTTACTGCAAATCGCGGCCTTTCGCGCGGATATGACCATACTCAAGCACACATCGCCTTGCTAGCACTTTGACAAAAAAAGAAAACATTTTTTTTTTGGTCAGTTGGAAATCAAGGCAGCCCGTGCCCCCCCCCCCTGACAACTCACGGCGCCCCCCACCATTTGAGAAGCACTGCTCTATGGTCATATATCCATATTGGTCGCAGATTTCAGTGTGGCGCAGCAACACGATTTGAGAAGCCTATCCCTCCAGCTGAGGGAAGGGGAGCGGGAGCCTTGTTTGAGACAGTTGTTTGTCGTCATAATGACTGATAACGGGGCTGAACCATCAAAGAAAAAAAAGAAAATGCAATGAAGAAAAGCTAAAAGGGAGAGATAGGTGGGCGGGAGGGCGTTGCCATGCAACGAATACACAATTTCACGGGAGCGAACCTAGACTGCAGTGTTTACTCCTAAATGAATGAGCGGTAGCCTACTAAAACAAAGTTTACTTTGCCTCACCAGCATCATCAGATGACCATTATTCATCTGAAATAGTCATTATTTACAACAACATAAACACATTACCTCATTGTGGTCCATACTAACTGCCGTCTCTCGTTCATTCGCTTTCTGTGAGGACACGTAATCTTTCAGCTCCGTGAGAGGTGACACTGCATCAACTCATTGCAATCAGGTGTGTGTAGCACTGACTGGCATTAGTTGATGCTGTGTCACTAACCACTCTCACGGAGCTGAAAAGAGTGCCCTCACACTTTCAACACGGACATGCACTATAGCAGGGGTGGCCAACCTGCGGCTCGCGAGCCTCATGCGGCTCTTTGCCTTGCTTCGTGCGGCTCTTCAGTTCATATCAAATTTTTGATTATAATTTTTTTTTCTATACTTTTTTTTTGTGTGGGCCTATGTGTGTGCATGTTCGCAAACGTTTCATACGGCTCTTACGTTCGTTTTACATGTTGTTTATTTAATTTTTTTATTTTGTTAATGTGAATGTGTATGCCTGTTCGCAAATGTTTAATTGAGGACGCAACATAACGTTCGCAAACGTTTGGTGTGGACGCAACCTAAAACTGCCCGCTCAGCTTGGAGGGAGGTTTTCCGTGAGTAAACAATTTGTCAAGTTCGCTCCGACACAGAGTGGGAGAGTTTATATTTTTAGTTGAACGTTATACCAAGCCATTCTGCCTTATATGCCGGGCGTCATTAGCGCATTTCAAGGCTTCAAATCTTCAGCGCCACTTCAGCTCACTCCATGCTAAAAGTAAGTCCCACTAAGCAACATGAATAGTAAGAGAAAAACGCTATTGTAAATTGTTATATTTTTGTTTGTGGACTTGGTTGAACTGAGAGTTTGTGTGTGAGGCAGTGCACACAATGTTCATTGTTGAAAATGACTGGCCTGTCTTCTTAGTACTGTAGGAGTCCAGTTCTGTCATTATCACAGGGGCGGACTTAACGATCTGGGGGCCCGTTTCAAGTCCTAGTGTGGGGCCCCCCGTTTTTTTTTTTTTTTTTTTTTTTTTTTAATAAATAATGCGAAAATTAAAAAGATTGTGGAATCCAGTTGGTTCTTCGACGGATTATGAGATAATAGGCCCCTGGACCAAGACTCTCAAAGGGCCCCCCCACTCCTACCTATCCAGTCAGTTACACTGACTTTTACACACAGATACAATTATTGGTAAAAAACATATTAAGAAAGTCAGTGTTTCCCAGATGATTTTGGGACACTGGGAGGGACCCTGGTCCTTGTTGGGGGGTCAGGGAGCATTGCACACTGGAAGAAAATGTGTACCGTTTTAAAGTAAAATGCATCAATCTGATGCACTTAGAGAGGAAAATTTAGAGGCTAAATCAAATCTTGAGCTGCAGAAGGAACATTATTTTTCTGATTTTTCTTAAGCGGGCAGCATCCTTTACTCTGCAACTGCAAAAACAGTAGATTGGTCTGCAGACCCATTTTATATGATGGAGAGACCCATTTCAACAGATAAAGGGTGGATAGCTACTTTTTATGAACAGTATAGAATTTACACATAGAAAGTTTATTCCTGTATATGTGTGGGGGCCTTAGAGGCCCCTCATGAAGCCCCTAAGACAGAGCTAATAATGCTGTTGCTTTACAATTGCTCTTGTATTTCTCCCCTACTAGTTGAGGGGCCCATGATGATTTATTTCCTTATATTTAGGCTATTCCTTTTTGGAACCTTTTATTGACATGAGTGACTTAGCTCTTTGACTATAAGACATGTAAAGTTATCAGTACCTTAGCTTATGGCCCCCTTGAGCCCTTGTGCCCCTGGGCCTGGTAGCATGCACAAGCATTATCTATTTAAAAAATAATAATAATACAAAATTCAACTGAAACGGGTGAAACATAGTTAAGGCCGTTACTGCATTATCATTTTGGTTGTGACATTTACAGTAAATCTGACTGAGCAGAGGTCTGTGTGTGTGTGTGTGTGTGTGTGTGTGTGTGTGTGTGTGTGTGTGTGTGTGTGTGCGCGTGTATGAGGAAGGGATGGGGGGATGTTCATGTGTACCCGTGTGTACGATGTGGCTCTTTGCAGTAATACAGTAAAAAATGTGGCTCTTAGTCTCTGACTGGTTGGCCACCCCTGCACTATAGCCTATTGCTTCCTGATTATTTGAATCTCGCACGCCCGGCACGAGCTAGAAAACAGCTTCACGACAGCTGACGTCGTAAAAATACTACCGCTTTTGTCCAAAGGGGCCGCCAACGTGCCATGTTACTCGTAGTGGCTTTAATATATTGTGACTATTTGAAACTGTCATGACCTATTTTGAGTTCTGTGGCTATAGGGAGTTGTACATGTTGACGACCAAAAAACAGAGAATCACTGACGTACTCTTCCACAGGAGGCCAAACCTTCAGTCTTGTAGGCCTATTGCATCAGTTGATTTGTTGGCCATGAGGTTATAGCATTTGTAGTTGTGTGTTATCTCTCTGTGGTGTGTCCACCCTCACCATGATACCCGGCTTGGTCTCCAGAGATGTGGCTCAGGGCTGCTGCAGGTATCTGGCTCCCTCCCTCTGTGCGGATGTCTGTCTCATCCAAAAGAAAAACAGCCTTAATCAAATCTAGCCAGAAAAGAAGTTTGTATGGTTTGTTGTTTGTATTGTTTGTAAGGTTTGTGCACAGACTACTTTAGATTCATATCTTTCTCTGGGTCAAACATATATCCAAACAATTAAGTTAGTCCTTATTTGTACTTAACGCAGCAACAGTTGTAATGTCACCAATATGTTGTTAAATTTAGATTAATATTTTAAATCCGGCTTTATCCAACATCTAGATTTTCGTTTTTTAAGGATATGCAAATGTACATGTTAGATATTGCCAAAATTGCATATTTTTTCTGACATTTTTATTTTTGTTTCTACACTATGTGTCTCGCCTTAAACTGAAAATAAATGATGATCCGACATTGTTTGCCATATAGCGCAGGCCGTCAACAGCGTCTCTCTGATCGTTCTATCAACATGTGAATATTAGATGTTTGGATGTTTTATAAACAATCCCTATAAATGTTGTTTGCATTCAATAAAGTCTGCCCTCGTTGTCCTCCTCAACATGACTGTTGTGTCACTATGAAAACATTGTTGTAATGTTGTTAACAGTTCGGCCAAAAAGTAGATTCCAGTCTCACATTGCTGAAGTGACCACAATGTGCACATCCAAACACATCATTTATCATTCAGTACTGAGAGTGGGGAAAACACATTCCTGTGTTCACTATAATGATTTGGTTTCTACTGCAAGCTATGGTCCATCGGGCTCATTATATAAGTAACCTCTATGCTCTGTGTAGCAGCATATTCACTTAAAGTGAAGCTACAGTATATGCATGCGTAGCTGAACATCTCATACCATTGAAGATCTATCTATTGAGGTCTCGTGCAACTCTCAGCTCTTTTAAATCAAATCTGAAGACTTTTCTGTTTCACTTCTAACCTGCAATGTTTATTTCTCTTTTCTCCCTTTTAATATATCTTAAATACAATTTCTAATGTCTCATCTTAATGTGTTGTATCCCGCTGTAAAGCACTTTGAATTGCATTGTGTCTGAATTGTCCTATATACATAAACTTGCCTTGCCTTGCCACCAATACAAATGGAGTGTATGCTATGTTTAATTTGGAATAAAGTTTTTTAGGATGTGCTATAAATCACAGTGGCTGTGAAATACTTTTGTGTATAGTGCACATAGGTTTGGAGCAAATGTCCATGTGGAAAGTTTGTTTTTTGTTGCACGATAGCCTTAAAGGGTGTGACCATCATAGTCATAGGTAATGTAGGTGCATCTGTACATGTCAGGCGTATGTGAGATTTCACGTCCATACTCCGTTCCCACCACTTGTGTCATCATTATGCTTTTTTCTCAAACTGCACTATTTTACCTCTGTATAGAAACTCATGGAGAAGTCTGTCTATTTGGTGAAAAACATCATTTAATACAGCAAAGGCGAAGTGAGCAATATATTTCTGTTAACATACGTGTTAAATTGCTCCATATTCATAGAGTGATCACTTATATCAGGGGTGTCAAACTCATTTTCACAAAGGGCCACTCTACGATATGATAATCACGGTAACACTTTACAATAAGGGTACATTAATTAATGGTTAGTTAATGCTTAATAAGGTTTAACTAACCATTAGTTAACTGTTAACTAATGTGTGTAGTAAGCATTTACTAATGGTATTCATGTTAACTAAGGTATTAATTACTACATTATGTACTGTTTATAAATATCCTATATTAACCTTAGTTAACTCATTAATTAAGCTTGAACCAACAGTTGATTAATATAATAATAAGCATTAACTAACTGTTAACAAATGTAATTTGTGTAACATTACTTAAGCATAATTAACCATTTATTAATGCTCTTTGTGACCCTTATTGTAAAGTGGGAACCATTTATCCATTAAGTAACACTTAATAAATGCACACCAGTGCTGAATAGGCATTACTGAAGCATAATTAATCATAATAGGCATTACTTAAGTGTAATTAACCATTTACTAATGGACTTTGTGACCCGTATTGTAAAGTGAGAACCATTTCTCATGAATTAACACCTAATAAAGGCATACTAGTGCTGATTAAGCATCACTTGAGCATAATTAACCATTTCTTAATGTTATTTGTGACCCTTATTGTAAAGTGGGAACCATTCATCACTTGTTACACTTAATAAATGCAAAATAGTGCTGAATAAGGATTACCTAAGTACAATCCATCAGTCAACATTGCTCTTTGTGACCCGTGTACATTCTCTATAATAACAATATTAAACATACTAAAATATTTCCAACTGGAAATCAATTCATGACAACAATCTGTTATCAACACAATTCAGTCACAATTTAAAAAAGAAAGAAAATGTTTTTTTATTTTGAATCTTTAGTTTTATTTGGAAACACGACTCTCACATTTGACATGAATACCGTCAAGGAACTCCAAAATAGTTTCTTCAACAAATTATATCCAGTTTAATGATTTTCTCTGAAAGTAACAAACAGGAGGAAATGGATTACTAACAGCAATGGTAAAACACACTGACTCAACAGTTAGGTTTAACAGGTAAATATGTATTTTCTACTCTCTCTTCCTTGAAGTGTATATCATTGTTGCAACATAAACAACAATAAAATACAGAAAGAACATAACAGTTCCATTTTTTATTATGGACTAAAGATAAAACAAAATAATGATCACTTTCTTGTGACTAAACACTAGTTTAACCTGGCCCTATCACTGTTATTTGAATGAACACATATGTATTTAATTTAACCTTTATTTATACTCGAAAGATCAGTTGAGGGGTGACCCTCATTTATAATCTTTCGCTCTCTTTAGATCCAGTTCTTGGGTTTGCTGGCCACTCCAGGCCTGGGTGCTCCTCTCCAAATGAAGCAGTTGGGCTGGAATCCAAGAATCTTGTCTAATCACCAAGTTGATGTACATGGAAAAAATGAAAATAATCAGTTAACAGTTCAGATGCATTTTTGTTTCCTTTATCTAAATCATTATAGCATAGCATTACGGTTCCACATTGTGTATTATTATTATAACATAATGCATTGCATTGCTGAAACTGAAATATCTTTGGTACCTTAATCAAATAAAATTCTCACTGAACCTTTAACAAGTTGACACTATTTTTCCATTCAAAAAACATGTAATCTCTATGACGATTCTACACAACACATGCTCAGCTTAAGCCCATTTTAGCCTGGAATAGCAACGTGCACTTTGAATAAGGAAAAGGCTTACATGTGTTCACATATGGTTTGGTGTCTATAAACACACACTTTATTTAGCCACCGCTACAATTACTGCTAAAAGTTACCTGTGAAGCTAGCCAGCACAAGCCTCATGCTAACGGTGCTATGCTAGCGGGAGTCTGCATCACTAATATATTTCACATTATTCATTTCTTACATACACACACACAACTATATCATCTCACGAATACCTTAGTTAACTCACCAATAATTTTGTTGGGCTAATGGCAGCATACTGTAATTGTAACCACCACTGGTCTTTTGTGAGAATAAAGCACATAGCTGCTGGCCTGCTGCTTCACTGTCCAGACACACATCCTCTTTCTTGCTGGCTGATCGCTGGGCGAGTTCAAGTGCTTGAAAAACGTGGGTAATCCTAATGTCAATAAGGTTTGTAAAGAAATATTTTTCTTAAGTAAAGTCTCAAACATATTTTCACCTTCCCAAAGTTGAAAATACATTGCATACATACATGCATTCCCTCTACAGCCATTGTTGATTATCAATAGCCTATTATTGATCATATAAATCACCTATAGATCTCGTTTTTTACTGGATCCTGGCCACTGGGAGGATAGAAAGACGGATGTGTGCCTGGACAGTAAAGGCAGCAGCTGAGCTACGTGCCAGCTTGACCTGACCGACCCATTATTCTCACACAAAAGACCAGTGGTGGTTACAGTTATGCTGCCATTAGCCAAATTAAATTATTGGTGAGTTAATTAAGGTGTTAGTGAGATGATATAGTTGTGTGTATGTAAGAATACTTTGAAATATATTAGCGACACAGCCTCCCGCTAGCATAGCAACGTTAGCATTAACACGCTGCTATATGAGCAGCGTTAGCATGAGGCTTGTGCTGGCTAGCTTCACAGGTAACTTTTAGCAGTAATTGTAGTGGTGGCTAAATAAAGTGTGTGTTCATGGACACCAAACCGTATGTGAATAAATGTTAGCATTATTCCATATGCAAAGTGCATGTTGCTATTTCTTGCTAAAATGAGCTAAAGCTGAGCATGTGTTGTGTAGAATGGTCATAGAGATTACATGTTTTTTGAATGAAAAAATAGTGTCAACTTGTTAAAGGTTCAGTGAGAATTTTATTTTATTAAGGTACCAAAGATATTTCAGTTTCAGCAATGCAATGCATTGTGTTATAATAATACACAATGTGGAACCGTAATGCTATGCTATAATGATTTAGATAAAGGAAACAAAAATGCATCTGAACTGTTAACTGATTATTTTCATTTTTTCCATGTACATCAACTTGGTGATTAGACAAGATTCTTGGATTCCAGCCCAACTGCTTCATTTGGAGAGGAGCACCCATGCCTGGAGTGGCCAGCAAACCCAAGAACTGGATCTAAAGAGAGCGAGAGATTATAAATGAGGGTCACCCCTCAACTGATCTTTCGAGTTTTATTTTTGTTTATGTTGCAACAATGATATATACACTTCAAGGAAGAGAGAGTAGAAAATACATATTTACCTGTTAAACCTAACTGTTGAGTCAGTGTGTTTCACCATTGCAGTTAGTAATCCATTTCCTCCTGTTTGTTACTTTCAGAGAAAATCATTAAACTGGATATAATTTGTTGAAGAAACTATTTTGGAGTTCTTTGACGGTATTCATGTCAAATGTGAGAGCCGTGTTTCCAAATAAAACTAAAGATTCTACATAAAATAAAATTCTCTTTTTTAAATTGTGACTGAATTGTGTTGATAACAGATTGTTGTCATGAATTGATTTCCAGTTGGAAATATTTTAGTATGTTTAATATTGTCATTATAGAGAATGTACACGGGTCACAAAGAGCAATGTTGATTGATGGATTGTACTTAGGTAATCCTTATTCAGCACTATTTTGCATTTATTAAGTGTAACAAGTGATAAATGGCTCCCACTTTACAATAAGGGTCACAAATAACATTAAGAAATGGTTAATTATGCTCAAGTGATGCTCAATCAGCACTAGTATGTCTTTATTAGGTGTTAATTCATGAGAAATGGTTCTCACTTTACACTAAGGGTCACAAAGTCCATTAATAAATGGTTAATTACACTTACGTAATGCCTATTCAGCACTGGTGTGCATTTATTAAGTGTTACTTAATGGATAAATGGTTCCCACTTTACAATAAGGGTCACAAAGAGCATTAATAAATGGTTAATTATGCTTAAGTAATGTTACAAAAATGACATTTGTTAACAGTTAATTAATGCTTATTATTATATTAATCAACTGTTGGTTCATGCTTAATTAATCGGTTAACTAAGGTTAACATAGGATATGTATAAACATTACATAATGTAGTAATTAATACCTTAGTTAACATGAATACCATTAGTAAATGCTTACTAGACACATTAGTTAACAGTTAACTAATGGTTAGTTAAACCTTATTAAGCATTAACTAGCCATTAATTAATGTACCCTTATTGTAAAGTGTTAGCATAATCACACTAAGGGCCAGACTGACATACTTTCTTTTTAATCGAAAAATAAAAAGAACATATCTAAGTAAGTATATAAACTGCGTAAAATGGCTAGTTTTCGCTTCAACATTTTTTGGGGACAAATTATAGGTGGGGGGTATGGGGGTGCTCCCCCCAAAATGTTTGAATGTCAAACACTTAATTTCCTGCATTCTGGTGGATTTTTATCCACCGATCTGTGCCTTTTCGGCATCAATTTATGGTGGAAATGTCTTAATTTATGGAAAAGACAACATTTAGGTTCCTGTTGAAACAATTATAAAGGACTATAATGCAGTAAGGCTCTCAGGCATTCTGGATTGAGCCACAATATTTATTCTCCTGGATTTTTCTAAACTTTCTGCACATTCAAAACATATCACATGTTTTGTTTTTTTAGGAATCATGACGCAGCACCAGTGTTAGCTATTTATGACACTTTACATTGGTAATGAAATGCCAAGCCACCATTGGAAACAAAAGGGGTGGGCTATCAGCAGCTAGCTAACGTTAGCTAGTTGGCTATATTGTAACTTAAAGCAAAAGTTAGAAACCAGATAATTTTGGCATTAATCCTTAGACACTTGACACAATCAATCATCAATATTAGCATGCTATTTAGCCACATATATTGGCCTATTTACAGCCCTCAGAAAACTGACAGCTCTTCTTAGATGCAAGTTAATCAATTCATGGCTTGAAATCCTGAGCTGTGGAACTTTCAGCACACATTCCTAGCTGTAAACCACATACGTTTCCTAACAGTTGGGAGCGTATGCAACGTGCGGATATGGCACTGGCTCCATGAAGATTTTTATTTTTTTTTCAGAATTGATTCAAATCGGCCGAATTGATTCGCAGGCCAGATCAAAACGTGTCACGGGCCACATCTGGCCCGCAGGCCTTGAGTTTGACACATGTGACTTATATTGTGCTCGCTTCATAACACAGGTCTCTCACTCACCCACTCTGCATGAAATTCGCAAATAAACTTTTCTGAGATCCCACAACCTGATATCCAATCAGAAGAGAGAACGCAACAAACGGGTACGTCTCTCTGCTGGTGCATGTGCAGAGAGCGACATATGGGTGAATGTTTATGCGCCTACAATGGCGGATCAGGTAAACATCCTTCCTAATGTCTGTATTGATGGTTTTTATCTTGTTTTATCGCACTTACAGATCTGAGATGATGCTAGATAACTCGCTGCTCGAAGACCGCAGTGCATTAATGTGGTGACGTAGGAACGAGGGAGGGGACGGCTAACTGCAGTCACTGACAGGAAGTTAGCCAAAAGAACCATTTCGCTCACAGCACCTTTAATGTATTTGGACTAAGAGCATGTTGCATTAGTGGCTTTTAGGGCAGGGATTCTTTCAAATCACCCACATTTTCAAAGATGTTTTGAGATTACTTTACGCAAGTGTGTGCTTTGCCTGAAGAAGGGTTCAAATAGTTTTACTCTGAAAATCCATATGTAAATGGGAAGTTACTGGTTGGTGTAATGATTCCTCCTCTTCACAATGGCCATGACGAGATTCCTTCCAAACACGTAAACACCTGTTCACACACTGACTCAAAGTACCCTTGTTTCTCACAATCCTGAAATGTTGCAGTTGTGTTTAGTGAAATATACTCAGCTCCTTTCATGTAGTGGATCATTGAGATGGACATGATTGGTTCTCTCCAGGATATTTACATAAAGAGAATACATTTGTATGAAGTTGTCCCTTTCTCCGCTTCCTCCGGTTGGCAATTTTTTGATTCTCGAGTTGCTGTCGACGGCGCCAGGATGTTATTTTCAGATTAATTTCAAAATGAATGGCATCCTGTCATGTCCCCGCTGTTTTAGTGTGTGAACAGATCCCAGACAAGAAGGTCAAAGTGTGTGCTCTGTGCAAACAAATGCTTCTTCTTAGATCAGCTAGGGAGGCTATCGTGGAGTGCATTAGCTAGATGTAAGAAGGTTAGTAGTGTTATTCATGTTTTACATAATTTCCTTTTTTGTTAATGTGTCTTCATTGTAGTGAAAGATTAGGAGGGAACTTTGTTCCAAAAAATACTTGATTTGTCAAATTCAGACTGCTAAAGCCTTGTGTTGGGGAGTGCTACTGCATCTGTGAAAAAATACTGTATGAAGCCATGTGTGGCTTTAAAGGGAGCTGTGTGAAGAACTTGCCTAAAGTGATGTCACTTGAATCATTTGAAGACTGCAAGTTTGAAAATTAAAATAATCTGAGGGCGTGCAGGAAGAAAGAAGTGATCTCATTAGGACTCCATAACTTGCTCTTCATCTCTGCATGAGGCTAGCATGGCACATTCAAGCTTCAACAGAACTGTTGACGGTCGAGTTGCACTTTGGGTAAGGTGAGCAAAACTTGTGGAACAAAAAAGAAGATATCGCTGGTTCTGCTGCATCGGTTTTGGCATATTTTTTGGATGGAATAAAGCCAGTATGCTCCCCCCCCCCCCCAACGAAGACCAACAAACTTTTATTTAAAAATAAATTGAATTGTATCCTTTAAACATAAATACTTGGTTGGGTTTGTCAGTTGTGTTTGGTTAATACAAGATGTCGACTTGGCCCCGCCTACCCCCACTCTGGATCATTTCTGCAGCGCTCAGGGGAAATCCACTGGAGGAAAGACACTTTCCAGTTTCATTGAGAGTAATTACACATTGGCACGACACCAGCTAGCTAACTAAGCTTGGGATGAAAAAAGTTCTCTATGCTGGAGATTAGTCTGGAGTGATGCCTCACAAAACCTGGGCTGTTGGGTGGAGCCAGCAGATATTATAGCAGATATATCAGTAGGTTGCAGATGCCAGAAAGGGATTTATTGAGATTTTTCGGCACACCAGCTGCGCACGGCAAATCATTGTCTCACTTTATGCGCAGGTCAACCATCCTTTGCGGTTTAAAATCGAACCACATTTTGATTGATGCACCAGAGCTCGAAGGCCAGAAGTCTCTGCAGTGGCCATATTGCTGCAGAGTGAGGGCTTCTGGTTACTAATATTAGCTAGAGATACATATCAGTGTCAGCCAGTGAGCTTACGAAAGCTTACCCATTCTTAGTAAACTGCTTACAAGAAAAGGTCATGGGAGGGCCACACGGTACGAAACCATCGCTAAAGACCGGGAGCCGGAGCTGGTTGGAATGGTCAAATCTGTAACGGAGGTTGCTGTTTGTGGTGTTTTGGGGCACTGCAGTGTGCTTTACAGCCCTGCCGTGATGCAAAGTTTGCTTGTTTTCAGCAGCTTACTCTGTGGACTCCCACCAAAAGCATCAAATACACCTGTGAGCGCTGAGGTCGCTGCTATCCCACTGCTATCTACAGTCGAGGCACCAGACACACTTCGTCATGAGCGTACATTCAAAAATGAATGACTGCCATGAGCCATTGATGCCCGAGAAGCTTTTGGTGTGAGCCCACACAAAAGGTTAGCTCTCATTGGCTAGCTGCCTAACTGATATATTGTATATATAAAGTATGTTAAACAGCTATGTCATAGTCATATTCAGGGCTTAACCCCCCACACTGTTGAGGGTTTACCACCACTATACCCCCCAACCCTGACCAACCCACACTGCTTAAAGGTTGCCGTCCAGAAACGTCCCAATGAGGCAAACCAAAACAAAGCACAATACAGCCCAGGGGAGAAAAACACCACCACACATTCTAGTGAGGCACAAGTTATCATTGAGAGTAATTATTTTGTATGACTCTATATTTTTTAGGAAAATTCTACCAACGATCCATATACAGACTTTTTGAGAGTGTAGAAATAAGTTGTGCTCTAGTTTCAACAGCCACTTAAAATGTCTGCTCACCAAACTGCATCCATTCAGAGAGAAGCTAAACCTTAATTCCATTCTCATGACAATTTATTTTAAAGAAAAATTCAAGCCTTGTTTTCAGTTGTAGCGGTGGTGTTTTCACCGTTGAGAATGTGCCACGGTCCAGTGGAGCAGAAGTGGAATTTCCAAGTCGGCAATTATTGAACAACAGGGTGCAAAAGAAGTACTTGAGCTGGAAAGGAGGTACGAGTGCGGGGGGAGTGGGCGGAAAGTCATGCCAGGGTGCAAAGTTAAGAGACAACTAATAAAGCACTGACTCAGAGCCAAATACATTTTTTATGTCTCTGTTTACTTCATTCTAAAAGAAACAGATAGGGGTACTTTAATGAGATGATACACAACATGGAGGAGGTAAATATTAGAGAAAGGAATGGCATGGTAAATAAATGCAGGCATCAGAAGGGGCTTTTGAACACTCAGCAAGCTGGAGTTCCTTAGTACGGGAGACAGCACACAGTACAGTACATCCTATAGAGTCTACAAGACAATGACTCGTCGTCCAAACTAAATCATATTGGCACTTGACAAAACAAATTAACTGGGTATATCCTCAATCCAGGCTACTGGGAAACATGCCCATGCACAGCTTCTCACAAACAGTTGCATAAGGCACTATGCTGAAGATCTATGGTATGTATGTCTTTGTTGTTTCGTAAGTGGTACTGTTGAGTAGCTTCAAATTCACATTCAGAAATCCAACAATAGAAAATTGGCATACAGAACTATGGACATGCATCCCTCAGATGGGATGGGAGACTATAAAGAATCCAAGAAGTCAAAAACATACATGTGCACAACCATGTGTTATAAGGCACTGTAGTAAAACATCATACATGTAGTAAAAAATAAAAGAATATAGTAGGTGGTATATACACCCGGGCATTTGAACATGTTATAGAAAACATACCCTGAATGACTGCTCTCTCCCAAAGTCAACAAAACAGACCAGCAATTATATCATCTTTGTCAATCCCCCCAAAAACAACAGGTTCACAAAACATCCCCAAACTATTTATTTTTGCTTCAGTCAGCAACGATTCTAATTCATGTTGTTGCAATACGCTTGAAAGGTTGCTGCTCATAAATTATTTCTCTAATGGTGTCTGCTTGTCTGTTTTGAAGTCTTCGGTGAGAGGGTTTTGTCTGTTGACAGACATCTAAACCATGGTAAGGACCGAAGACTCTCCCAAACTACAAGTACTGCTCCCTTTTCTCTGGTGGGGTACTTTTAACATTTGGTCTGCAATTCAAAAGGGAAAAAAAGACACGTTTCAGTCAAAGTACAGTCACAGCGAACAAAATAAGCCAAAATAAACACATTTACAAAAACTAAAACTAAAACACCCAGAAGTCATAGGATATAAGTGAAATAATAAATCAGCGCAACAAAAACCACAAAGGGGTTTCAACACATTATTAACTTTTCGTCCAAAAGTGGGAAAGAAGTGGGTGGGGGGAGGTGTGGTAGAGTGTTGAAGACAACACATTTCTTAAATAGAAGGTCTGGTCACATATCCTTTAAGAGTCCATATTTACAGACAAGGCTCAGAAGGTCAGGGGGTTGGGTGTGGGGAGGGAGGAAAGGGGGTGGGGGGGGGCGGTAGACAATTCGTAATGGTACACATTAAAACTGATAAGGTGCAGCCGTAACACTGAGGAAAGGGTAATATTCTACCACAAATTTAGGGTCTAAGAGGTGACAGGAAGAAAAAGGGGAAGACAGTGGTTGGAAAAGTCGGACAGTCCTCGATAAAGAGGCAGGGGCTGATCAGTCACGGAAACTACTTTCACTCAACAACTCTGCCCTGAATTAGAGGAGAGAAGAAGACAGTCGGAGAAGAACAGGATTAGAGGACAGGAGGGGACATAAGAGAAACATCAAGACCTCTCAGACTCTCAGTGATGAAGCATTGCAAAGAACAGTGCACTTGGTTTTAAAGACGTTTGCAAAGAAAGGGTGAAAAGTCAATGAGAAGAAGCATGGGGTGAAGCTACATGTCAACCAACCAGTAATCTATCATTTGAAGAGATTACGTATTTTAAATGAATATTAGTAATGATTAATACATTAAGTCAGATTTAGGAATAGTTCAAGATCTGGGGAAATACCATAATTTCTTGAGAGTTGGGTGAGAAAATGTATACAACTTTTAGGTATTTGTGATAACTATAAAGCCATAGATAGTACTGCTCATTTGTTTGTTCCCTTTACACAGGGCTAGGCTAGCTGTTCCCCAATGCTTCTAGTCAGGATACGATGCTAAGCTAACCATCTCCTGGCTTCCATCATGTTATATACTGTATGAGAGTCTTCTCATCTATCTCCCAACAATAAATGAGAGTATTTTCCAAAATTCAAATTAGAACTTTAAATCCTAAACTTATTTTCTTTGGACATAGCTTTACAGGTAGTTTTTTCAGACTTGTTGTTGAACAATCCCTATAGCACAGCTGCTACTGACAGACCAGAAACGCCTGACAAAGGAATTACTTATAGACCTACAAACCCCCGCCCCAAATCTGAGAATAACAGAGCACTCCACAAACAAAGTGTTACCAAGAAGAGGGGCAGTAGGACCAGGACATTGGGGGACTGGGAGAAATTCTAAGAAAAGTTAATGGCTTAATTATCTGAAACAGTGATGGACTAGTTCTTTCAGAAACACAAATGAGGACCAGGAGATGTGGAAGTGTCAAGGGGTGAACTCAAGAGCCAATTTAACCTGCCGTTGAGTTGTACAGGCTCTAATGTGGGACCGATTTTACAGATATCTTTTGTAATTCCTCCTCATGTAATTGTCAGTGGTTTGCAAAAGAACCTGACCAACGTTGTGCTGCAGTGAAGTTAAATTGTATTTCTCCAACTCTGTTTCAAGCATCATGTTAGCTAATGGTCTATAAAGAAATGTCAAATACGGCACTTGTATCTTATGATGATTATACTTCAGTAAGAACTATATGAAACAGCTAAGACCATAGACATTGGTTTGTTATACAAGAGATTATGAGTGAATGAATCTGGAATTATGCCGTTAGTTGATGGAGTGAGTTGATATGTGTCTATGAGAACCTCCACTTTCTTAGAGTAAAATGGTGCAAGGATCATAAACAACATTGGTACTCAGTACAAAGTAAGTTGACACCTTTTATCCAGTGTTTCAACTCCACTGTGCAGCTCTCATCAAGTGATTGTTGTGTGAACCAGGGCTAGGTAGATATTGTATGGACTATTTCAATGTCAGGAAAGCGGGTCTTGAACTATTGATCTCAGTATTCTTACAATTCTGGCTACGGACCTGGTTCTTCAAATTTTATCTAAGCTACATTTTGGTAATGGGCACCTGGCCCTTCAAATCAAGATGTTCAAAATCATTCGAGCAATGTACATTGAGCCACAGTACAACTAATTGTAAGCACTCTCTGTTTTCCTTCTGCTGTGTTTTGATGCTGAACTGGAAACATCAGAGTCCTCTAGGTTCAGGTTTCTTACAATCATTTAGGGCTTTCCCTCTTCACAACATCACTGCACCAGTGGAGTGTGAATACACAGAGCAATATCAAGTGAAACCAAAGGTGCAGCTCCAACCAGGAAGCATAGGACATGCTTATACAAGGCATTTATAGCTCCATGTCCATTTTCTCTGTGTATACGTGTATGCTGTGATACACATCATATATTGCCTTTCCATTCAGTTTAAATGTAGATTTCCCTACCAAGTGTATCACTCTTAGATAATGGATGACTAAGAGTGAGTAGCTGTGATTATGTTGTCAGATTTAAGCAGGTGCACTGATGAAAAGTAGATTGAATAATGACATTAAAGCACATGCAACGTTTCCATTCACAGTTCAAGGTAATCATAATATAAGAAAGCTGGATGATGGACATGAACTATGCAGGTTGGCTGCTCACAAATAAATGTATTATGTCTGTAGCTTTTATGGCCACAAAAATACATCCTACTGTTGGATTACTGTATATACAGTATGTGTGTTATATTGTTTGCCAGTGTCTGCATGTGTATGCCAGTCTGTGAATACTGCATGATCACATGGAAGACTTTTTGTTTTGTGTCATTTGAGCTGGTAAAGTGTGTCCAATGCTTCTCTGTTTGGGAGGCTGCTGGAACGGGTGGGGTTTAGACGTACTCCCTGGCTGTGGAAGGCTGTGATTGGCGATAGTATTGCTGCCCTCGCATGTCGTCTTTGGAGCAGGAGCAGCACAACAAGGAGCCACCCAGGACTGTCAGACTGGCCGCCGCCCAGCCCACAAACAGGGCCGAGCCAAACTCATACCTTTGCAAGAGGGAGAGAGGACAAGGTAAAAAGGATAGCTATATGTATGGCTAAGACTGTTCATCTTTTTACTAAAATGGATGCAATGAACATTATCTTACATACGCCTACAGGTATTTTGGCCTGATCATTAAAAGATTATACTGCTTTTCAGCTGGCCAGCTGTACATTTATCGCCAATGATTTAAACTCAGCGAGTAAAACTTGACTTGTTTTCTGCTATTATTAGTACATGTTAGTAGCTAAAACCATCTATGTTTATTAGCCATAATCACAAACTATTAGCAGCTAGCTAAAGTTACTATGTTCATTAATTATTGGACTTGTTGGAATGTTTTTTTGCCAAAATTAAGCAATGTTAGCAGCTAAAGCTAGCCATCATTATAATTAAAAATGGTCAAAGCTTTCTAAGTTTATTTGGCTGTTGTTCCTGTCCTTTAAACTACCCTGGTCTACCTTACATGCACAATGTCTAAAATGAGCCAGACCTTTTTTAATCTGTCCTTTGTTTAATGTGTCATTTGTCAATGGATTATATTGGCATTAAGAGTCAATCTAATAATGTTTTCTATTGCTCATTTTTGACACAGTATTTTAGAATCTAGAATTTGGACACAGAGCACAGTTAGAGTAAACAGAGATTAACCCAATTGACTATGTTGTGTTAGTCCCCTGACAAAACCAACAATGTATATATTAATGGTTTTTGAATTATTTAAAAGGCATAGCAACATTCGCCCAAATTGCTATGATTACTAATAATGAAAGGTAGAATTCAAATGGCACACATTTAACAATGCTCATTTGCTTGACCACCCAAAAGTCTTAGCTTTAATCTGAAATGTTTCTGACAGCATTTGAGGAGCAATAATATTCTGTTCTAAGGTGAAAGACTACGAGATGAACAGTTACATAACAAATCTCTGTATAAGTCACACCCACTAATATTAATGAGGGTCCAAGATGTTCAGCAATAGAGCTCTGCAGCTTTTACATACCTGGCGTTGGGTGGTGTATTGGGGTTGAAGAACTGATAGGACACCTGAGTGGCATACCAGGAGACAGCCACCAGTGTACATAGACCTTTGGAGGGAGGAAAGGTTAAGAGGAGTATATCAAATCTCTGCATCAATCTAGCATCTAAGCACTTACTCTAAGTACAACAACATAACAGAGAATTGTAGAATCCTTGCTTGGTTAATTTTTCTCCCCAGAGTCCTGCGGTTTATGTCTGAGGTCAGCAGATAATGCTCCTAAAATGACCACTTCCTGTTTACAGCAGGGACTCTAATTACTGAGATAACCCCTAGTGAGAGATTTAGGCTACAAAAATGCCAAAACACTCTAGCTAAATGAACTGGTTGCAGAATATATTACAATATGCGTTTGGTTGCAAACTAAACTGAGCATCAGCAGAGAGAACAGAGTAGAAATCACACCTGCGAGCAGAAAGAGAGCTCCTCCGGTCACAGCTATGCGAGTTTTGGTTGGCGGGTTGTTGTCTCCAACCTTTGTGCACTTCATGCCCACCACGCTGACGATGATGCCGATGAAGCCCATCAGCACTGACACGATCATAAGGGCCCGACATGTCTGGATGTGGACTAGATAAAGAGAGGAAAATGAGGAGGAAAGGATTGCAGAGGGAAGCACAGGATGGTGAATGATATTGATAAAGTAGAATATATGAAATAAAGGTGGGTGGAAAGAGAAAGGGGGGGAAGTGGTGAAAGATTAGAAAAAATACTTTAAGTCCATAACCTGCAATAATGATAACACACACATTTCTGGTAGGGCGGCCCACTGAAAGTCAATGATTCGACTCAGTTGGAACCCCCACAGTCGATTCTTCCAGTCGAGCCGTGACCCATCAGATATTATTTATTTGTTTCGTCAGTCAATGTGCATCACAATACAACAGGTTAAAAGCAAAACACTGATGAAATCATGCCAGGCCAGTAGGTGGCAATAATGTGTCATCTCAAACACCATAGAAAAAAGGTTTTGAGCAGTGCGGACTCATAAGTTTTTGCGCAATGTATTGATACTCCTCTGCTAAGTGTAGTAATGCTGTAGTTAAAATAGTTTGCCTTGGAAACAATTAAGCCCCCTGTCTGGACCGCAAGCGTCTCGTTTTTACTTGCAATTCAGGAACGCTCTCATATTAATCTATGCAGCTGTCACAGCATGGCGAGGTTTGTGCCTCTGCCAAGTCTCAAACCTCTGCTTCACCTGTATACACAGGCACAATGGAGTTTTCAAAGATCTCCACCCTGGATTTATTAAACTTTTAAACTTTTTCATTAAACCGTTTTCATGCAGACAGAAGGCAATATATCTTACTCTAATGGACTTTTCTGATTGTCAAACAGAATCGCGAATAGTTGAATCTCTGAGTTGGGACAGCCATAATTTCAAGTGATAATTATAAGATAATCGTTTGATGACCACACCATGCAGGATGGATGGGAGATCAGATGCATTCACGACAGATAGCTCATTTGGAAGAGTCCACCACTGTCCTCCTTTTCAGCAGAATAATTCCAGCGTTTTTATTTCCTGAAGTGACTTCTTTTGTAAAGCTCTGGGACCCTAAATGATCTTACAAATTGTCTCCCCATCATTCCACTGTGGTTTAGCCTTTTCAAAAAGCTTACATGCTGCCCACAAAGGCCTTCGAACACACATAACTTAGTGGGAGGAACGTCATTACACATATTTACACACACACGCATGCACATACAAAAAACACACACACACACACACACACACACACACACACACACACAGACATATACTTTATAAATCACAATATTTGCACACACGCGATGACTGTAGGTGGAATAGACAGATGAAACACACGACTCTCTGACACAAAGCTGCCTGTAGGAGGGCCTGCTTTCCATGTTTCACACAGTGGGATTAGTGTGCCTCTGTCACAAAGCAAGATTGTTTTCATGGGGCTGTCGCCACAGCGATCAGACACTACTGCCTCAAACACAGCCGCTTACATACGTGTAAAAGCCAAAGCAACGCTGAGTGTTTAATGTTACTTTCAAAATACTGATGCAGTGGCTCTTATCAGCAACAAGTAAAAGGATTGTTGAAATCCCAGCAGCGGAACCTGCAAAGTTCAACATCCATCCGTCCAACAATATATCTGACAAAGCTGACACATTTGGTAATTAAATTCAACATAACAGCTATTGATACAAGTTTAGCAACCAAAGTCACAAACACTAGTCTATAAGAGTCAGCATTGTTAATGCATCCCAAGATAAAAGGCGAAAATCAAATGACATAAAAGCCACAGACACACGTTGGCTGAATAAAATAAATTAATTGTTTGTTTGGAATTTTACATATAGGTTAGCTTTTGTCCAAGCCCAATAGTCTTAAATGAGTTGTCAAACAGCACTTTCCAACGTCTAGGATTAACTTTTACACTCAAATAGAATATTATTATTAGACAGAAAATAACTAAATATTAACTAACTTGAATTAAAGCCTTGAGATAGGAGAAGTCAAACAACTTTTTTTGAGGTCAACAATTACATTTCACACTCAACTAGAACCGAATAGTCTGACTATATTTCTGGAGCTTTTCGCTGCATCGCACAGTTATTAAAGCTCTGGGGGAAAATGACTGTTTAAGATTTAACTTTCATTACTCAACTATGGAATATAATGGATGAGTCTTTCTTGAGCTTTCATCCACATATTACTGCCTTCAAAGACACACAAACAGGTGAGTAAGTTCAGTTGAGTTTTTTTGATTTTTTGTTTTTAAGGTTGAGAATTACATTTAACTCTTTACTTTAATAGTTTGATACAACATCTTAAATCAAGGAACATTTAGCAGCTTTTTGTCCAACTACAGTTTCCAAGCTCAACAATAAAATTAATGAAAATAACATTGAATTAGCAAGAGTTTAACTTTTTCCAAAGCTTTCACTTACACATGCTTTTCAAAACTTTAGTAGAGATTGTTCGGTCAAATTACTCTTTTAAAAGTCAAGAATACATTGTAATACTAAACTAGAAAAGTTGAAAGAATGTGACTATATGTGTTTGAAATTTAAATTTTTTCAAAGACAGCTTTTGAGCACCAGCTTGAAGGGGAACCTGAAGTCATCGTTTGTCATTGTGACATAAATACATACACCATCATTCATGGTGCAGCAGTGAAGTAGCATTTCAAACACTGATCTGAAGAGACGTATGATGTGGGGAGGAGGATGGAGCAATCTTTGAAGTTTGATTTATAGTTCCAGAGCTTCTTTTGATGGAGTATCTGAATGGTCTGCAACAGAGAAGGGTTTGATTTTTCTTTTCTTTCATCTACTCTGGGCAATTCTTCTTTTCTTCTCAGGGTGAGTGGCGGTTCAGGACTATATGCTCAATGACACCACACTCACCAGTTTCAGTTGGTGACAAACAGAAGGGGTTTGGAGGGTGGTCCGGGGTGACAGAGAGGCTAAAGCTGGGATGGGAGGAGGTAGGGGTAGGCTGGCTCACCCTACTAAGCCCTCTCTTTCTAATGCCAAGGTTGGCAGTGCCAGCCACAAGCGTTCAATAACTGTGTGTGCTTGCTGGTGTGTGTATGTGGGCACTGTAAGGTCCCATTGTGAGGTCACTTGTGACTCTGTCCTACGTAATATCTGTTTGCCCACTCACTACCTAGCCATAAAATGAAACTCATAATTGCCAACTACCGTCCTTTTCCAATCCACTTTAACTTCAAACTCACAGCACAAACACAGTAATGTGATGTTTTTTTATTGTACTAGCACACTTAACTTGGAGACAATTACATTTTCCTTGAGCAAATTCCCCTTACTTCACTTTGAGGGTGTTAACCCAAATATCATAAATGGTAAAGACACAACTCTTAAAGCTAATTAAGACTTGAATAGATGATGTCATTGCTCACCATGGGATACTCTCACACAATATGTTTGCTGTTGTGAAACTATTATCTATAGTCATCATGACTGAACCTGATCAACAACCCATCACATATACTTGTTTTCTATGCTTTTACACAAAACCAAATACATTTTGCCCTTTGCATGAAAGTTCAGATACAAGGTACTCATGTAATATGGCGGAAGAGATTGGCATAGGCGATGTGTCTTTAGTATCACGCTCAGATGTTTCTGGTTCTGAAGAGCTGTCCTTTCAGCACCACCAGGCGCACTCTCCTGACAATAATTGCCTACTTTCTTAACCATGTATTCTCCTGATCATCAGTTCCCATCTGAGCAAAATAGTCAGGAAAGCTGCGGCAGATTCCAACTGTTTCCACTACGGTTGCTTGGCCGCATCAGTAGAGCACAACACAGTCTGGTGAACAATTATACCCACCATCACATGCTGCTCCTGCTGCGAATGAAGCCAGGGAGAAAAGTTCCTCTGAACTCAAATCAGTGTTATGGTAGAATCAAACCAACGCCAGAGGGCTGTTTAATCAAGATTCAGACCTGCAGTGCCTTCCCTGACCCCCGTACACATGATTGGATGCTGATCTGCTCCATTGCTCCTGAATGAACCTATGATTGATCAAGAATGCTTGGTCACGACTTTTCACTTCAGTGTTCATTCAGACGAACATGGAGTTAACTCTTTGGAAGGGGTTTTTCTTCAGTGTTTGTCTTCAGTACGAATCTGTACTCCCCGGGGTCTTTTTAATGGACAAATGGAACAATGTGAGTGTGTGGGGACGACAGAGCGCATTCTGGGAATATCTCTGGTGTTTAGCTCAACACTGCCCTTTTCTTCTCCTAACAGCCCCTTATTCATCAACAAGGACAATACGCTGTTCTTATTGCTGCAATGAACCAAAGGAGATGGGAGATCAGCTCGGCCACCCGCCACACAGAACGCCACAGGAAAATGTTTTGATATGGTGGCTCACCCAATACGCCAAAATGTTTGTGAAGTGTGTTGTTTATTGCTGGGAGGCAAGTGTGCCCACAGCAGGATTTGCAATGACGGTGATGAAGAACCATCAAGAAAAACAGACCAACTGAAAGTCGCCAGTTGTTCTGTGAGAAGTACTTCTGACGGAGCCCACCCTCTGTAGCCTTTCATTAGAATCTCTAATAGGGTGATTTAAGCAGACAGTAGATGGACTGATTCCTATAATCTGTGTTCCATTAATTATGAGCCACTAGGTCCTACTCACAGATTGGAGATGACAGCAGCCTCATATTCTGAGCTAATTTATGTCCGAACCCCACATTCCTGACCCCTTCCCACTCCTTGCATATTTCCACATGGAGTTTTATATAACGTCATTAAAGATTCAAAGAGCAAACACTTTTAAATGAGATCTGCAGCGTCTGAATTAAATGCGTCCCAGATGGCCAGAGCTTGGGGTCTTGTTTTCCTTTTCCGTTTTTGCTGCAGATTAGTACGTTTGGCCTAATGAATTGGCAAGCTAAAATAAGTGTTGTGATGTGTAATACAACACCATATATATTGCTTGGGGTAACTAGGGAAGGCAAAGGGTTTTCACTGGATCTTTCTATTGTCATCCTAGCTGATGAAAAGTCACCCAGAACTGCCTTATCAAAAATAGTTGAAGACGATTAAATGAGAGCAGCCAAGTATGAAAGCGATTTGAAAATATAGTGTGGAGTATAGAGACAGTACAGTGTGATTTAAAGGATTAGAGAAGGTGACGCTTTACAAGCACCTACTTGAATTCTAACTGCTATTTCATCATCTGAAAAAGTCTCCAATGAATATCACTTGATAAAATACACAGTGCCACATGAACATTTTCAAACCCCAGCCCAAAGGTTTTTACATAAAATGTGCCAAACATGATAATCATAAAAAATTATTCATTCACAATATGTCTATATGAGCGTAGGTAGTGTTTTTCAAAATAGTTGGTAGAATGACATTAGTACACAGTTTAGGAGTTAGGAGATCAGAGCCACTACCAAGTTAATTAGGTTTTGCCCAAATTCAAACGTCATACTCACTGTCCAGCGAGAGCATGGAGTCAAAGATCTTGCACTGCACCTGCCCTGTACTCTGCGAGGCACAGCTCATCCACAGCCCCTCGTAGAGACCCACGGCTGTGATGATGGCATCGCCGGCGTACGACGATTGCTTCCACTGGGGCAAGGCCACGGTGGAGATGATGCCGATCCAGCCACCTAACGCCAGGAAATAACCCAACAACTGGAGACCTGAATTGGCCATCCTTCACTTCAGCTATCTGCGTATGTCTGCTCTTGCTCTTCTACTCCCTGCTTCACTCACAGTTGCCCTTTCTCAGAGCAGTCTTTGTGGGGCACACCTGTAGCAATCCTCTTACTTTCTGTCAGTTTTTCTCTTCACTTTCTGGTCCCCCTGAGCATCTCCTGCTTCTCTGCTTTAACTGTCATTTGTAGAACTCTCCTTTGTTTCTCCTCGTCTCTAACTCTTCCTTTCTCTCTTTTGCTCTCCACGTCCACGGGATGTTTTGTTTGTTTTGTCCGTCAGCTGAAACTATGAGTTGATGTCCTCGCCTCGGGGCTGTCTTGACTGATTATTTGGTCTCTGAGGGACTCAATGTGGAAGAAATACTTTCTGGTGGGTCAGTGGTTCAGTTCAACAAGCATCGTCGCTGGGCTGCCTCACTCTCTGCATGTCTTCCTTTCAATTCTCACTCTCTCTCTCTCCCTGTTGCTGCCACTGCGTGCTTACTTCCCCCCACTACAATCTTTCCATCTGCTCCAGGCTCAAGTGGCTCGATGAGGGGTAGCAGGGAAAAAAAGCAAAAAGGGAAAAAAAATGTGAACACAAAAAGTCCTTAACGGGCTGACCTCGGAGGGATGGGGTAAAAAAGGCCGGCCTGTGATTGGATTCCACTGTGTTGCAGGAACGCCTACTGGTAGGGAAGAGGGCCGGGCTGGTTGGGAAAACAAGCACTGTTTCAAACCAAGAGGGATAGAAAAAGAAAAAGATGTAACTCACAAGGGGAAACACCATAGGTAAAGTCATATTGACTCAAGTTCATGAGAAAAAGGTAGATACTTTAGCAAAAATATCCGATTTAGGACATTCTCTCTCTCTCTCTCTCTCTCTCTCTCTCTCTCTCTCTCTCTCTCTATCTATCTATCTGTATCTTAATCCTTCAGTCAAACCCTTCCATGTAACTTCAACACGCTGTTCCACCAAGTGCTGGATGCATTGATCTTTTAAAAGTTTTCTGCCCCCTGACTGGAGATGTGGAGGAGGTGGTGGTAAAGTGCAACAAACACACATAAATCAGCATCTAAACAATGCCTGGCTGAAAGGGACGTGTCACATCCAGACAGGCTCCCTGGGAATTATGGGCCCACCGAGGCAAGCCTCCCCATCGTCATGGCAACTCCCTGTCGGCTGAAGAGGGAGAAAGGGAGCGAGTGTGAAAGGGAGTTCACCCGACTGTACATCCTCACGAGCTGTAAATGCAGACACACTCCACTCTTTTGTGTCTGCGGAGAGTGCAGAAACCCTGTTTTTCCCACAGTTGTGAGTCCTATCGGCTCTGCTTCAACTCTATTCCACTTAAATTACCTTCAATTCTCTAACTCGATCATTCTATTCGGCCAATTAGACTGTCGAAACACACTCTGTCTCAGAGACAGCTGTTTTCTCACATCTCTAAGAGACATGTCTCACCCCCGCCTTGCACACACACACACACACACACACACACAGACATACACACACATATACATACATATGTGTGTGTACATACATATAGCCTGTCTATACAACCATATGCTTGCATATGCTCTTAAGGTTGTTTTAAACAGACTGGAAGTCAGACTTTGAAAAAAGTCTGTTGTGGTTTAATTAGCAGCCATTTGTGGATGTCCTCGCATGATTTCTTGTGTCCTTTGTTTACCCCCTTGTTTATTATCTTACCAATCCTACCAATTCACCCTTGAACTTGAACCTTGATCTACTATTACATCAAAAAACATGTGAACATGCATGTGACCTCACTGATCCGGCAGCAAGCACATCTCTGAAAGCCCCTCATTACACACATACACAATTT
Organism: Hyperoplus immaculatus; assembly: GCA_949357725.1. Classification (NCBI taxonomy): domain Eukaryota; kingdom Metazoa; phylum Chordata; class Actinopteri; order Uranoscopiformes; family Ammodytidae; genus Hyperoplus; species Hyperoplus immaculatus. The sequence continues at coordinate 18,734,524 of OX442350.1, read as the reverse complement.
CGCACACATAGCCATACATGGAGGTCTACCCCATGGTTCAAACCAACCCTGTTTTGTTCTAAGCCTTTCATCCGCACTGTGCTTATAGGTTTGAATATTCAGGGTGTGTGTGTGTGTGTGTATGTAACGGTGTGTAACAGGGTGCGTTCCGGCTGGTGTTGTCTAATGAGGAGCTTGACATACAGGGGTGAGTTCTGGTCAGAGCACAGAGGTCAGCCGAGCCGGAGGGACAAGAAGAGATGAAAGAAAGTGCTCGGGTCCTGTGCAGTGGATGGAGCGGTGGGGGCGTTTCTAGTTTGAATCATAACAACACACTGTCATTGGTGGTGTTATGGTGGTACAAGTTGTCCAAGTAAAAAAAGCCTGTGTCAAATGCAGACATATCTTTGTGCGACAAAATATGTGACATGGAACACAGTGAGTTAATGAACAATGAAAAAGAGGATTGCTTCAACAGCCTAAAAAGCAGAGGTTGAACATCACAGTCTTAAGTTTAGTTATAAAGGTAGCCACAGTTTGGGCTGATCTTAAGTCTTCAGGAAGAATAATTTCCGTAAGGGCAGCATAAAAGCTGAAAGCAGCTTCCCCATGTTTTGTTCTAGTCCCAGAAACAGTTAGTAGTCCGGCTCCAGATGACCTGAGATGTAAAGTAGTATGATAACTGATTGTGACAAAAATATTTGGTCTGTGACTGTGAAATTTGAGGACTGGTGTAAAGTGATCAGATTTCTTGGTCAGAACTTTAGCAGCAGCGTTTTGAATGAGCAGACACTTTCTAATTTATACTAATAATATAATGATAATGCTGTGCTTGTTGAGGCTGTGAAGTGTTAGTTGTTGAGGAAGTGCAGAAGGTTGAGGGCAAGGTTGGTGAGTATGTGGAGGTGGCAGAGGTTTGTGGGGGCCTTCAAGGTGTAGGGGCTGTTCAGTGCTTGTTTAGGACCAGATGGCAGGAGAATGGCGTCTGTTGCCCCTCGTCTGTTTGCCGTGTTAGCGAGGGGCTGGGAGGAATGCTCAACTTTTCTTTTGCTTCTCTCAGTGAGTGGAGAATCAGAGGACTTTGTGTAACAGTGGATTAAGTCCCACATTCCCTTTTTAATCTCTCTATAGTCACCCTCAGCTGTTCACCCTGAGGCCTCTGCTGCTCTACCTCCCACTGTTGATGTTGGGCTCACATACAGTAGGCACACACACTGTGAACAATGAATCCAGCATCAAAACCCATCGCTCAAGTGGATTTCTCACAGATTGTGATTGACAGTGATTTGACGGCACACTGTCGTCAAATCATCCATCCTCACTGTCATGATAGTGTGCTGGTATTCCAGGACTTAGGGTACGACTTTAAACCTCTCATTTTGAATCTAGACATCAAATGTGAGCTTCACATCCATCAGGACCGCCACTGATTTCCAACATCCCTGGCAAACAAGAATTCAGCTAAATGTGTTGCGAAGACACAACAAATTAAAGGTTTTTATCAGCTGGGCTGAACTTCATAAATAGGCTTTATGATCATCAGAAAATCTTGAAGCAAAATTACAGATATTCAGACACGTTGGTTTCCTTTGGTGTTGGCTAATGCCATGCGCATTTCATGTCGTCTAATAATTAACACTAACACAATTAAGAGTGTATAATCCTGCTAAAATATCTTTGAGGCTTCCCAGTGGTGCTTTCAGCTAAATACTAATGGCAAAGTGCTAACAAGCCTATCACCAAAGTGATTACAACTTCTCCTAAGGGTGAAATGAAGGAGATCGATAATAGAAAATGGTGGCTCTATATGAAAAAGTCAATAGTTGTGATCTATTCATTCATGTTCAATAGTAAACTTGTAAAAATATACATATTTGTGTCTGTGATACTGTAATCATTGAACTAATTACATGTATGTCCACTGCAGATAATCTGAATCAAACAGCTGATGCCAGTCAAGTAATACAAACCTGATTCCAGTGCTCTGAATGACATCTAATGTGGTTACATTTTGCATGTAGAGTTTTCCTGTTTTATGATGGCTTATTTATGACATTATCGAGTGTCCTCACTTTAGGTTTATCACCAAATGAAGTAGTTTTGCGTTTACAGTATTTCCCATCAGTGTCCAATCCATCAAACGTTATCTCTCCAAGTGGGCCCTCTTCAGGGGTAGAGGAATCTGTCTTGCTACAAAGGAACTCATAGGCCCCATTCCAGGCCAGAAAAGGCTTTCTTTTCTGGGGACCCCACTAAAAGAAGTCATTTTCCAGGGCCCTGAGTTAACCTTTGGTTACAATAAGGTTCTTTCCGGGCCCCAGATAAGTGCACACCCATGAGAGGAGCCCTCCCCACTACCACCAGCACTGTAGCACCACTGAAAGGGTTCCTGCTCCCCTCTCTGTTTTTTTTAAATTCCCCTTTCCCCTTCACCTCAATGATTTTCTTGGGGTCAGATCAGCAAAAAGCTTTCAGGATTTCAGGACAGCGGATAGAGCCTGGACATGCAGGTGCAAGAGATTTGGTTCCAGCAGCTGAATGGTTCAAGGGGAAATGGGTAAAGTGGTGCTAGGGGGCGGAGGAAAGGCAGGGAATGAAAGGAAAGACAAAGCATAGGTTGGATCATTTATGTTGGTTTTGTGGATTAAGCGTGGGATAATTACACTGCAGATTTAGAATACATCCCAATTTATTCCTAAATTAAGAACAAGGCAACACACAACTTACCCACGTAATGCATTCATCTCTATGACCTATATATAGCCCTATAATTGTGATTAGAGTTTTATATTTTTGAATTCACATGTCATGGTCTTCCTTAGTGGATGGAAGGAACTCCATCACCTTTGCCTCCCCTTAGCCCCCACATGGGTCTTTCTGAGCAAGATACATCTGTGACTGTGGGATGCCGTTGAAAGCTCTTGACAAACTAGAAACTGGAAATAACATTAAAATACTGTTTCCAAAGACAATAATAAACAAGGGTTTGGTGATGGCAATGTATGTAACCCACATGTATTCATATGAAAAAGTTAAGCTGTATAGCTTTAAAGCAGTATGTAAGAAAAAACAGGGAAAAGGTCATGAAGGACATAAGAAGAAAAGGGGGAAAAGGGAGGACAAAAAGGAGGGAGAGCCTGCTAGGGCTAATTAGACTGACAGTAAGGGGCCCGAACATGCACAGTGCACAGGCAACTGGAAGGGCTTGACGTGATGAACAGGTTTGTAGATGGAGAAGGAGGGGATGGTAAGATGACAGGGAGGAGGGTAGTGGAAACAGGACAGGGGCTTTCCTTCCACACATATGGAGGATGATGGGTAAAACGAGGATGGCTTTCTCTCGGCAGACTGAAAACCACTAGAGCGGGCTGGCAAAATGTCCCATGGACCTGAGATCAGCCTCCATAAGAATAAATACATGTTTTCATCCATCTCTCTATTTCCAGCTCACGGCCACTCGTGCAGTCACGCAAACAAGAGTGTATAATCAGCTCTGGTCCCTCCAAGTCCATTCTAGTTACAGTAGGTCTATGGCGCTGGGAACCACTGGGAGGTCCTGTGTCGTTGGGAACTCTCGCCTCGTGTTAGCCACTACATGGCTACGGTCTTTGATCAGCTCAGCTGACTCTTAAGCTCAGCTTAGTGCGGCAGGGGTCTGGAAAATCTGGGGAGAGGGGAGAGAGAGAGGGAGTAACTGATGACACCCAATGAACCGTGAATCCCTTGGTGAGGAATTGGATGGATAGATAGATAGATAGATACACTCAACAAAAATATAAACGCAACACTTTTGTTTTTGCTCCCATTTTTCATGAGATGGACTTAAAGATCTAAAATTCATTCCAGATACACAATATTACCATTTCTCTCGAAAATTGTTCACAAATCTGTCTAAATGTGTGATAGTGAGCACTTCTGCTTTGCTGAGATAATCCATCCCACCTCACAGGTGTGCCACATCAAGATGCTGATCTGACATCATGATTAGTGCACAGGTGTGCCTTAGACTGTCCACAATAAAAGGCCACTCTGAAATGTGCATTTTTTTGCTTTATTGGGGGTCTGGGGACTCAGAACCAGTCAGTATCTGGTGTGACCACCATTTGCCTCATGCAGTGCAACACATCTTCTTCGCATAGAGTTTATCAGATTGTCAATTGTGGCCTGTGGAATGTTGGTCCACTCCTCTTCAATGGCTGTGCGAAGTTGCTGGATATTAGTGGGAAGTGGTGCACGCTGTCGTATACGCCGGTCAAGCACATCCCAAACATGCTCAATGGGTGACATGTCCGGTGAGTATGCTGGCCATGCAAGAACTGGGACATTCTCAGCTTCCAAGAATTGTGTACAGATCCTTGCAACATGGGGCCGTGCATTATCTTGCTGAAACGTGAGGTGATGTTCATGGATGTATGGCACAACAATGGGCCTCAGGATCTCATCACGGTATCTCTGTGCATTCAAAATGCCATCAATAAAATGCACCTGTGTTCTTCGTCCATAACAGATGCCTGCCCATACCATAACCCCACCACCACCATGGGCCACTCCATCCACAACATTGACATCAGCAAAGCGCTCACCCACACGACGCCACACACGCCATCTGCCCTGAACAATGTAAACCGAGATTCATCCGTGAAGAGAACACCTCTCCAACGTGCCAGACGCCATCGAATGTGAGCATTTGCCCACTCAAGTCTGTTACGGGGACGAGCTGGAGTCAGGTCAAGACCCCGATGAGGACGACGAGCATGCAGTTGAGCTTCCCTGAGACGGTTTCTGACAGTTTGTGCAGAAATTGTTTGGTTATGCAAACCAATTGTTTCAGCAGCTGTCTCAGTGGCTGGTCTCAGACGATCTTGGAGGTGAACCTGCTGGATGTGGAGGTCTTGGGCTGGTGTGGTTACACGTGGTCTGCGGTTGTGAGGCCGGTTGGATGTACTGCCATATTCTCTGAAACGCCTTTGGAGACGGCTTATGGTGGAGAAATGAACATTCAATGCACGAGCAACAGATCTGGTTGACATTCCTGCTGTCAGCATGCCAATTGCACGCTCCCTCAATGCTTGTGGCATCTGTGGCATTTTGCTGTGAGACAAAACTGCACATTTCAGGGTGGCCTTTTATTGTGGACAGTCTAAGGCACACCTGTGCACTAATCATGATGTCAGATCAGCATCTTGATGTGGCACACCTGTGAGGTGGGATGGATTATCTCAGCAAAGCAGAAGTGCTCACTATCACACATTTAGACAGATTTGTGAACAATGTTTGAGAGAAATGGTAATATTGTGTATCTGGAATGAATTTTAGATCTTTAAGTCCATCTCATGAAAAATGGGAGCAAAAACAAAAGTGTTTATATTTTTGTTGAGTGTAGATAGATAGATAGATAGATAAATAGATAGATAGATAGATAGATAGATAGATAGATAGATAGATAGATAGATAGATAGATAGATAGATAGATACTTTATTCATCCCATCTGGGAAACTCAGGTATCCAGGAGCTCATGTAGTCAGTCAACAGGCACTACTAATGATGAAACAATTAAAAGGACAAACAAATCTGTAAAATAAGTCAGTAAAAAGTGTGCACTACTTATTTTAAACAATATGTTTTATTCCTTTTTTCAAGGTCAAATTAATCGGTCACATTAATTTAAAAGGTACTGCAGGTTGAGTTGTCACCAGTTGTTTACTGGAAAGATGGGATATTTAGTCATTACATTGTTAAATTGCACATTAATATTGATATTATCCTCAACATCATATCCCCATCACAATAATCATCTGTGCCATGTCCTGCAGAGGGCAGACATAGAACCAATGATCAAGTGTTATATTATACTAGTTACACAGAACTCTTGAGAAGTCCCATGAAGTCATCACATCATATTATATCCATTACAGACCTTTTCTAACATGTGAGTAAATGGGCCCCAAACTCTGGATTCGGGCGATTCAATTCGCTCCAGTCTCCCCGAAGCGGTCAAAAAAGTGCGAAGAACACACAGAGCCGACCACCAACTTGCTGTAAGTTCTACACTTGCACAGAATGACATTAAGTAGGCTGTAATCATTACATAGGCTGTCATAACGATGAGAATGCATGCTGCAGACACACACACACACACATACTGTATATACACACACACATCTGTGGCCGCTCCTCGCCCCAAACTACCTTGATTATTTCTGAAAACATGTGAAAACGTCATGCACTGACAATCTAATGTTCTGTGCTGATTGTGTTTAGCCTACATGAAAATCAGAACACTCTCCGATCGATAGCTTCCTAAATCATGTTTGACAAAAGTGAAACTAATATCTGCTTCGCTGCCGTGTCAGAGCAGAGACGAGCGAGCCCTCCACCAATCAATTTGCTCCGGCTGAAAGACTGGCCGACGCCGATTGAACATGTTGAATCGGCTGAAAAGAAGGCCGACGACATCTATGACGGCCGACGTAACCGAACACACCTGAGGGGCCAACAGGAAAGTGTTAGAGGGCAAAAGCCAACATGCGTTGTAGAGTACAACAACTCAATGAATGGGGTTGAGTTAAGTTGGACCAGAATATTGTACTACCCCTTTGTCCGCAAATCACACAAGTGGACCAAGTGTGTCACCTACCTATTCCAGATCAGCTTGTTTAATGCATTTGTCATTTACAAAGCAAAAAACCCACAGGGCAAGTGTATGACACTTCTGTCATGTGTTGACCATGATGTAAAGGCATGGTCAAGAGAGTGCAGAACAAGAACATAGTGTCAGTGAGGAAGCTAGCGAGAGAGAACAAAATTACCCTTCACCTCAAACTACCCCTAGAGCACCTTACAATGCTGAGCCTGTCCGAAGACTAGATCGAAATTTTGCCAACCATGCGCTTGTTCCAATCATGGCAACTCCAAAAAAGCAACACCCAACAAGAAGATGTAGGGTTTGTGCAAGAAAGGGCTTGCGTAGGGAGACATCCTACCTTTATCAAGGTTGTGGTGTCCCTTTACATTTTGGGGAATGCTACACGTTGTACCACTCAAAGGCACACTATCAAGAATAAGGTTGAGTGCAGTGTGTATGCACAAAACTGTCAGTTGAAGTTGTAATATTGTAGGTAAGATGTAGCCTACAGGTAGATGTCAACAACACGTAAAAAATGTGAGGTCAATCAAATATAGAATGAAACAAAGGGTACAATGAATTAAATGTAATGTAAAATTAACTCAATGTAAAATATCAAAGTTAGGGTTGCACATGACTAGCCGGTTTAACGTTTAAACTTGCATCCTTTAATGAAATGTAAACTGAATTATAAAGTGATTGTATCGAAATGTTAATTGTAATGTTAAATGAATGTATCGAAAGGAAAAACTGAAATGTAAAATGAATGTATACTGAAGGGTAAACTGAAAGATTAAATTATGCATTGAAATGTAAACTGAAATTTTAAATTGTATTGTATTGCATTGTAATGTCAAATCAAGTCCATCCGTACGCTTCAACTGGTCCAGAACTCTGCTGCCCGCATCATCACCAGAACCCCCTCCATTAATCACATCACTCCTGTCCTTCAGCAGCTTCACTGGCTCCCGGTCAAAACCCGCATTGATTTCAAGATTCTGCTCCTCACCTTCAAGGCCCTCCACAACCTCGTCCCTCCATACATCAGTGAACTTCTGCACACCAACACACCCACTCGCACTCTCCGGTCCTCCTCTTCCATTCAACTAACTGTACCACCCGCCCGCCTGGTCACCATGGGGTCCAGGGCATTCAGCCGATCTGCCCCCCACCTCTGGAACACCCTCCCATCTGACATCCGTAACTCTAACACTCTCTCCACTTTTAAGTCCCTTCTAAAAACACATCTTTTTAAACTGACATATTCAATCTAGTTCATTGTCTCCCACCCATTTCACCCCACTTGTGTAAATTGTTTCAAGGTATATTGTTCTTGTGTTTATGATTGTTGATTTTGTTTTTTAAACACTGCCCTGTAAGGTGACATTGAGTTCTATAAAAGGCGCCCTCAAATAAAATGAATTATTATTATTATTATTATTATTATTATTATTATTATTATTATTATTATTATTATTATTATTATTATTATTAAATGAATGGAATGGAATGGAAAAATATGAGTTCTGCCAAGTCGCAAATCAGCACCGAAACCAGTAGAAAGCGGGTTTGTGTCTTGAAGGTGAAATATTTATATTGTTTTTTTTGTATAGGGTGAAAAGAAACTTGAAGCTGTCATGTGTGAGTGAGAACAAACTAAAAAAAGATATTCAAAGTAGATTTTCAGCTTGAAGATGTATATATTTGACAGTTTTCTCAGCTTTTTGTCTATATAGAGGCTGTTTTGATGAAAACAACCGATGTTCAAGTGTTCGTAAAAAAAAAAGAAAGCATCTAAAATAAAAACTTTTTTTACAAGCTACAAGCTCTGGTCTTTATTTTGGTATACTCCATGTTTATATGTTCATAAAACTGAATATTCTTGGGGTGGCTGGCAACTTTTCAAAATAACTCTGGTGGGGAAAGAGTTAAAGGTGCTGTAAGCGGAACGGTTCTTTTAGCTAACTTCCTGTCAGTTACTGCAGTTAGCAGTCCCCTCGCTTGTCCCTACGTCACCACATTAATGCATTGCGGTCTTCAAGCAGCGAGTTATCTAGCATCATCTCAGATCCATAAGTGTGATAAAACATGATAAAAAACATCAAAACAGACATTGGGAAGGATTTTTACCTGCTCCTCCATTGTAGGCGCATACACATTCACCCATTTGTTGGTCTGACTGGCGTGCACCGGCAGTGAGACCATGGAGTCTATATAGTATGTATGAGTGAGATGGGTGTCGGTTAGTAGCGTTCTCTCTTCTGATTGGATAAAAATTTCGGGATACTCAAATAAGTTTATTTGCCGATTACATGCAAAGCAGCTGAGTGAGAGATCGGCTTTATGAAACAAGCACATTATGTAAGTGATCACTGTATTAATAAAGAGCGATTTAACACTTATATTAACATAAATAAACCGCTTACTTCACCTTTAAGAGTGAAATCGGACGATAAGATTGACATTCATGTGCTGGTTTGTCTGGTTTTAAAAGTAAAGTGATCATGGCCCTTCTCAGTGACAAAGGAAGTGAGCTGTTATCATAGCTGCTTTGAAGTTGTCATGGCATCATTTGATTCTATAATTTAATTTACTGTTAAATTTGAATCTAATTAAGTTTGAAATATCTAAAAAAGGCTGTTTGTGAATCCACAAAATGGATATTCTGAGGAGTGCAGAGATTTATAGTACTGTTGAAAGGTTCCATTTATCTCTGTAGGGTCAACTGTCACTTTACCTCCTTTCAGTTCGACTGCATTAATGGCCCTTTCTGATTGCAACTGTTTATTCTGCCAGGCAAGGAGCTTCCCTGGTTTTTCTCCCAGGTCATAAAATGTCTACGTCTCAGCAGGCTATTTGCAGCTCTTTTCGCTGCTATTTTGTTGTATTCTGCTTTAAGATGTAATAGTTCCTGATGTGAGCACTAGGGGAGAACGGGATAAGATGCAGGGCCGGCGGTAGCCAGGGGCCAGGGTGGGCCGTGCCCACCCAAGCAAAAAAAAACTAAAAAGAACACCTTAAGCTTTAAGGCGAGACACCCCAGGTGAATAGGGATTTTTTTTTAACTTATAGATATCATCATGAAACTTTGCCAGTTGATTACTGACACTAACACAATTATTTTTTGTATTACATGTTTTTCTTTAATATTTTATTAAATATGCAAATATGGCAATATTTAACCAATTATGCGTAAATTTGGGTCATTTTTCGAGAAAAATTTTGAGATGTTGGATAAAGCCAGAGTTAAAATCTCTATTTTATTTAAACCACATATTAGTTTCTAAAGTTTTTACACAACAGATTTTGGATACAGCCTTTTTTCATTTAATAAATCAAAAAAGACTATGTACATGTCTAGGAAATGCATTTTCGGCATGTTTTTAGGAGGAAAATGTATCATAAATCAGACAATTAACAATATATTAACAAATCCTTGTGTAAAAACCTTTAAAATAGTGCTATGAATGATCATAGAAAGTTTGGTTGATGTCAGTGGTCTAGAAGTTGAGATATCTTTTGCAGAGTATTGGAAAAAGCTCATTTTGAGAAAACGGCCGTTAAAGATAAAAACGTGAATTCTGCTGATAATCACTGATTATAGCTAGAGTAATTTATTGAATTAGGCCCTGCACCCCTCAATGCCATATAGGCCTACCACTGTTTAACATATATAAACCATAGCATAGTAACATTTACATCCACATGCTAATTTAAACGTGGTTAATTCATTATTAGCCACTGTCTGTCAACCTGCTCCGGAGTCGGCACAGACGCTCTCTCTCCCCACCATCTCCCCTCTGATCGTCTGACAGTCTGTGTCTCTCCGACGTGATCGCCGTGATTTACATGTCTTTAACACTTCTCCCCTTCAAATGGCGATCATGTAATGCCCATAGCCAATTGATTAAGTATTTTTTTTGTCTTGGTTTGGCATATTTTCGACGTTTTTCCCATTTTATTTTGTGATTTTCGAGCTACCCGGGGCTAGCATCACGTGATGCCTTTTAGCGAATCACATCGTCAGAAATGTGCATTAGCCAATGAGGTCGCTTTCCTAGCATTGAATCCCTCCTCACACTTTCACGATTGGTTACTGACACAAAGGAAATGACCATATTTGGATCAGATAACGTTGTGCTTGAGATTCAGAGCTTTCCAACAGTACAATGGTTATTATGATTCATACAGCGGTCGCGGTGCTGTATGTTACGTTAGAATGCTCACTTTTGACGAATTTAGGAGCAAAATACAGACGCAAGCAGTCAAAGTTTAGTAAAATAAACACCTAAAACGTATATTTTGGACCTTTTATCCATACTAGTATGAAAGAAGACATGTTATGGAAGCTAAATAGACACAAATCTCAAAATTGACCAGTGCTTAAAAAACGATGTTTTTGCCTGCCGTGTCTCGCCTTAATTTAATGTAGGAATGACTATTGAAAGATGTTTAGGTGATGAGCAATTCTCACTACTACCTACTTACCCCGTTCTCCCCTATTACTCCAGATTAAAATTATACACAAAAAAGAAAAAAAAAATGTAAACGTATTGCACTATTGCACATTGTCCAGAGGAGGAGAAAGCAAAGATGGAAAGACAGGAAGGTGATGGTTTGTAAGTAGGTCAGAGGGTATATGGGTGGAGAGGTCGGACTGGAAAGGTTTACCCTCCATTTACATGCTTCACGACCACCATCACCAGCAAGACGCTGACTCAACAACTGAACTGAAGCCAGGCATGAAAGTGAGGTTGAACCATTGTGAGTTTAGCAAACAGTGGGGATGAAAAGAATTCATGGAATGAATCAGCTCTCTGCATGCCATTAGATGTAGTCTGTGATTAGACTTTGTTAACTTCTTGGAAAGTGGTGCTCTAACAGTATAGTTTGAAGAAAGAATAAAAGAATAATCAAAGCAATTAGGACATCAGTCAACAACAAAAAACATCCCCAAACATTCCGCTTTCAACAGTTTTTCTCCTTCACATTTCTCAATGTTGTTTTTTGTGTGTCACAGCACTTGATAATGCTGTGTACTCTGGGGGAAAGATGCCCCTGTTCACCTCCATAATGGCCAGGGCCAACAGTCTCTTCAGGGGCACTTGAGTCCCGACCAGAGGAGCTCTCCTCCAGGCACAGGAATACATTATTTATTTCTGTGCTGAGTTAGCATTCATTCATACAACACATTCTCATGTCGGCTCTCTGGGTGAAAATCTCTAGCAGGAAAGGCTTGACATACTGTCATTATGGTTAACTAGAGAGCACTAAAATGTATCTGGGAATATTGCTAACTCAGAAGGCTACAAGTGATATAAATCATATAGTACTCTCCACATGCATTTAAGATTTCCCTCATGCAATCAAAGTGAATCTGCTTCATGGAGTAGGCCCTATAGGTTTTTCTGCAAAAATAATCCCCAACATTGCCTTACATAATCATCTTCCAATACTGTTTACATGTCCACATGGGTCTCACCGTAACCCTGACAACACCGGCTAATCTGATAGGCCCCTGATGTCTTAATTGTGTGTGCATTGGTATGAGACTGTGCTAACTACATTTGCTGGTTTCCTGTTTTGGGAAAGTCATATCAAAGAGATAAGAGCTTAAGGAAGATAAACGGGTGTATCCCAATTTGTTAATGTCTTTCGAGGCCAGGCTGTCAGTATAGGGATTGCTGAGTCAAGTCAGATAAAGTGAACCAAAAATACGCTTTACCTGCACTTACACTTTCTTTTACCGAACTACAGCTGTTTTGAATTAGCGAATTGAGAAGATATACAACTCTTGGTTTGCTAAAAAAGTAAACAAAGAGGAACAAAGTTATTTATTTCTCCCTCATACCATGCCAATAAATTGTCCCAATGAAAACGATTAACACTAGCTTTTGTGGATTATGCAGAGTAAGAGGGACATTATTGCTGGAAATACATGTACATATAATCGCACAATTTCTTTCTAGACCACACCACTACTAGCCTGGTGAGGCCAGCCTGGTCTTGCGCGAGCTTCACATTGGTTTCTCTCCCGCAGATTGTGAGAAACTCTGCACGGTCCTTTAGTGGAAGCTGTTTCTGATTGGTTCATGTAGTCGTTAAACTAGCCTCCAGTCAGACCAGACCCTGCCCACTTTCCGTCCGTTAGTGGACGATATCCCCTGATTGGTTCATTTGATTTGATACATCTTTATTGTCCCCGAGGGGCCATTTGTTCTGCATTCAGTAGTAAAAACAGTGTCATACAACAAACAAATCATCATAAATAAATAAAAAACACAGAACATACAAACAATAATGAACATACGGGAGACACCATGACAATATAAAAATTGACTTTGTTTAAGAAAAGCTGCTACCCCAGTTTGTTTAACCACCCAACAGATCAGGGAACAAATAATTTTAGATATCTTTTTGATCTGGCCCTGTTTGAATATATGTATTTTCTCCCTAGTGGCAGGAGTCGAACGCATGGAGAGGATGTTGAGGGTCAGACAGAATGGCCTTTGCCTTCCGAATAGCTCTCTCTTGGTAAATATGATGTATGATAATATGTAGAGCACAAATAACAACGCCGACAAAATGCAACCCTGCGGTGATCCAGTGGAACACATCAGGGCATCAGACAAAGTGTCATTAACACCAGTTCTTTGTGACCTCATCTTGAAGTCGTTTACATCAACATGTATTGACGAATAAACTCATGAGATATGGCTGTTCTCACAAGGCTAGATTTAAAACAACACAAACCGAATCAGAAGCTGCCTTCCACTTTAAAGGACAAACGTAAGGTCAGAAAGCGGGCTCTGATTGCCTCAGTCTACACAAGAGGTAAAGTCGATATTTTACCTATATATAATAAAACTTAGTTTAGTTAAAAATAAAAAGGGAGAAAGAGATGGAAAAATAAAATAAAACTGACAAATGTAACTATTGTGATGTAATACTGTTCTGTTTCAGATTCTAAATGTTCAATATCCCCCAGTCAAAGGGCTAGTGGGGCTCAGACAGTTCATACACTCAACAAAAATATGGTAACACTTTACAATAAGGTACACAAAATTGTAGTAGCTACTACATACCTACTACATAGTTTTTTTTTTTTTTGCGCTACCTATGTGTTAGGTAGCACAAAAAAAAACCCTATGTGTTACCTACTACATAGTTTTTTTTTTTTGTGCAACCTATGTGTTAGGTAGCACAAAAAAAAAACCCTATGTGTTACCTACTACATAGTTTTTTTTTTTTGCGCTACCTATGTGTTAGGTAGCACAAAAAAAAAACCCCTATGTGTTAGGTAGCACATAGGGGTTTTTTTTTGTGCTACCTATGTGTTAGGTAGCACAAAAAAAAAAACCCTATGTGTTACCTACTACATAGTTTTTTTTTTTTGCGCTACCTATGTGTTAGGTAGCACAAAAAAAAAACCCTATGTGTTAGGTAGCACATAGGGTTTTTTTTTGTGCTACCTATGTGTTAGGTAGCACAAAAAAAAAAACCCCTATGTGTTACCTACTACATAGTTTTTTTTTTTTTGCGCTACCTATGTGTTAGGTAGCACAAAAAAAAACCCTATGTGTTAGGTAGCACAAAAAAAAAAACTATGTAGTAGGTAACACATAGGGGTTTTTTTTTTGTGCTAACTAACACATAGGTAGCACAAAAAAAAAAAACCCTATGTGCTACCTAACACATAGGGTTTTTTTTTTGTGCTACCTAACACATAGGTAGCGCAAAAAAAAAAAAAATTTGTAGTAGGTAACACATAGGGGTTTTTTTTTTGTGCTACCTAACACATAGGTAGCGCAAAAAAAAAAACTATGTAGTAGGTAACACATAGGGGTTTTTTTTTTGTGCTACCTAACACATAGGTAGCACAAAAAAAAAACCCCTATGTGCTACCTAACACATAGGGTTTTTTTTTTGTGCTACCTAACACATAGGTAGCGCAAAAAAAAAAAAACTATGTAGTAGGTAACACATAGGGTTTTTTTTTTTGTGCTAACTAACACATAGGTAGCGCAAAAAAAAAAAACTATGTAGTAGGTAACACATAGGGTTTTTTTTTTTGTGCTAACTAACACATAGGTAGCACAAAAAAAAACCCCTATGTGCTACCTAACACATAGGGTTTTTTTTTTTGTGCTACCTAACACATAGGTAGCGCAAAAAAAAAAAAACTATGTAGTAGGTAACACATAGGGTTTTTTTTTTGTGCTACCTAACACATAGGTAGCGCAAAAAAAAAAAAAACTATGTCATAGGTAACACATAGGGTTTTTTTTTGTGCTAACTAACACATAGGTAGCGCAAAAAAAAAAAAACTATGTAGTAGGTAACACATAGGGTTTTTTTTTTTTGTGCTACCTAACACATAGGTAGCACAAAAAAAAAACCCCTATGTGCTACCTAACACATAGGGTTTTTTTTTTTTGTGCTACCTAACACATAGGTAGCGCAAAAAAAAAAACTATGTAGTAGGTAACACATAGGGTTTTTTTTTTTGTGCTAACTAACACATAGGTAGCGCAAAAAAAAAAAAAACTATGTAGTAGGTAACACATAGGGTTTTTTTTTTGTGCTACCTAACACATAGGTAGCGCAAAAAAAAAAAAACTATGTAGTAGGTAACACATAGGGTTTTTTTTTTTTGTGCTACCTAACACATAGGTAGCACAAAAAAAAACCCCTATGTGCTACCTAACACATAGGGTTTTTTTTTTTGTGCTACCTAACACATAGGTAGCGCAAAAAAAAAAAACTATGTAGTAGGTAACATATAGGGTTTTTTTTTTTGTGCTACCTAACACATAGGTAGCACAAAAAAAAAAAACCCTATGTGCTACCTAACGCATAGGGTTTTTTTTTTGTTGTGCTACCTAACACATAGGTAGCGCAAAAAAAAAAAAACTATGTAGTAGGTAACACATAGGGTTTTTTTTTTGTGCTACCTAACACATAGTTAGCACAAAAAAAAAAAAAAATATGTAGTAGGTAACACATAGGGGTTTTTTTTTTGTGCTACCTAACACATAGGTAGCGCAAAAAAAAAAAAAACTATGTAGTAGGTATGTAGTAGCTACTACAATTTTGTGTACCTTATTGTAAAGTGTTACCAAAAATATAAACGCAACACTTTTGTTTTTGCTCCCATTTTTCATGAGATGGACTTAAAGATCTAAAATTCATTCCAGATACACAATTGTACCATTTCTCTCAAACATTGTTCACAAATCTGTCTAAATGTGTGATAGTGAGCACTTCTGCTTTGCTGAGATAATCCATCCCACCTCACAGGTGTGCCACATCAAGATGCTGATCTGACATCATGATTAGTGCACAGGTGTGCCTTAGACTGTCCACAATAAAAGGCCACTCTGAAATGTGCATTTTTTTTGCTTTATTGGGGGTCTGGGGACTCAGAACCAGTCAGTATCTGGTGTGACCACCATTTGCCTCATGCAGTGCAACACATCTTCTTCGCATAGAGTTTATCAGATTGTCAATTGTGGCCTGTGGAATGTTGTTCCACTCCTCTTCAATGGCTGTGCGAAGTTGCTGGAGACGGCTTATGGTGGAGAAATGAACATTCAATGCACGAGCAACAGATCTGGTTGACATTCCTGCTGTCAGCATGCCAATTGCACGCTCCCTCAATGCTTGTGGCATCTGTGGCATTTTGCTGTGAGAGAAAACTGCACATTTCAGGGTGGCCTTTTATTGTGGACAGTCTAAGGCACACCTGTGCACTAATCATGATGTCAGATCAGCATCTTGATGTGGCACACCTGTGAGGTGGGATGGATTATCTCAGCAAAGCAGAAGTGCTCACTATCACACATTTAGACAGATTTGTGAACAATGTTTGAGAGAAATGGTACAATTGTGTATCTGGAATGAATTTTAGATCTTTAAGTCCATCTCATGAAAAATGGGAGCAAAAACAAAAGTGTTGCGTTTATATTTTTGTTGAGTGTATAACTTATAATGAGAGAGAGAGAAATGGATGAAAAGGACAATATGAGGTAGAATGTATTTTATGATTAATAATATGCCAATATTAAATCAATTTGATGCCAGTGGCGTTTTCTCCCGGAGGCCAAGGGAAGTCAGGCTTCCCTGTTTTTTAGGCTGTAGTTGTCATCCAATAAAAACATTTATATTAACAGTTTCGGTAATCTTTGGTGCTGTGCTCCTGTCATTTATTCCCCATTTCTCTCCTGTCATTGAGCATTTCACAATGCGCGAAACAGCGCCCCTTTACATTTAGATTCTGAAGACGTGGCGAAACACGACACTGCACACTGTATGTCTGCGAGGAAGCCAGGCCGAGCTGGCTTCCCTTGGTAAAAAAAATAAAAAGAATTGACCAATCAGGTGAGGCTATTACCATGACACTGCCCTCTGTGATTGGTCAGGAGGGTGTCAGGAGGGTGCCAAGGGAAGCCACTTGGCCTTTGGTTTCACACCAATCAAATCAAAGCATCATTATCAACGTCACTGAAATTTAACAACAATAACAATAGCGGGAGATTAGCATGTTTGTATTGTTATCATATTAGCAAGAACAGTTATGGAGGGTGGAGATTTTGAGTATTTAGTAACAAATTATTTTACCAAACTGCCAATTGAGAAGCCATTAAAAATCAAATCTGACGGCAGGCCAATGCGTGTGGAGAGAAAGAAAGTTTATCGCACTTTCCGTGAGGATAACTATGTCCGCACCGAGTGGCTAGCTGGTAGCGGCAAACTTCAGCTAATGGCCTTCCTCTACAAATAGTGAGTAAAATACACACCTTCTCCCGGCGCGGGTTAACTGTTCCCTTAACTGTCTGTGTAACTATGTGTGTTGTGTTTTGTGTTATTTTATTGCTAATTGTGCCTTGATTGCCTGGATTAAGTTGCATTGGTAGGCCTACTGTATATCCACTGAAGTTGTTCTGGGTTGTCTTAAGTATAGTGTTGTAATGAACTTTTGGCCTAGTTCTTAAACGAAAAGGATGTATAGAAAGTATGTGTGTATGTCAAGCACCTACAACTGATTGTGTGAGTCGTGTCTCATCATCATCATCATCATCATCATCTTCAACCGCTTATCCGAAATCGGGTCGCGGGGGCAGCAGCTTGAGCAGGGAACCCCAAACTTCTCTTTCCCGGGCCACTTCAACCAGCTCTGACTGGGGGATCCCGAGGCGTTCCCAGGCCAGCGTGGAAATATAATCTCTCCACCTAGTCCTGGGTCTTCCCCGAGGCCTCCTCCCAGCTGGACGCTCCTGGAACACCTCCCTAGGGAGGCGCCCTGGGGGCATCCTTACCAGAACTGGCTCCTTTCAACGCAAAGGAGTAGCGGCTCTGCCCCGAGTTCCTCACGAATGACTGAGCTTCTCACCCTATCTCTAAGGGAGACGCCAGCCACCCTCCTGAGAAAGCCCATTTCGGCCGCTTGTACCCGCGATCTCGTTCTTTCGGTCATTACCCAGCCTTCATGACCATAGGTGAGGGTAGGAACAAAGATCGCCCGGTAGATCGAAAGCTTTGCCTTACGACTCAGCTCTCTTTTCGTCACAACAGTGCGGTAAAGCGAGTGCAAAACCGCCCCTGCTGCTCCGATTCTACGGCCAATCTCACGCAAGACAAGACCAAACAAGACCCCGAGGTACTTGAACTCCTTCACTTGGGGTAAGGACTCATTCCCTACCTGTAGTAGACAATCCATCGGTTTCCTGCTGAGCACCATGGCCTCCGATTTAGAGGTGCTGATCCTCATCCCAACCGCTTCACACTCGGCTGCAAACCGATCCAATGAGAGCTGAAGGTCACAGGCCGATGATGCCATCAGAACCACATCATCCGCAAACAGCAGAGATGAGATCTTCAGACCACCAAACTGCAACCCCTCCCCACCACGACTACGCCTTGATATCCTGTCCATAAATATCACAAACAGGATTGGTGATAAAGCGCAGCCCTGGCGGAGGCCAACCCCCACCGGAAACGAGTCTGACTTACTACCGAGAACCCGTACACAGCTCTCGCTTTGAGCGTACAGAGATTGGATGGCCCTGAGAAGAGACACCCTCACCCCATACTCCCGCAGCACCCCCCACAGTATCTCCCGGGGAACCCGGTCATAAGCCTTCTCCAGATCCACAAAACACATGTAGACTGGATGAGCAAACTCCCAAGCTCCCTCTAGGATCCTTGCGAGAGTGAAGAGCTGGTCCGTTGTTCCACGGCCAGGACGGAATCCGCATTGTTCCTCTTCAATCTGAGGTTCGACTATCGGCCGAACCCTCCTTTCCAGCACCTTGGAGTAGACTTTGCCGGGAAGGCTGAGAAGTGTGATACCCCGGTAGTTGGCACACACTCTCTGGTCCCCCTTTTTAAAAATAGGAACCACCACCCCGGTCTGCCACTCCTTCGGCACTGTACCCGACTTCCACGCAATGTTGAAGAGGCGTGTCATCCAAGACAGCCCCTCCACACCCATTGCTTTCAGCATTTCTGGACGGATCTCATCAACCCCCGGGGCTTTGCCACTGTGGAGTTGTTTGACTACCTCAGTGACTTCCACCAGGGAAATTGACGATGATACCCCATCAGCCTCCAGCTCTGCCTCCAACATAGAGGGTGTGTTAGTCGGATTCAGTAGTTCCTCAAAGTGCTCTTTCCACCGACCGACTACCTCCTCAGTTGAGGTCAACAGCGTCCCATCCTTACTGTACACAGCTTGGATAGCTCCCCGCTTCCCCCTCCTGAGGTGCCGGACGGTCTTCCAGAAACACTTTGGTGCCGACCGAAAGTCCTTCTCCATGGTTTCTCCGAACTTCTCCCACACCCGCTGCTTTGCCTCTGACACGGCAGAAGCTGCAGCCCTTCGGGCCTGTCGGTACCTTGCAACTGCCTCAGGAGTCCCCCGAGATAACATATCCCGGAAGCACTCCTTCTTCAGTCGGACGGCTTCCCTGACCACCGAGGTCCACCACGGCGTTCGAGGGTTACCGCCCCTTGAGGCACCTAAGACCTTGAGACCACAGCTGCCTGCCGCGGCTTCAGCAATGGAAGTTTTGAACATCGACCACTCGGGTTCAATGCCCCCAACCTCCACAGGGATGCTAGAAAAGCTCTGCAGGAGGTGCAAATTAAAGATCTCTTGAACAGGGGCCTCCGCTAGACGTTCCCAGTTCACCCGCACTACCCGTTTGGGCTTACCAGGTCTGTCCACAGTCTTCCCCCACCCTTTGACCCAACTCACAACCAGATGGTGATCAGTTGACAGCTCCGCCCCTCTCTTCACCCGAGTGTCCGAAACATGCGGCCTCAGATCAGATGATACGATCACAAAATCGATCATCGACCTTCGGCCTAGGGCGCTCTGGTACCATGTACACTTATGAGCATCCTTATGTTCGAACATGGTGTTTGTTATAGACAAACCATGACCAGCACAGAAGTCTAACAACAAACGACCACTCGGGTTCAGATCAGGGAGGCCGTTCCTCCCAATCACGCCTTTCCAGGTGTCTCCATCATTGCCCACGTGCGCGTTAAAGTCTCCCAGCAGAACTATGGAGTCCCCTACCGGAGCCCCATGCAGGACTCCGTTCTGGGTCTCCAAGAAGGCCGGATACTCCGAACTGCTGTTTGGTGCATACGCACAAACAACAGTCAGAGTCTTCCCCCCCACAACCCGGAGGCGTAGGGAGGCGACCCTCTCGTCCACCGGGGTAAACTCCAACGTAGTAGCGCCCAGCCGGGGGCTCGTGAGTATCCCCACACCGGCCCGGCGCCTCACACCTTGGGCAACTCCAGAGAAGAATAGAGTCCAACCCCTTTCCAGAAGTACGGTTCCAGAGCCAAGACTGTGCGTGGAGGTAAGCCCCACCAGATCTAATTGGTAGCGCTCCACCTCCCGCACCAGTTCCGGCTCCTTCCCCCACAGCGAGGTGACGTTCCACGTCCCCAAAGCCAGCCTCTGCCGCCCGGGTCTGGTCCGTCGTGGTCCCCGCCCTTCACTGCCACCCTGTATGCAGCGCACCCGACCCCAGCGGTTCCTCCGATGAGTGGTGGGCCCATCCGTTGTAGAGGAGTGTGTTGCCACGTAGCTTTTTCGGGCTGTGCCCGGCCGGGCCCCGTGGCAGACCCGGCCACCAGACGCTCGCAGGCGAGCCCCCTGTCTGGGCCTGGCTCCAGCCGGGGGCCCCGGGCTTCCTCCGGGCAGGGTCTCTCCTCCTCGTTTGTGTTGTTCCATGAGGTCTTTTTGAACGTGAACGTGAAACTTAAAATAGCCTAAAACGTCCCCTAATTATATTGTGAATGAATCCGAATCTGCATTGGGCATTAAGCGGCTAGTTGTGCATTACGGTCGGGATGGGAGGTGCATTTATAATAAAATTTATAATTTAATAAGACGATAAGGAAGTGTGTGAATGAGTGAGTGAGTGAGTGAGAGAGAGAGAGCGAACGAGCGGTGTCGGACAGATTACACATGTGTGTAAGTCCTGGTAAAGTGACCAGGCGCTATAATAGCTCTTGTAGTTACATTAAATACAAGCTGCGACGTAGCCTACTCTTTTATGTCCCCCACATTCCAATACACATGTAGATTAAAGGTGTTGTCTCACTTGGCTTCCTCAAAAAAAATCCCCACAACACGCCACTGTTTGATGCTCTGAAGGGACAATAATTGCAAAAGGAAATATTCAGGCATAGGCCCCGGCCACTTCCGGCTTCATATCCAAATACAGATACACATACAGATTATTTTGTTGGTTGAACAGATACAGATAATGACGTCTACGCTGAAAGCAGAGTTACTGTAGTGTCTGAACACCGAGACAATACATTTTTCCTTAGGGTTAGAGCAGAGCCGGCCCAAGCCTTCATGGGACCCTAAGTGAAATATGATTAGGGGGCCCCTCTCCAATGTTAGCGCTGCCGAAACTATAGGCCTTTGTTAAATGTCAGTCACACACCCAGTGTTTTCCGCTAGTGCCTCCACTGAGCAGCTGTCTGAAAATTTTAGACAGGCGAGATCCAGACCTTCCTAGAGGGTTCCGGGGGTATGCCCCCCAGTGAGATTTTTTTACCTTTTTAAAGTGAAATGCATGAATCTGGTGCACTGTGAGAGGAAAATTGAGAGGCTAAGATGAATTAAAAGCTATTGAAGAAAGACACATCGATTTTCCATGACAATATTAATATAAAATAAAATATTATGGAGGGTCCTCCGGTTGGGCTTGGAGCTCTTTTTCTTTTACGGGACATATTTCTCTGTAATATGCATTTAAATGCAGTGAGAGGAACAAAGCAGAAGAACTCTGTTGTCCAGCTATCGTTTTATATAGGCTATAGACTATAGGCCTACACAGTGCATGGACAACTGAGGGTAGCCCCATTACCAATGGTTTTTAAATAAACTCAATACACACTGTGCATGGATGTGAATGTGACATGATCAGATAATTACGGATTACCTCCCAGATGAACTGATTCAATTTTTAGGCTATTAATTATCCAGAACAAAACATTTTATTCCTTTTTTTGTATGATAACTCACATTTGCATAATATGATGTTAATATCAAACACAAACTAAAAAAAAAAAATATATACTTATATTTTTTTTTGAGGGGGCCCCCCTGGCAGTCGGGGGCCCTAAGCAACCACTTAGTTCGCTTATGCCTCGGGCCGGCTCTAGGTTAGAGGGTTAGGGTTTATACCCTAAGTCTATGGCTCCACAAACTTACAAAATGTTCCTACATTTTTTTCCTCTATGTATGCATTGTGACTTTTAGGCTCTTTTTGTTCTTCATATACACCCATGGTTTGTAATTATCTTACTTACTTTCAGCAGTGACTGGCCTCGTCACCATCTTGAATCTCTAAGTCGCCCTCTCTCGTTTTAATTTTTAGAAATGGGTCAAATTCCTCCCTGCTCTGGTTTCAATATGTGGCACCTGCTTAAAACCATGTCCACCGATCCTTGGCCAGGGTCTCGGATGTAAACACTCAAGGGTTAACACTTACAATGTAATGGCCGTGGTCTGGTCAACAAATACAACTGGTGTGTAGTGGCAAAATGGAATTTTCTCTCAGAATTTCTCATGATAAGAAATAAAAATCAAGTTTCTTTCCTAAGTTTGATTGCTTGCAAATACTACAAAATAAAAGAGACACTTTTTTTTAGAGGAAACCAACAAGAAACTAAAGCTGATGTCTGACAGGGATTTGGAGTACCATGGGGTGGAACATGAAAATCAATCTATGAAATCAGATTGGTTTAACATTATTTTGACGGCTGAAACACAATGCAACTACTGTATAAAACCTTGTTGAAGCACCATACAATATACACTGACAAGCCAATGGTTCACTTAAGAAATAGTTATAATGAATTTGTGGATAAATGTGACAAGGTGTTGACACATGGCCAGAACCCCACTGTTTAGATACTAGTGTCTACAGGACCTTTCTCACACTCTTTGCCACCTTTTTATTGGCTGCTATTCCAAAAATGTCTCATGTACCTGCTGTCTCGTGAAGGAGAGGAGAGTCTCCCCCCCCCCACCCCTCGCCCGTCTCTTTCCGTTAACCCTTTTCCTGTTTTTCCCACCAACTCATGTGCCTTTTGAGACAGCTAAAACGCTTTTTTCACTTTGGGTGTTTTCACATATAGTTATTTAAAAAAAATTTAAATTAAATATGCTGTCCAAGCGAATAACAGAGGACCAAAAGGAAAGAAATTTGGTTCGTTTTGCATTCACATTGTCAGTTCATTTGAAATAGGACTCAGTTCTCTTTAATCTGTACTGCAGTACACTTAAAGCCCATAATTTCATTCTAACCAAACACTGGAGGAACACCTTAGCCTTTCCGTATGTTGTAGACAGTTGCTGTTGGATGTGTTCTAATGGCAAATATGCAAAACAAACCTGGAGCATGTTGTGTTCACAATACGCTGAAGAGAACCGCAACTCAGACTTGAAGCAAACTGAACTCAGACCACCTCCCGAGGGAGACCTAGTTTAGTTCACTTCAGAGGGGTCTGAGTATTTTTGGAGGGATCACATATACGCAAAAAATGCTGACTAAGAGGTCTGAGTTGTTTTGGAGGGCTGAAAGGGTCCAAGTGTGAAAACGCCCTTATAGTGAGTTTTGTTGTCGATTCTCATGCTTATGTCTTTCTCTACTTGACTTTTAATATCTCAAAATCCTCTCCTTTCCTCTCCCTCCCCCACTGACTTTATTCTCCCATATGTCTCCCAGTTAAGTGTGTGGCAGTGAGCCAAGCATCGCCAGCTCTGCCTTCACCGTAACAACCAGCCGAGATCTCTTCATTTGATGTGACAAAGGGGGCCTCCAGGAGTCACTGCTGTTCCCCACAAGGTCTTATGTGTGTTTTGGGCTGAGTGTTGCAGATTTGGAGATGAAGGTGCAGGTAGGGGGGTGTAGTGTGCCCCCCCACACAAATGTCTGGTCCCCTGAAAACGTCCAGTCAATGGGCCCCGTTTACTCATGCATGACTCATGTCAATGCAAGTGCATCTGTTCACACCTACATAAAAACATACATGTATTTGGAGAGAGACTAACTATCTCATCAATTATTAAGTTTACAGGAAGATGAGAAAGACTAATTTAAAAACGGCATTCAATCATCAATGCAAGCTTAACCTCTCATCTATAGATCTGCCCTATTTCACAGCCTTACATGGGCACATGGCGGCATCTAAACTGGACCACTGCTTCCCTCAGTCTCAGCTGTGGTCCCATGCCCAGACCGGCACGACTGTGATCCAAGTCCTATAGGGGGAGAATAAGGAGACAGTTCATGGTGGTAGCTGAAGTCATCAGCCAGGCATCCGTCAGAAAACAGCCAGCCCCAAAACAATGGAGCCCTCTGTCCCTCTAAACACAAGGTTGGTTTTAGACCAATGAGGGCCCGGACGGCAGCAGTAGCAATGAAACTGACAGCTATGGTTTGACCTTGTCCTGCACAGTAATATAGTAGGGGTGGGAAACTCTTGGCACCTCACGATTGGATTCGATTCAAAATCGATTCTCAATGCATCTCGATGCAATTTTTTTTTACGTACATACCTATGTGTGATTTTCAAAAATATATTTATATACACATCTGAGTTTGCTACTCAGAGTTTGCTAATCACTTCCTACTTTTGTGATGATCATTAAATACAATCAACAGATGAATTACCTTCTCTAATATTGTATTAGAGAAAAAGCTTTTCCTGTCACAAATATGACTTTCTATGACTAGTGCAATAATCAATGCAGCGTTCAACACAATATGGAAGTATGTAAAAACTAAACCGATGCAGTTTAATTTTCTTTCTACTCTTGTAAATCATGTTTCTATAGGATTTCTATTCTATTATTTTCTATGCCATTTCAACACATTTTGCAAAAAGTATGGCTTGGAATTCAGCTCTCATACAAAAACGTAAACAGACACAAAGCCAGTGCAGGTCATATGGGTTTGCTGCTCTCTGCCCTTTTGTCGCCACTTTTAACAACTCACACTTGCGTGGTGTGGATGCGCAGTGGCACAGGAAATACTAATATTAAACACTAGTACAAAAAAAAATATTTTTTATAAATTGATTATTAACTTTTATGAATCAATTCGGAATCGTTCAAGAGAGAATCGCGATTAATCGGAAAATCGATTATTTTTCCCACCCCTAGTATCTACTCAAGTCAATCTGTTTAAAGGTGGAGTTAGCGATTCTGGAAAAATGCTTGTTGTCAAAATCACTTTTTTAAAACTTGTCTGAAAATCTTCTCACAATCATCTTGCTGTACGCAGGGTTTTTCCTGCATAGAGAAAATGTTGGCGCCCGCCAAAGCGGATTTATCCAGCGCCAAAGGTAAATCAGGAGCGCCAAAAGGATAAAGATTGAGAATAGGCTATAGCTATTTAAAACCTCTCCAAATTCAGCCCAATTTAAGTCATCCTTCTTGAGGGGCTGAGCAATAACTTGAATTTAATTTTCGATTACTATTACGGCTTCCCTCAATCATGAAAACAAAATAATCGTTATTAAACTACCATTGTTCCGCACGCGGGGCATGCAGGCTGTTAAATGCAGCAAACCCTTTCAGCCGAGCCGTGCGCTCGGCCCCTCCCTCACCTGATAATTTAGCTATCGGTCCAGAGAGTAGGAGGGAGATGTTGCGCATTGCCGGGTGTTTTGAAAAACTTCTAGATGACGAGAATAAAGGTAAAACTAATTGTGTTGTCTGAAAACACTTCACTCACAACAAACTAAAATAATGTGCAAGATTTGTCACGCGCGGACACGCGAGTAACGTGACATATGCGACCGAGAGAGAGACAGAGAGAAAGAGAGAGAGCCAGAGAAAAAGGTATACGAAACTGATCTGCACCTCCAAACATCCCGACCAATTTGTTTATTCACTTTAAGTCGAATCATAGTGGTCTATGACCAAGCAATCACTGAATAAAAAACACAGGAAGTTTAAAGCTCCTTGACTCCTGCCACCACAACTGTCAACACTACAATGCAACTGCCTTTCCACCAGAGGTGGAAAGAATACAAAAATATTCTACTGAAGTAAAAGTATGATTACTTGGATGAAACTTTACTTAAGTAAAAGTACTGGTCTAAAAATCTACTGAAGTAAAAGTGAAAAAGTAGCTGATTTAAAATGTACTTAAAGTACAAGTTACTAGTTACTTTTTAACAGCGGGAGGGGGCAGGGGTCTCTTCTGTGTAGGGCATTCTATATACAAGGGGATATAAATCTCAAACTAGTTTTGTTTAATTAATGCAACACTTTTACAAATTAAAGTGCACAAATTAAACAAATCATGTCACCACACATGTATGGATGTATACTGTGTCATTATACTTTAGATAAGCAAATATGGAGCAAATAGTCTGTTAATGGGGGAATGGGAATGTAACCAGTCTACAGACCTAAACAGACTGCAGCTGCAGTTCTAATAATGTAATTGTATATACAGTCATATGAAAAAGTTTGGGAACCCCTCTCAGCCGGCATTATAATTGACTCTGCTTTCACAAAAAAAAGATGAAAGTGGTATGTCTTTCATTTACCAGGAACAGCTATGTACTGGGATGTTTTCCAAACAAAGATTTTTTGAAAAGCAGTATTTAGTTTTATGAAATTAAATAAAATGTGAAAAACTGGCTGTGCAAAAATATGGGAACCCTTGAGGTTTTGCTGATTTTAATGCATGTAACAGCATGTAAAACTGAGGACTTTAAACACTAAATTGGTTGGATTATGTTGTTAAGCCTTGAACCTCATATAAAGGTCTGTTTAATCATGAGAAAAGGTATTTTAGGTGCCTAAATGCAAGTTGCACTTCTCTTTGACTCTCTGCTGAAGTGAGACAGAATGGGATCATCAAAACAGCTCCCAAAAGATCTGTAAAACAAAGATTGTTCATTGTCATTGTTTAGGGGAAGGCTACAAGAAGCTTTCCCAAAGGTTTCAATTGTCAATTTCGACTGTAGGGAACGTTGTCAGGAAATGGAAGGACACAGGCATAGTGGCAGTTAAACCCAGGCATGGCAGACCAAGAAAAAAACAGGAGCAGCATAGGTGGAGGATTGTGAGAATGGTTGCATACAACCCACAGATCACCTCCAAAGACCTGCAAGAACATCTGGCAGGTCTTCCCCTAAACCATGACAATGAATAATCTTTGTTTTTAAGATCTTTTGGGAGCTGTTTTGATTATCCCATTCTGTCTCACTTCTGCAGAGAGTCAAAGAGAAGTGGAACTTGCATTTAGGCACCTAAAATACCTTTTATCATGATTAAACAAACCTTTATATGAGGTTCAAGGCTTAACAACATAATCCAACCAATTTTGTGTTTAAAGTCCTCAGTTTTACATGCTGTTACATGCATTAAAATCAGCAAGACCACAAGGGTTCCCATATTTTTGCACAGCCAGTTTTTCACATTTTATTTAATTTCATAAAACTAAATAGTGCTTTTCAAAAAATCTTTGTTTGGAAAACATCCCAGTACTTAGCTGTTCCTGGTAAATGAAAGACATACCACTTTTATCTTTTTTGTGTGTAAGCAGAGTCAATTATAATGCCGGCTGAGAGGGGTTCCCAAACTTTTTCATATGACTGTAATTGATCTAAACCATGGACATTGCAAGGTTAGGCTGCTCGATTTTGACAAAAATCATAATCATGATTATTTTGATTGACATTGTGTAATCACAATTATTAGACAATTATTCATTGATTTAAGAACTGCAACATGCACTTATTTAACATTTGAAACCATGACTTTTGACTTTAAACATAATCCTAATTGAACTGAAAACAAGGAAAATGCAAATAGGTAATAATATAATAAGTAAAACATATTTTTTATAATTAAATAAAATAAGTGTCAAAATCAAAATAAACCGTTGCAAATGTTGTTGATAGGGCACTTCTTTTGCTAGCAGGAATGTGAGGGCATATTTTATTTGTATCTCATGGAGCTGGCTGGATAAGCAAGTTGCATTGTAGGTTACAGTGTTCTTAATTGATGACTGTTGTGGTGGCAAGAGTCAAGGAGCTTTAAACTTCCAGTGTTTTTTATTCCTTTATTGCTTGGTCATAGACCACTTGGATTCGACTTAAAGTGAGTAAACTAATTGGTTGTGATGTTTTGAGGTGCAGCTGGGTCGCATATGACTTTTTTTCTCTCTCTCTCACGGTCGCGCATGTCATCTGACTCGCGTGTCCGTGCGTAACATATCTTGCACATTGTTTTAGTCTATTACTTTTACCTTTCTTCTTGAGCAAAGGCTGACTTTCTGCCGTCTTCTGGAAGTGTTTCAAAGCTCCCGGCAACACGCACCGTCTCCATCCTACTCTGCACTGTTAAACTGAAAGCTAGGTGAGGGAGGGGCCGATCGCACGGCTGGATGAAAGGTTTGCTGCATTTAAAAGCCTTCACGTCTTCACGTGCGGTAGGCTACAATGTCAGTTTAACTAGGATTATTTTCTTTTAATGATAGAGGGAAGCAATGTTTGTTGTTATCATTTAGTCGCAATGATCCTGTCGATCATTCTCTGTGTTAGTTTCCGGTATTGTGCCGTAAAAATAAAAGACCCCCGCGATATTTCTTTTATTTTCTCTCCTTTCCCTATCTATTTTTTTACTCAGTAACGCAGGTGATATAAAATGTAGCGAAGTACAATACTTCAAAATAAACATACTCAAAGTAAAAGTATAGGTTTTAAAAATCACTTAAAAAATTACAAGTACACGAAAAAACTACTCAATTACAGGAACGCGAGTAAATGTAATTCGCTACTTTACACCCCTTCTTTCCACCCTGCTCCTTGACATAAATACATCATGCCCTTACATTTAATGCTATCAAAAGACGTGCCCTATCAACACCATTTACAACGGGTTATTTTTATTTTGACATATTTATTTTATTCAATGATTAAAAATATGTTTCACTTATTTAGCCTATTTCTATTCTCCCTGTTCTCAGTTCAATTAGGCCTTTGTTTAAAGTCCAAAGTCATGGTGTTATTAGAATAAAACCTTGTTAAAAGTCAAATAAATGCAGAATGTTCTTAAATCAATGATTAACTGTCTTTAACATCGTGATAACATAATGTGATTACTCAAAATAATCATGATTATGATTGTTTCTTTCTTCTTGCAATTTCCATGGTTTAGATCAATTAGAAACAATTAAAGTATTAAATAGGTAGGCCTAGTCATTATTAGTATTTTGACTTCATATCTACAGGTTGTTTATTGTGATTTCATAAGCGTCAGTGAGCTCCATGGTTACGCAGTGATTGACAGGCTGACTGAAATGCTCTTGAGCTGGACAGAAACTCCCCTCTCCCAACCCCACACCCTCTTAAAATACATAAACCGTTTGCCTTTACTGTTGCACATAGTCGCGACTCCAAAAAAAAGTTGGTTGCGTACTGACCCATTCTGAGCCAGGAAAAACCCTGTGTACGTACTGTGTGTGCACTGAAAAGAAAAGAAAAATCTGAATACACAGTAAAGACAGGTAGCGGATAGTGAGGAACTAATCACTGATTTTGACAAAAAGTGATTATGACAACAAGCATTCTCCAGAATCACTGAATCCACCTTTAAAGGAGAAGGTGATATTTATGTTGTTAATATATGTGTTAAATCACTATATATTCATACAGCTATCACTTAAATAGTATGCACAGTTCATAACACAGGTCAGTAATGGCCAGATATACATTTTCAGTATCCCGCTCGTTTTATCCAATCAGGAGACAGAGCTTTATAAAGAGGCAGGTCTCTCTGCCCGTGAACGATGACTCGCTGCTCTCCATCGCGGCACTATCTGACGAAGACGGCTGCACGTTCATGTGGTGGTGATGTAGGGACGAGGGAGGCGACTGCTATCTGCAGTCACTGACAGAAAGTTAACTAAAAGGACCATATCATATTTAAATATATAACCATTGAAACAGTTTTATTCTTGGCCTGAAACACCCAAGACATTCACTGAGCCACAGGACTCTGCTGTGTCCTCGTCTCAGAAACGGGACAATGCTACACACATACACAGGCACTTATCTCCCAGAGCGCTGAGCAAGGGGTTTACAGAGATAAGTAAAAGGGCTGATCTCGGAAAGTCGAAGCCAAAACATTGGGACAATGAAAGGTTTTCCTTTGGATGTAGCCGCTGGAAGCCGGAGGAGGAGTGGATAGAGAGGGAGGTCATGTCAGTTCTTGATGGCCTGCTGTTTTTATTCTCCTCTCTCCAGAGTCACAGTCACAGTTAATCTCAAGCCCGCACCCCCTGCTGTGCCTGACCCCAACCTGCCACCTCCGTCTCCATGCCCCCCCAACGTCCCTATGGCAACAAGGCCTGGTCACACATATACACACTGCACACACACACACATACCCATAGCGATGCACTGACACAGTTTGCAGTAGTGATTAAAGAGCGAAAAGTAATGAACTTGAGACTTTTCGATAAATGTGAAAATGTATTGAGGGGTTGCTTGTGGTGTAATGGTTAGAGCAAGTACCATAGAGGCCCAGTCCTGGTCGCAGCGAACCCGAGTTCTACTCCAGCCCGGGTTGTTCTCTACATGTCATTCCCCTCTCTACCCCATTTCATCTCTGCCTCTCCACACTGTCAAATAAACCATGAAAAAATTCCAAAAACATAATTTAAAATGTGAAAATGTCTTGAAACGGGGTGTGCGGCTGTAGGCAAGAACAGTCAGAGACAGCTGTACCAATCACGGGCTCGAACCTCCGTTGTCTACTGTACTCTCACAAGCTCCCTCCCTCCCACTCCCTTTTAGAGAAACAATGGTCAAATCCATAGGCCGCACAAAACACAGAAAAACAAAGTGGCCTGTGTGTGTGTTTGTCTCCCTCTTTCAATCAAATAAGAATAAGACGACACAAAGACAGCACTGACAGTAGAGAGAGAGACACACACACACACACACACACACACACACACACACACACACAGCAGAGGGCTTCTGTTCACATATGCTGTGCGGTAGGAGGTCTGGAGTTGGTTTATGACAGTCCATCTGCCCTTCACAATAACCACACCAAGAACTCAATCAAAAATAAAAAATAAATTGCATTTTGTGAAGGTAAATCGACATGGGACTGATGTGTCCATCAGTGTTCTTTGTTTACATGGACAGAATATGTGTGTGGTGTGTGTGTGTTGGTGGATGGGTGGGTGTTGTATGAAGAGTTTGCATTGCAAGCATGTGTTTCAGAGTGATGGTTCTGTGTCAGCACTAACTGCAATGTTTGAACAGAGTTGAAGGAATTTTTTCGCTAAACATTTGAATTACACACACACAAACACACACACAAACACACAAACACAGACTGGCACAGTGTGTTCTAGGGCAGTAGTGGAACTGTCAAACACTTCCACTATTCTCCTCTCTGAATGACTCGGCTACTGAATATTTGTGTTGAATATATTGGAGCGTAACTTAAGGCCTGAACAAATGAATAGATATTAGAAACCACACATACAATCATGTCTTTGTATGTGAGGGTTAACATTTTCGTTCCCACGCTACAAAATAATTAAGCCAATAAACAAAGCTGAGAATTTATTTTTGTCAATCATATTACATTATTTTGGATAAATCTTAAAGTAAGCAGTACTCAATTCAGTCTCTGCCTTCATGCTCATAACATACATTTTGCTGCTTGCTACAGGTATCTGACGGCTAATAAGTAACATATACCCAAGTCGCTGATGGCTTAATAGTATAACATACCCATCAGGTTTGGGTCGGTTTCTGCTCCAGTGTACAGGCTTAAACCGGTTTAACTTTATGCCAACCAGCTAAACCGCCATTTGAGAGAATCTGAAAGCATAACGGCGGCAAACATTTACTGACACCCAACGGCTGGAAGGCGCTATAAACAATGAATGACTGTTGCGGGCTTATTGATGTACACCTATGGACCTTTGATAGACGTGCTGAGCCAAAATGTCTTTATTTCCATCCCATATGAAGACTGCAAAGAGAAATGGTGCTCTAGGAGCTACACGGTGCCAGACCGTCCCGGCCTATTCCATTGTCTGGCCCATGTTTTTGAAACAGAAGACCATTTAGTATTTAGTGGCACGTAACTGTTCAGAAGAACGCTTTACAAAATTCCCAGAAAATATGAAGAGTGTTGTTCTTTTGGATGACCCCTAGATGAGTTGAGACAGAGTGAAAGGTTTAAACTTTGACAGTAGAATATTTTAGAAAAGGTAGTGTACATGCAGTGTATGTCCAGCAGAGAGGAGTGTTTACAAGCGGTGGATTCAGCGCCTACATTATAACCTATCCACAAGTCCATCTATATCCTCCGGGTCCTCAGTGTGAGGACAGGGTTCATAATGATTTGTGCTTATAGAGGTGTGTACAAAAAAGAGTGTCCACTCCACTGGTTTCCATTCAAATTAAAAAAGATTTATTTTCTAACAAAGGTCTGTGTATTTTTAATAAAAACATTAAAAAAATTAGGCAAAACATCCATTACCTATTCCAGTATTGAATACAAATAAGTCAGTAAGTAAACAATGTTTCCAACCTCAGTCAAAGTTCAGAGACTGTTAGCTTCTTATTGAGGCAAGTCTATTTATGTAAAGGCTACAGAGCTGTTTGCTTATTAGACTATGTATGTGAATCTGGGAATCCATAGGATATTTGTGCTTGCTTTTCAAGTTGACTTATTTATGGTTAGCCAAATATGTATGTTTGTAGTATGACCATGTAGTGATGCCTTGGTTATAGGACAGGCTAAAATTGCTGTAGTTGACTATTTTAAACAATGTTTGTGGGTAGAAAATAAAAGAGGTTACAATAAAGACAGATGTGCCTTACCAACAATTCCTACAGCCTGGATTGCATATTGTTTACATTTGTGCAATACAATCTTCTGCTTATCTGATCTTTTCTAATGTGCAGTGAAATAATATTGTAAAATATGTAGATGTTTTTGTCTCTGCTTTCTCCCCTCCTTTCAAACACAATGACATTGTATAACAAAATGTTACTGTTGTCATCCAATAAAACTACAGCATGCCATAACATACCCAAATGATGTAGGCTACTGATTTAGAAATACAGCCCGAATGTCAGACCAAATAGGCCTACACCCTACCCTAATGCATACCTTTTACAATGCAAGTCCTCCTTTTGTTGTTCTGTCACTTTTGAACAGATGCCATGTAGGTTCTTTCTGCCAAGACTGCCAATTTTTTTTGTCGTAATATTACGACTTTTATTCTCAAAATCTTTTCTCTTCTTTTTTTCTCAAAGTGGCCCTTATACTCCGTCGTACAATATGGACTTAATCACTTTAGGATGATTTATACTGTAGCACCTAAAACACAAAGTTGTTTTTGTTATTTTTTTTTAAAGAATAAAATACATAAAATAGACCATTTCAGTATATTCACATACAGGTTATTGTTTGGAGATGGATGGTTTGACACTAAACATGTACATTGGTTATCCAGGTTTGATTTATTTGCATTGTAAATTGTGTTTGTGCTGCTGTTTTTTGCTTTGCATTGTTTTAATTGACTCAACGTCATTGGAAATGAGGGCCAGCCCTCGATGATCTCCAGTGTATATGGTTAAATGAAATTAAATGAAAGGAAATGAAACTGTGTCTGAGTGTGAGATCAAATGAAAGTTAGTTCTAAAGTCCTCACAGCTTTTCTATCCAAAGATGGCTGAAATTAGTTGTGATGCTGAAGTAAAGCCACTGGATGGCAACCAGGATCCACCTAACACAGCTCAGCTTGAGACCAGCCACAGCATTTTCCTTCACATATTTTACATGGATTTACAGATCCTCTGCTGGCATTTTTCTGGGGTTCCTTTGAAACAGTGTACACTGAGAAGTGTGAGAAGAAAACTGAGCGTGATCAACTAATTTTGGCCCGTTTGTTGAGAAGAGAGGTTTATGAATTTCTTGGCATTCTGTGTCTCTCTGGAGCCAGTCAGTTTTTTAAGGAATGCAAGAGAGGCATTCCAGAGGTATGTGAACATGTCTTGCAAAGTGCATGGCGTGCTCACACAGCGGTATGTCTTATTTCAAAACAAAGGAATCAAAAACAAAACCAGAATTCAGAATAAAAAACGTCTATTAAACCCTATTGGAAATCTAGGTACATATCCTTATCACCTGAGGGTTTTCTGGAGAAAAAAAAATACGAATTGTCAACGTCTACCAAAACCTTAATATCTAAGCCTCTGTAGCACATAGAAACATTAAATAAAATACATTTAAAAGGTAAGGTTCACAGCTTTGCTCCCATAGCACTTAAAAACCAACACATTTTTCAAATAATCGCCAAAATTAGATGAAAATAAATAAATATGAATATATCATATAAAATATTTAAAAATAATGTGCTAAATGCGGTTATAATCCTTCTTCCTTTAAGCATGCTAGTAGTGACTGAGTGTGCAGCGGAGAGAGAAAGACGGATAGAGGGAGGAAGAGATTTTTAATTTTATCATTTAGTTCAGTTATCACTGGCTTTAGACTCACTCCCGCTGTCGGGAGCCGATCAGCTGGTTCAAACAGCTGTATAACACGGAGATGAAAACGAAACTGAAACAAAACTATCTCCTGGCGGGCTGACTTAAGGTGGAGCAGCCAAATATAGTCTTAATTAATACATATTGTTACTAACAGTCTGAGTTGCGCAACGCAGCAACCGGCGATAGATACAATGTTGTGTCATGCTGCATCCGGTATAAATGGGTTAAGCTAGGTATCCAATGTTTTTTTTCTTTTTCATTTAAAGGTAATGCTCATTTTTAGGTTCATAATTGTAATTTGGGTTTCTATTAGAAACTGTTTTCATGGTATATAATCCCCTCTTTTCAGCCTTTGTCTGAAACATACTTTTTTATGAGCCTGCCTTTCAAAAAGCCCATGCTCTGATTGGCCCTGCTGGTTTAAATCTAACGACTGGTTAGATTCCAGAGTTTCTGGGGGTGCGCCTGCTCACATGGGTGGAGGCAGTTCTAGGTTGGTAATGAGGGGGCGTGGCCTTATAGCGTCATAAGGGGAGAGAAACAAACAGGTTGGACAAATACATTTCTGAAGTTCTTAAAACAAAATCTAACCTCTAACATAGGCACATGGCAGGTTAGAAGTTAAGGTGAGGAAGAAAACGTGTTACTTTCTGCATTAATGCCTCGGACACAGTATGTCCTGCTTTGGCCATGTGCACTTTTTGTTTGGTCCAAATAGTCCAGTATGGACTTAATCCCTATGGTTATCACACTGCAAAAAGACTTGATTTGTTAAATTTGGAGGACCGTGATTGCTGCAGAGCCCTGAGCAGCCAGATAGACATAATTATTACATGATAGGTGGAAACAGGGTG
This sequence comes from Hyperoplus immaculatus, assembly GCA_949357725.1. Lineage (NCBI taxonomy): Eukaryota > Metazoa > Chordata > Actinopteri > Uranoscopiformes > Ammodytidae > Hyperoplus > Hyperoplus immaculatus. The sequence goes on along the minus strand of OX442350.1, from coordinate 18,698,967 downwards.
GACCTTTTTATGAATAAAGATCAGAATCTCTCCATTTCTGAGGGGATCAAAAGCACACTGTAATACTAGATAATTGCATAAAACATTATATCAGTGAAATCCACAAAGGACTGACACTTCCAGCCCAAACACTGACTTTTCTTTCTTCTTTTTGTTGAAGAATACAGCAACCGTTGAGCGGCTAAATGCCTTCTAAAATATTCCATGAAGAACATCAAATACTCTTTGATACAGTTCACATGAGGGAATCCACTTTTTTCAAATCCCCCACGTCCTTCTCCAAACCCTCACATCTTTCTCTTCAACTTTATCTAAAACAAACATGAAAAAGAAGAACTGTACCTTCTTCCTACAGCTCTTTAGTTGTACACTCTGTAGCATTCAGAATCATTTCAGGAACTAAAAAATATATTGTAGCTACTTTGCGGTCTGAACTTAAAATAGACAATGGTTAAGACTTTGATCTCTTACCTAGATACAAATTATAATGACTAATTAGTACACAGAACATATAATTGTTGTACCTCATAGTTCAAGAGCAGAGGGTACTGTATATGACGAAAGCATTGAGGAATAAACAAAGATAAAGGAAAGAAACAGTTGAAGAAAAACAAACCTTTTGTCAAGCCAAAAATCTTTAGTGAATATAGCATAGTGTACTGAAGAAAAGTTGTGAGATGTGTTTTTCATTTTGATGGATTTAAACTGAAGCTCACACTGGCCCTCGCCACTAATCTGTGTGTGTGTGTGTGCACTCTCAAAGTAAGAAAGATTGTCCATCTTCAATGTCATGAGATTAGTTAAAAGCCCTGTACACCCACACAGCTGTGTTCAGTTGTGCACCAAAGTCACTTAGTCATCTGCAGTTGAGTAATGGTTGTACTATACCAGGTGGTACACTTTCGAAAGCTCAAGTCTTGAAGTCTTATCTGGGCTAGCCCCGTGTCTCTAAGCAATCTTTCTCAGTGATTTTCTTTCATCTGGCCTGAAATGTGGGGTTTACTACCTCCACTCTAAGATAAATCAATGTCTTCCACAGTACTTTGCTGAATTTGTTTGTGATCTTACCAGGCTGTTACACTGCTGATGTTTAACCCATGGCGGATATTGGGAAATGCTGGTCACCACGTGCCCCTTAAACTAGATTTTTCAATATCTCTGTCTAGACAAAGGGAGTAAATCACTTACCTACACAGTGGTTCTTGTAGTGTTGGATTTGAAGTGATTTGGTAGATTGCAAATGTCAATGTTATCTCTCGTGCGCAAGGTTTTTGACTCAGAAACTACCATTAACACTGACCTGCTGTTTATGGTTTGAAAGAAACGAGTGGTACCATCTAATGATGAGAGGATAAGCATTAATGTCATTCAACTTTTTAACTAAAAGGTCTGGCTGTACTGTATTAAATGCTGAACTAAAATTTACAAATAGATGACGTGCATATGAGGTAGGGTCCTCCTAAGTGCTTAGAAATAAAACAATGTTTTCTTACATCTGGAACAGAACTCAGAAGCTTTAAATTACCTTACCTGGTGAACTGTGATGAAAATTATGACTTTCCCAGTCAGAGATACTTGGTTGTTGACTGAACAGTACTTGCAATTTGGAAAAATGCAATACAAATAAGTAAATATGTATAAATAAACCATAAGCAGAGGTTTTGATCAAGCAAAATAATTGAGGGCCGTGGATTTGCAGGGTAGACAGTGCAATATTCTAGCCTGGCACCGCCCGCCTACCTACTTCCGCTCAATTTTCATTTCCCTTCAGTAGTCAGTCTGGGTCTGCGGTATATTCTTTGGTTTTCTCCAGACAGATTTTTGGCGGTCCAATCAGCGAACAGAGGGAGTAGCTCAGAAGCCGGCGCATGACATACGTCACGACCAAACGTTGTGCGATTGGTTGGCAGATCCAGAGTGGCACTGGGCACATCCAATAGTTTTAAACTTCAACAGACACCCGCTTTCAAGTGAGTTAACGTTTGTCAATTGAGCGATTCCAGACCTTCTGTTCAAATTAAATGAAGTACGATGGTCTGGTAGGACCATGCTAGCAATATTCTTCTTCTTTCCAACATACAGTCCCCTCCATAAGTATCGGAACAGTGGGGCCAATTACTTTATTTTTGCTATAGATTGGAAACATTTGGGTTTTACACCAAAAGATGAATATGAGACAATAGCTCAACATTTCAGCTTTCATTTCCAGTTATTCACATCTGGATCCGATACACAACTGAGAAGATATCATTATATGTAAAGGAACACCACATTTTTAGGCGAGCAGAAGTATTGGAACAGATAGACTTTAAATAAATTAAAGTGAATAAAACATAGTATTTTGTCGCAAATCCTTTGCTTGCAATAACCGTATCAAGCCTGTGACCCATTGACATCACAAAACTTTTGCATTCTTCTTTTGTGATGCTTTTCCAGGCTTTCAACGCAGCCTCATTCAGATGTTGTTTGTGTCAGGGGGTTACTCTCTTAAGTCTCCTCTTTAGCAGGTAAAATGCATGCTCTATAGCGTTTAAGGCGAGACACGGCAGGCAAAAACATCGTTTTTTTAAGCACTGGTCAATTTTGAGATTTGTGTCTATTTAGCTTCCATAACATGTCTTCTTTCATACTAGTATGGATAAAAGGTCCAAAATATACGTTTTAGGTGTTTATTTTACTAAACTTTGACTGCTTGCGTCTGTATTTTGCTCCTAAATTCGTCAAAAGTGAGCATTCTAACGTAACATATAGCACCGCGACCGCTGTATGAATCATAATAACCATGGTACTGTTGGAAAGCTCTGAATCTCAAGCACAACGTTATCTGATCCAAATATGGTCATTTCCTTTGTATCAGTAACCAATCGTGAAAGTGTGAGGAGGGATTCAATGCTAGGAAAGCGACCTCATTGGCTAATGCACATTTCTGACGATGTGATTCGCTAAAAGGCATCACGTGATGCTAGCCCCGGGTAGCTCGAAAATCACAAAATAAAATGGGAAAAACGTCGAAAATATGCCAAACCAAGACAAAAAAAATACTTAATCAATTGGCTACGGGCATTACATGATCGCCATTTGAAGGGGAGAAGTGTTGAAGACATGTAAATCACGCCGATCACGTCGGAGAGACACAGACTGTCAGACGATCAGAGGGGAGATGGTGGGGAGAGAGAGCGTCTGTGCCGACAGGAGCAGGTTGACAGACAGTGGCTAATAATGAATTAACCACGTTTAAATTAGCATGTGGATGTAAATGTTACTATGCCATGGTTTATATATGTTAAACAGTGGTAGGCCTATATGGCATTGAGGGGTGTAGGGCCTAATTCAATACATTACTCTAGCTATAATCAGTGATTATCAGCAGAATTCACGTTTTTATCTTTAACGGCCGTTTTCTCAAAATGAGCTTTTTCCAATACTCTGCGAAAGATATCTCAACTTCTAGACCACTGACATCAACCAAACTTTGATCATTCATAGCACTATTTTAAAGGTTTTTACACAAGGATTTGTTAATATATTGTTAATTGTCTGATTTATGATACATTTTCCTCCTAAAAACATGCCGAAAATGCATTTCCTAGACATATACATAGTCTTTTTGGATTTATTAAATGAAAAAAGGCTGTATCCAAAATCTGTTTTGTAAAAACTTTAGAAACTAATATGTGGTTAAAATAAAATAGAGATTTTAACTCTGGCTTTATCCAACATCTCAAAATTTTTCTCGAAAAATGACCCAAATTTACGCATAATTGGTTAAATATTGCCATATTTGCATATTTAATAAAATATTAAAGAAAAACATGTAATACAAAAAATAATTGTGTTAGTGTCAGTAATCAACTGGCAAAGTTTCATGATGATATCTATAAGTTAAAAAAAAATCCCTATTCACCTGGGGTGTCTCGCCTTAAGTCTGGAGATTGACTTAGCCAGTCTAAAACCTTCCACTTCTTGCCCCTGATTAACTCCTTCGTTGTGTTTTGGGTCATTATCTTGCTGCATGATGGAGGATCTTCCAATCAGTTTGGTTGCATCTTTCCTTAAATTGTCAGACAAAATGCTTCTGTAAACTTCTGAGTTAATTTTGCTGTTGCCATCATGTGTTACATTATCAATGAAGAATAATGAGCCCATTCCAGAAGAAGCCATGCAAGCACAAGCCATGACATTGCCTCCACCGTGTTTCACAGATGAGCCTGTATGTTTGGGATCATGAGTAGATCCTTTCTTTCTCCAAACTTTAGCCTTTCCATCACTTTGGTAAAGGTTCATCTTGACAACAACACAGTAACACATAATGGCAACAGCAAAATTAACTTAGAAGTCTACAGAAATATTCGGTCTGCCAATTTAAAGAAAGATGCAACCAAACTGATTGGAAGATGCTCCATCATGCAGCAAGATAATGATCCAAAAAAACTTTAAAAATAACAAAGGAGTTCATCAGGGGCAAGAAATGGAAGGTTTTAGACTGGCCAAGTCAATCTCCAGACTTAAACGCTATAGAGCATGCATTTTACCTGCTAAAGAGGAGACCGAAGGGAGTAACCCCCCAAAACAAACAGCAACTGAATGAGGCTGCGGTGAAAGCCTGAAAAAGCATCACAAATGAAGAATGCAAACGTTTTGTGATGTCAATGGGTCACAGGCTTGATGCAGTTATTGCAAGCAAAGTATTTGCGACAAAATATTACGGTTTATTCACTTTAATTTATTTAAAGTCTATCTGTTCCAATTTGATTTTTGATTTGATTTAGTTTTATTTCAGACATCCACATACAAAACAAAATGAAAAGCATGGAAATACAATAAATATGCCTGAAAAGGAGCAGGAAGAAGTATACACTTATTTAATCCTAACCCTTTCCTTAAAAAAAATTAAAAATCAAAATATTTATTAAATAAAAGAATAAAATAAAAAAATAAAATAAAATAAAAAATAATAATTATATTCGCTTCTCTTATCCATATATTCTCTGTACTATTGGCGATACTATATTTGCCATTTACATACAACTTAATATACTATACATTTTTTATATTTTATATATTTATACAATGCATATATCTATATTTATATTTATAAACAATCAATATATCCATATATACATACATATCTATACAATCAGTATATCCATATAATTATAATTACCTTCTTACTTCACACCCTCATCCCTGTACCTTATGAAAATCATTGCTTTGAACCTTTTTTTAAACTGGATCATGTTTGGACATTGCTTTAGCTCCATGCTCATCCCATTCCACAGTTTCACACCCCCAATTGAGATGCAATGACATTTTAAAGTCATGCGTACCGCCAGTGTCTTAAAGTTTAACTGTTGCCTCAAATTGTAACCCCCCTCTCGGTCAAAAAATAGTTTTTGAATGTTACCTGGTAGGAGATTATTTCTAGCTTTGAACATGATTTGTGCTACTTGATATTCAGCCAGGTCATTGAACTTTATGATACGGGAATGTAAAAAGAGGAGGTTGGTGTGATCATAATATCCAGCTTTATTGATTTTCGAAGGTTTTCAATCCATACCTGGCGGCGCTTCTTCGTGAGATTTCTTAAATTATCCCCTTTATGGTTCACAACTTTGGGGATGCGAAAATAGCTTTCATCTCTCTCTCTCTCTCTCTGTTGGATCGGTTAGAACAACAATAAACCGAGCAAAACATAGGCATTGTTGCCGCTCTCTTACATTGGATCGGCACTTCCTGCCCTCCACTTGAAACATTCGCGAATGGTGTGACGTCATCTGAAAACAACCTATTGAAGCACATGTGAGGCGGAACCCAGTGTTCCAATGTCATTTCAAAGTGTTACAGAGAGCAAACACCATTTCGCCTTTTAAAATATTCATTGTCATAATGCACTGGCAAACACACAAACAGCTGACGCAAGTATATTGCTCGGGAATACTGGGCTGGAAAGGGAGCAGCATATTCACCTCTCGCAGAAGGGAGAAATTCAATTGAAGGAGTTGGAGAATATCCTGTCTGGGTGAACAGTGTCTGCTCCAGCTGCAAATGCAGTGTTCTCCAGCATCCTGTTGTTTCCCTCTGGGCTCTGTGAATGTGTGTGTGTGTGTGTGTGTGTGTGTGTGTGTGTGTGTGAGTTACAGGTAGGGAGAGGTGAGGAGACGGATTATTAAAATCTAAATTTTGACGTTCCTAAGACCTCAGAACTGTAAAGAGAAGTGAAAGTAAAAATCCTCTCCATGCGCCATGGGAAAAACATGCATATTATGTTCTTTTCCAGCTATGATTGTGCAGTAGTTTGACCAGAGCTGCTATATCTGCCGTTGATCATTACCACTTTCCAACACTGTTATATCTTTAATGAACACTATGGGATAATATAATAATGTGAATCTTTGGATCCTGAGCCCTTTCCTATAATACAATTGTGCAACCTTTTGGCACTACAACAAATACAAGAACAGCATGTCTTGTACCTGACGAGAAAGAGACATCCCATAATGTCACAATGATCTTCTCTTCTAGTTAATTCCAACTACAAGACATACAGTCCCCTCCATAAGTATCGGAACAGTGAGGCCAATTCCTTTATTTTTGCTGTAGACTGGAAACATTTGGGTTTGACACCAAAAGATGAATATGAGACAATAGCTCAACATTTCAGCTTTCATTTCCAGGTATTCACATCTGGATCTGATACACAACTGAGAAGATATCATTATTTGAAAAGGAACGCCACATTTTTGGCAAGCAAAAGTAATGGATATACAGAGCATAACACACAAGACATAGAAAATGACGTTGATCCGGATAACAACTTACTTAATAACTTCAAAAACAGCTGCAGTTATTACACAGATGAGCAATTTAATATACATTTCCAATCAGTAAACAACATGTCAATTATCCACTTTAATAGCAGAAGTCTGTATGCCAACTTCCACAGCATAAAATAATATATAAAGCTATTCAAGATTCCATTTAACATTATTGCAATATCAGAGACTTGGATCAGCACTGAGAAAGGTGTGGACTTTGGGATTGATGGCTAAGAACTGAATTATACTAACAGAGGCAAAAAAAGTGGTGGAAGTGTGGCTATCTATGTGGACAAAAGACTGAAATATAATGTGGTGGAAAACATGACAACAGCGGTTGATGATTTATTGGAATGTCTTACAGTAGAAATATGTATGGAAAAGACCAAGAATGTTATTGTCAGTTGTATATACAGAGCTCCCGGATCGAACATTGAAATATTGAAAGATTGGATGGAAAACGTGTTCACAATATCATTGCAAAAGAATATGTTCATATGTGGGGATTATAATATTGACCTATTGAATCCAAAAAAACATAAAATGACAGAGGAATTTATCAATACTATGTACAGTATGGGTCTATATCCTACAATAACAAGACCTAGTAGAATTACTTCTCATTCGGCAACATTAATAGACAATATATTCACAAATACTATGGATAACAACACAGTAAGCGGACTGCTATACAGTGACATCAGTGACCATTTGCCTGTTTTTGTCGTTTATCACTGTAACTATACGAAACCAAAGAACACCAGTCATTTTAAATACAAAAGACTGAGAACCGAAGAAAACATAAATGCATTAAGGAATGACTTACTGAAACAGAATTGGAGTGTAATATATGAGGCAGAAGAAACTGACAAAGCATATAATGGATTTCTTAACGTTTTTAAATCACTTTTTGACAAACACTGTCCTGTGAAACAATACAGAGATGGACATAGACAGACAACTAGTCCGTGGATCAATAAGGGTCTGAAAAATGCCTGCAAAAAGAAAAATACACTGTATAGAAAATTTATGAAAAATCCAACTGCAGAAGCAGAAAATAAGTATAAAAAGTATAAAAATAAATTAACCAATATAATGAGGATATGTAAGAAAGAATACTATAATAAAATACTAGAGAATAACAAAAACAACATGAAAGGTTTATGGAATGTACTAAATAGTATTATTGGAAATGGTTAAAAAAACACAGGTTACCCTGAGTATTTTATGGAGAAAGAAAATACAATAGATAATATGGATGATGTGGTTGATGGTTTTAACAAATTCTTCGTAAATGTGGGACCAAATTTGGCAGAAAAAATGAATGACCCAGGATCTGTGAGACCTGAAGACAATAACTATGATTTAATAGACATTAATCCAAAATCAATGTTTCTAAAAGCAGTGGAAGAGAGTGAATTTATAGAGATTGTTCATAATTGTAAAAACAAGACTTCTACCGACTATAATGACATTGACATGAGAATAGTTAAACATGTCATTGAAGGAATTGCAAAACCACTTACGCACATCTGTAACTTATCATTTCAAACTGGTAAATTCCCCAAAAAAATGAAAATTGCAAAAGTTTTACCGCTGTACAAAACTGGAGACAAACACCACTTCACAAACTACAGGCCTGTTTCACTGCTTCCTCAATTTTCAAAAATTTTAGAAAAACTCTTTGCTGCCAGATTTAACAATTTCATCAATAAACACAATTTACTAACTGACAGCCAATACGGCTTCAGACCCAACCGATCCACTTCATTAGCAGTCATTGAGCTAATTGAAAAGATATCAAATTCCCTGGACCAAAATAATTATGCAGCCGGTGTGTTTATTGATCTCAAAAAAGCATTTGATACCATAAATCATGACAGATTAATCAATAAATTAGAACGGTATGGTATCAGGGGGGTTGTATTAAACTGGCTGAGGAGCTATTTACAGAACAGGCAACAGTTTGTGAAGATGGGTGAACATACAGTATCTCACAAAAGTGAGTACACCCCTCACATTTCTTCACATTTTTCTTTATATCTTTCCATGGGACAACACTGAATAAATGACACTTTAATACAATGTAAAGTAGTCAGTGTACAGCTTGTATAACAGTGTAAATTTACTGTCCCCTCAAAATAACTCGACACACAGCCATTAATGTCTAAACTGCTGGCAACAAAAGTGAGTACACCCCTTAGAAAAAATTTACAAATTGGGCCCAAAGTGTAAATATTTTGTGTGGCCACCATTATTTTCCAGCACTGCCTTAACCCTCTTGGGCATGAAGTTCACTAGAGCTTCACAGGTTGCAACTGGAACCCTCTTCCACCCATTTATGACAGCATCACAGAGCTGGTGGATATTAAAGACCTTGCGTTCCTCCACCTTCCATTTGAGGATGCCCCAAAGATGCTCAATAGGGTTTAGGTCTGGAGACATGCTTGGCCAGGCCATAACCTTTACCCTCAGCTTTTTTAGCAAGCCACTGGTCGTCTTGGAGGTGTGTTTGGGGTCGTTATCATGTTGCAATACCACCCTGCGGCCCAGTTTACGAAGGTTGAGTGCACATGGTCAGCGTCGTACACAGAGGTTGGCTTTGGAAAATAGACGTATCAGTGCTGCCAGCATTGCTGAAGGGCTTGAAGGGGTGGGGGGTCAACCTGTCAGTGCTCAGACCATACGCCACACTCTGCATCATACTGGTCTGCATGGCTGTCATCCCAGAAGGAAGCCTATTCTCAAGATGATGCACAAGAAACCCCACAAAAAGTTTGCTGAAGACAAACAGACTACGGACATGGATTACTGCAACCATGTCCTGTGGTCTGATGAGACCAAAATACATTTATTTGGTTCAGATGGTGTTAAGAGTGTGGAGCGGCAACCAGGTGAGGAGTACAAAGACAAGTGTGTCTTGCCTAGAGTCAAGCATGGTGGTTAGAGTGTCATGGTCTGGGGCTGCATGAGTGCTGCCAGCACTGGTGATCTACAGTTCATTGAATTCTAACATGTACTGTGACATACTGAAGCAGAGCATGATCCCCTCCCTTCATAAACTGGGCCGCAGGGCAGTACTGCAACATGATAACGACCCCAAACACCCCTCCGAACGACCACTGGCTTGTTAAAGACGCTGAGGGTAAAGGTTATGGACTGGCCAAGCATGTCTCCAGTCTTACACCCTATTGGGCATCTTTGGGGCATCCTAAAACGTGAGATGGAGGAGCGCAAGGACTCTAATATCCACCAGCTCCTTGATGTCGTCATGAATGGGTAGAAGAGGGTTCCAGTTGCAACCTGTGAAGCTCTAGTGAACTACATGCCCAAGAGGGTTAAGGCAGTGCTAGAAAATAATGATGGCAAAACAACATATTGACACTTTGGGCCCAATTTGGACATTTTTTCTTAGGGGTGTACTCACTTTTGTTGCCAGCAGTTTAGACATTAATGGCTGTGTGTCGAGTTATTTTGAGGGAACAGTAAATTTACACTGTTATACAAGCTGTACACTGACTACTTGACATTGTATCAAAGTGTCATTTATTCAGTGTTGTCGCATGGAAAGATATAATGAAATATTTGAAGAAATATTAGGGGTGTACTCACTTTTGTGAGATACTGTATGTCATCTTGTTTGGACATTGCCTGTGGGGTCCCCCAGGGGTCAGTATTAGGGCCAATTCTTTTTATTCTCTACATTAACGATATATGCAAAACATCAAAGATTTTACAATTCGTGTTATTTGCAGACGACACTAATATTTTTTGTACGGGAGAGGACTTGCAGCAGCTTCTGCAGTTAATTACAACTGAAATGAGCAAATTAAAAAAGTGGTTTGACAATAATAAATTGTCATTGAATCTAAGTAAAACAAAAATCATGTTGTTTGGAAACTGTAATTTTAATAATGACGTAAATGTTAAGATTGACGGTGTTATTATTGAAAGAGTGTATTGTAGTGTTTTCCAACATATTTATGTTATATTAAAGAGAAGTTAGTAAGGTTAATGGGTTAAGCATAACTGCTTGACTGCTCACAACACATACAGGTCAGCACTCAGACCAGAATGACCTTTTAGGCCACAAGATCACAGCTTGCAAGTTGCAAACAGAGCAGTAAACAGACACTGAACACCATATTGCAATATCTTGCCACATCGTGCCACGAATAGCCACAGATCTGACATTTAGAAAGAACATGCACACACACACTCACAAACACCCACACACCCTCACACACACACACACATACACACCCACACACTCACATACACACACCCCCACCACACTCTCACACACACACTCACATACACACCCACACACTAACACACACACACCCACACACACACACACACACACACCCACACACACATACACACACACTCTCACTCACACACAGACACACACACACACATGCACACGTACACAGACACACACACACACCCAGACAGATAGTGTATTTAAGCCGAGGCCTTCACGAGATCAGGGCCTTGGCCTTTGCGCGTATGCCCGAGGAGACGGCTGCTGTGGGGGTTCCCCCTTTACCCAAGTCCAGGATAGGCTAGGATAGAATAATTGAGGAAAGATTTGATCTATTGTAACGTATAAGATAATACCTGTGTTGAATAGTAGAAGTTGTCTACTACGCTGTAACCTGATGTCAACCTTTGAATAAAGTATCCTGTTAGACCGACCTCCTACCCCTCCGTGTCTATCTTGAAGCCTGTTCAGATGTCTCCTCTCTCTCAAGTAATATCAAATGTAGTAAAACAAAATGGCCCACTCGGCCACGGTCAACACCTCTTTGTTTTTACTACATAAATGGCGTTGTCGTAACGGAAGGCCTTCAGAAGTTGCAGCAGACAGACAACGGCGGCATCTGGGTAATGTATTGTTGCCCTTTGTCACTACCTGTCATCTGTTGTTTTTCTTTGAAAGTCTGTTAAACTTGCGTGCTTGTAAAGCAGAATCATAGACTGTCAGGATAAAATATCTGCTAGTCGTTATAACTGAATCTTGGCTTTTCTGTGGATTGTTAAGAAACTTGGTTTGTTGAAAAAGAAATGGTTGTGTTATTTTGGTTGGTTAGGCCACTCTGCTGTTTTGTTCCGTGTTTTAACATTCCATATTGATAAGAGGAATAGCAGCTACAGTACAGTTTTAAAAAAAAAAAAATAAATAAATAAATAAATAAAAAAAATAAATAAATAAATAAATAAAAAATAAAGAATAATAATAATGATTGCCCTGTTCGATGAGCGCCCGGGTTTGAATACGAGCACACAAAGGGTGTCTGGTTACGGCCTTTGTTCCCACGGTATTCATGTGCGTCTGGAATTTTATTCGCAGCTGGCTGGTTTTGAATAAGATTATTAGGAAAAAAGACATTCATTGCTCAAAATGACGTCGCTATATGAATAATGATTTCATGATTTCATATAGGCATGTGGAAACTGGTTTTGTTTGAAATAGCATAAGAGATCTGATCAGTCCTTAGGCTTGTAAGTAAGACAAAGTACAGAGTCAGAGACGCAGTTTTCCGACAGGATGGGTTTAATAAAATGTAAATAAGAAAAAGAATGAGATGATTAAACCTGTAAATAAGAGATAAAAGACAAGATAAGATAAAAATAGGTAATGTGCACGTAGTTTGAAATGTTTTGTTGTTTAAAAATGTGAGTTTTTAAAAAATGCGTATTTGTTGAAGCAGAAGAGTGGCTTCTGAATTTGTGTGTTGAGCCTGAAAATTTCTGTGGCATGGTTGCCAGATTAAAGGACAGAGCAGTCAAAAGTGTTGATTTCATCGTGTTGGGTAGGGGGACCGAGCCCCTTGGCAGTGTTGTCTCCTCGTTAAAGAACCCCCCCCCCCGCCCCCCTCTCGCCTGCCAAGCTGAAATTGGTGGAGTGCCACACAGTGCAGGCAGGGCTATTTATAGCGGCCTGCAGCTGAGGGAGAGAGAGTGTACAGTTTTGCTCTGACTTTCATTTTAAAATCTGTAAGAGAGCATTAGAGTAAATAAATTGATTAGGAAATGAAATCTAATGGTACATTCTGTTGATTTGGCTTAACATAAGAATTGGGTTGTACTAAAAATATAATATAATAATCTAAGTTATATTGCCTGTGTTTTTAAGACACTGGAAATATGGTAAAATAAAACATCTAAGTTATATTGCCTGTGTTTTTAAGACACTGGAAATATGGTAAAATAAAACATCTAAGTTATATTGCCTGTGCCCTTAAGACACTGGAGGTTTGATATAATGAAAATTAAGCGGTGACATGTGTTTAGTAAAGATAAAACTAAGTAAGGATATGGCTTTGTTAAACTGTGTGAGTACAGGTGTCAAGTGAACTAAGTTAGTATAAGTAAAACTGTGAAAACTACCTTACAGGAGTTTCAGTGATATACGGAAAATAGAGACAGTGGAGTTCTTTCCACTGATATGTAACCATTTGTTTCTCAATTGGGATTTGAAAGCTGTTAAAAGCGTTAAATTGCATTGTCACCTGATATTTGAAACATAGTTCTCTGAAACATGTGTGGAAACGTGAGTGTACGTTGTTCATGTGATTGAAAGAGAATGAAAATGTCTGTCTTGTTTGTGAATATGTTCAGTGTTTAAGTAAAAATGATCTCTTAAATCTAGTAAGAATCATTGAAGTGTGATTGGCCACATTTATTTCCAAAAAAACCAAAACAGAATCATTGATGTTGTTAGAAAAGGGTTAGACCTGTTGAGATTAACTAAAAAAAAAATTAAGTTAATAAGTGATTTTAATTAAGGTTTACATCTGAGTAGGCTAAAAAGCATGCTCTCAGTTACAGTAAAAAACAGTAAACCTTGTGGTTTTTGGGTAAGTAATAACATCTTTTGAATAACATCGTGATTAATTAAAAAGTAAGAGATTTTGGGAGCAACAGTTTTGAAGGTTTGAGAATCCCTTGGTTCTATTTTAAATGTGTAACATTTCCTTTTTCTCTTCCAGAAGCTGGTTAACTGAGAGTGCACTGGAAGAAACGATTACAGTGCACTGCAATGTAAAGGTTTAGCATTTGGGTTGAAGAGTTAGATAAACAAATAAATCCCCTTTCTGGATAGTGAGATTTACTAGTGATAAGGACTATCTAAAGATTATCTAAAGCCTATACTAAGAAAAATTATTATGCTTGCAATTGGTTTTGGGGCACTAAAATTCGAAGGTTGTCACAGGTCACAGTACTTTTTCTCTGACCAGAAGGAAAATAAAATAAAAATGTATATAATAACAAGAAAAAAAGAAAAAAAGTATAAAGAGAAGAAAACGGAGTTGCCTGGAAAAGACAATTTACAAAAAGATATAATAAAAACAAATGGACTGAGATACAAAGAGGACACTTAGCCTGAAGTCTGCTCAAGAGCAGGTTCCAGTTTCAGTATGGTCTGAAGCCAACAAGCCCAAGGAGCAAATGCATACCGGCAGAGAACGCTCTGCCAATGCCAGAGTGAACTACAAAGATGGAGGCGTGTATGCACGTGGCTAAGTAACACCGTGCCAAAAGTGACATTCAATGCCCTGTGTGGGGACTGCAGGATGGAAGGAATACAAGGATGGCAAGTAACATGTGCCATAATGACATTGCTGACTTCTGCCTTGTGTTATAGGAAAGAAAGAGACATTGAAGGAGCCGATGAGAGGGGCTCCTTTGCTTCTGAACTGAAAAAGTGGACATTCCATCTGTAAAAGGAGGGTGGAATCAACTGTCCACTTAAAAAAGTGCAAGTACTTAAATTGTGAAAATTTTCTGATTAATGGTGTTTCCCCTAAATTTAGATTTGTGCAAGCAAATGGATATGTCTGTTTTGGACATAAACTAATCTAGTTATGCCTTTAAGACAACATAAGGTTTTGAAAAAAAAAAGAGATGTAGGATTTAAAAGTTTAAAGGACTATTTTGATAACTAATAGTTTTCCCCTTTTATGCATTAAAGAAAAGCAGGGTGAGGGTTATTTCCAAATAAAAAATACAACTAGTGTTTACCGTTTTCAAATCAATAAAAGATTGGGTTGTTGCTTTCTCAGCCAAAAAGAAAGAAAGCATGACCAGAGATTATCACTTTAATTTTATTTCAGAAAGAGATTAGTGTTTTAAATATTCCCAAGAAAGGAAGTTTAAAGAGAACAAAGTTAATAAAGTTAATAAAGGGTAGATATTCCCAAGTGAAGAGGTGTTAATAACATTGAGAAATAATTGTTGATTTAGTAGGGTTTGAACCAATCTTATTCTCACACTTTCAGAATACTTGAGTTTTTTTTTTTTTTTTTTTTAAAGAGGACCTATTATGCTACTTTTCTGGTCTTAATTTCTTGTTTTACACTGCTATAGAGCAACCTGACACGAATCACATCACAAAAAACTATGTAGATTTTCGGGAAGCTCTTTCTCTTATTTTGGCGATCCAGCACATCCTGTCAACACTTGAGTGTGTGTGCTTCGGCTCCCTCCGCCTGTGCTTCGGCCATCTCCGCTCCCCTCCCCCCCCTCCTGCAAACCCCACTCCGTTGTGATTAGTTACCTTCCTTCCGGAACACTTTCAGTGGCGGGAAGCGCGAGCATGGACCTATAAGGGCGCGAGGCAGACGCGAGGCAGACGCGAACAGGGAAGTGACAGCATTACCATACATGGAAACATCCGCGTGGAGACATCACAAAGTTTTATGCGACGGCACAAATTATGAAAGGGTAGACCGCTTTGAACACGTGACTTCTCGACTGGCTAGAATAGTGTTTAGTGCTCTGCACAGACACCCCAGACGGTCAGCAGGGAATATGTCGAAATGCATGTAAGTCATTATTTGATAATTTAGTATGGTTAAGCATGACTATGAATCATCATAACAACGTTTATAGGTCATAAAAGTCAAAAAGCATCATAGGTCCTCTTTAAAGGGTTGCTCTGTACATTTTACCGATTCAAGAAATTGGATTTTTTGAAAAAGGGTTAGCATTCTAAATTTATAAACCGTTTTGGGGTTTTGTTGATAAGAGGGCTGGGAGAAAGCCACACGTTTGTTTGTTCCTGTTTGAATACAATTGCTCACACAAAAAGTGAGAATCTTATTTTTAGCTGAATTTTTAACTTAATATGCTCCTTCTTTTGTGTTTCAAATGAGAATTTGAAAAAGGAGGGAGAGGGTTAAGGAAGCATATTGATTAAATTAAAAAATAGAAGTACATGTTAAAGAGTTTAAGAAAGCACATTAATTAAACATAATATAAGTAAATGTTAAAGAAAGGTAATAATTACAATATTATGAGAAGCCCACATACAGAAAGCACTATACAAACAAAGTAAGTTTAAAAAGAGAGAATGATCAAAATACTTAATATCCATTTAAGTTAATAAGTAAATTATAAGTAATTTATTTAGGGTTCAGGATCAACACTCTTTAAATAAAGTAAGAACAAAACATACTTGTAGTGTGTTGTTAATGTCATAATCCATAGCTGTTCCAAAAAGTATTACTGCACAGTTGACATCAAGTGTGATTAGATTACACGTATGTGTATTGATACAGTAAACCTAGGTTACAAAATTAAGTAAGACAAACACAAACTCCCCAGAAGTTATTTAGAAGTTTGTGTCAGGTAGGATTCTTTCCCTATCTGTCTTTTCTCTGTCTATATCTATTTCTCTGATGGCCTCGATAAGAACTAGGTACAGAATCCTGCTGTGAACGATTGGGGAAATATCGTGCTGAAATCTGATGCTAAGCTACGCTCTCAACTCGTGCTATCAGCGTGATGTCACTGCCGTGTCCAAGTCGTGATGTCACAGGACAACTGACAGCCGAATCCGAGAGGGGGTCTTTTCGCCTCGATACAGCCCAACCCAATCCCAGCCAGAAACCAGGGGTCGTCAACTCGTCCCATCCAGCTTGTCCAGACAACTCCACAAGCCAGCAGGAGGGTGCCACCTGTCCCCTGGAGGAGCAACTCGACACCGGTCGACGAGAAGTGCCTTCCAACAGAGAATCGAGATGCAGTCGTCAATGTCGTCATCTGGAAATTCGAGAGGGGTTCGCTCTCGTCTCCCCTTCACAACGGATCCAGTTGCACAGTCATCAATGCCAGCCATGCACCAAGGCCTGGGTGCACCGCTGGGCTTCCCCACAGCCTCCCCATAGTTGAAATGGGGGGGGGCTGTTGCGTTGTGCTTTCCGCACAGAAAGAATTGCCTGTTTAAGCAATTCTAAAAGTATGCTCGTGTCGTTTCTCGCAAGTGCGCGGGTATTTGCGGGACTGGACAATGGTCCGAAGAACGAAGACTGAAAGACAATTGTGAAAGTCATTATATGCTGTTCAATTATTGTTATTGTTGTTGAATTTAAGAGGGTCTAATAGGTTTTATTAAGTTTCATACTATATAGTTAACAGTGGCCACTGTAGTGTATATTTTGTCAAAGTTTATCATTTTTGATTTGTGATTTTTAAAGAGTTTAAAGGTTGTGCATTTTTCATGCTTTAAGGGTTAAATGTTGGAAATTCTTTTGTGCACCGCATTTTGCGATGCAAGGAGGGATATGTAGTGTTTTCCAACATATTTATGTTATATTAAAGAGAAGTTAGTAAGGTTAATGGGTTAAGCATAACTGCTTGACTGCTCACAACACATACAGGTCAGCACTCAGACCAGAATGACCTTTTAGGCCACAAGATCACAGCTTGCAAGTTGCAAACAGAGCAGTAAACAGACACTGAACACCATATTGCAATATCTTGCCACATCGTGCCACGAATAGCCACAGATCTGACATTTAGAAAGAACATGCACACACACACTCACAAACACCCACACACCCTCACACACACACTCACATACACACCCACACACTCACATACACACACCCCCACCACACTCTCACACACACACTCACATACACACCCACACACTAACACACACACACCCACACACACACACACACACACACCCACACACACATACACACACACTCTCACTCACACACAGACACACACACACACATGCACACGTACACAGACACACACACACACCCAGACAGATAGTGTATTTAAGCCGAGGCCTTCACGAGATCAGGGCCTTGGCCTTTGCGCGTATGCCCGAGGAGACGGCTGCTGTGGGGGTTCCCCCTTTACCCAAGTCCAGGATAGGCTAGGATAGAATAATTGAGGAAAGATTTGATCTATTGTAACGTATAAGATAATACCTGTGTTGAATAGTAGAAGTTGTCTACTACGCTGTAACCTGATGTCAACCTTTGAATAAAGTATCCTGTTAGACCGACCTCCTACCCCTCCGTGTCTATCTTGAAGCCTGTTCAGATGTCTCCTCTCTCTCAAGTAATATCAAATGTAGTAAAACAAAATGGCCCACTCGGCCACGGTCAACACCTCTTTGTTTTTACTACAGTATGTAAATAAATTCCTTGGTGTGACATTAGACCATAAGCTCAGCTGGAAACCTCACATAAAACATGTTAAATCTAAACTGTCACGAAGCTTATTAGTACTGTGTAAAGCAAAGCATTTATTGGATAAAAAATCATTGCATATTCTTTATTGCACAATGATCTTACCTTATTTAAATTACTGTGTGGAGGTCTGGGGGACCACTTACAAAAGCTCACTGCTACCATTAGTCACACTTCAAAAACGAGCCATAATAATTAGGGGATAATTTAAGAAATCTCACGAAGAAGCGCCGCCAGGTATGGATTGAAAACCTTCGCCTGAAGTCCAGTGGAGTTGAGTCTGGCAATGCTCGTGTTTGTGGTGATCACTTTGTGAAAGGTAAGTTACATGATGAATATAGTTTGAGAATGTATTACTGAAGACAGAATCACAACTGATGAATGAAAACATCTAGATGGTATTGAAAACAAATAAATAAAATATAAAGTGTTGTTACTCACGGTTGTTTGACGATAGTTTGACGGTAAACAGAAAATATAATCAGGAGCGCCACTAACCCCCTTTGTTCTCTTACTCCCGCCAATCCGAGGGCACACTGTTTGTATAAAGCCCAGGACACACTAGTCCGACTTGTTCCGACTACGCAAAAAATGGAGTCGGCCGTTTCAGGAAGCTCCAGTCTTCCCGTCGCGGACAAAGAACACACCGAGCCGACTGCTTATTTTCCGTACGCTCTGCCCTTGCACGGGACGTAATATCTCCACAACAGCAGGCGGCGCTAATCTGTATTGTGGCCCGAAAAAATACGAAAGCCGGAAATGATGGGACAGCTCTCTAGAGCATAAACATAGATAGAAATACGTATTTATATTTATGGACCATAAGAGCGCAATTTTTAGCAGAGAGTGTCGAGCATGGTGTCGAGCAGTCAACAAGGGTTGATGCATGTGAGTACTCGCAAAACGAAACGAACAAACACATTAAAACAATGGCTAGCTGTTGTTAGCTGTTTGTGCTACCCGCCTCATTTCCGGTCTTCACTGATTCGCTAGCCCTCCACCAATCAAATTGCTCCAAATGAAAGACGGTCGGCCGCCAATTGAACATGTGCAATCGGCGGCCGACAGGCTCAAAACAAGCCCGACGACCTCTACGTCGGCCGACGTCACGGCACACACCTAACAGATTCGTGTCCCGACCCTCTATCGACTCTACGACGGCGATTATCGGGCTGGTGTGTCCTGGCCTTAAAGTAAATAGATTAAACCAGTGATTTTCAACCTTTTTTGAGACGCGGCACATTTTTTACATATACAAAATCCTGGATTAAGAGGAGATTGTCACACACATTGGGACCAAGTAACTCCTTTGTCTACTTTATGCACCATACTGTATCTGTCTTGTTTTTGTTGCTTTCTTTGGTTCTGGTGCCATAAACAGCTTGTGTGCATTCAGATCAGCATGATGCAACAAGAGTACTAACAAGTCTGTGTCATCACCTACTGAGACTGTGTATTTTGTTCTGGCAGAGGTAATGGCAGTTTGGACAATGAGCACATCTGCATCGTGCTTTGCATGGTTTGAGATACACCATTTTTATCTTACAAGTTTCTTTGAAAATAAATTGTAATATGCAAATTAGCTATACATTAATCAAATATAGGCTACCCAAAATATACTCAACAAAAATATAAACGCAACACTTTTGTTTTTGCTCCCATTTTTCATGAGATGGACTTAAAGATCTAAAATTCATTCCAGATACACAATTGTAACATTTCTCTCAAACATTGTTCACAAATCTGTCTAAATGTGTGATAGTGAGCACTTCTGCTTTGCTGAGATAATCCATCCCACCTCACAGGTGTGCCACATCAAGATGCTGATCTAACATCATGATTAGTGCACAGGTGAGCCTTAGACTGTCCACAATAAAAGGCCACCCTGAAATGTGCAGTTTTGTCTCACAGCAAAATGCCACAGATGCCACAAGCATTGAGGGAGCGTGCAATTGGCATGCTGACAGCAGGAATGTCAACCAGATCTGTTGCTCGTGCATTGAATGTTCATTTCTCCACCATAAGCCGTCTCCAGCAACTTCGCACAGCCATTGAAGAGGAGTGGACCAACATTCCACAGGCCACAATTGACAATCTGATAAACTCTATGCGAAGATGTGTTGCACTGCATGAGGCAAATGGTGGTCACACCAGATACTGACTGGTTCTGAGTCCCCAGACCCCCAATAAAGCAAAACAATGCACATTTCAGAGTGGCCTTTTATTGTGGACAGTCTAAGGCACACCTGTGCACTAATCATGATGTCAGATCAGCATCTTGATGTGGCACACCTGTGAGGTGGGATGGATTATCTCAGCAAAGCAGAAGTGCTCACTATCACACATTTAGACAGATTTGTGAACAATGTTTGAGAGAAATGGTAATATTGTGTATCTGGAATGAATTTTAGATCTTTAAGTCCATCTCAAGAAAAATGGGAGCAAAAACAAAAGTATTGCGTTTATATTTTTGTTGAGTGTATGTATCTCCCCCTTTCACTTGCCCACACCTAGGCCTACACACACGTTAATTCATACATTTTATGTTCAAATCCAAGTGATGGGCAATTCTGGTGCCGACTAGTAAGGCAGCGGACATTTAAACGTTTAACCTTCAGGATCGCGTGTTTGATGAAATGGAAACTTTAAAATTGTTGCAAGTGGCCGTATTGTCGCCTTTACGCGTGAAATACAACCACACCTTAGAGTGCTTCTGCATCGACGTCATGTTTGCTGCGTTCTGAACCAAAACAAAGCAGCGCGTGTCTGAAGTCATGACGCATTTGCAACGAGCGGAACCGATAAGCGGCATTGTTAAGCAGGCATGTTAACGATTCCTAGGAATTGGTTGACTCTGCACCGGTTCTGAGCAAGAACCGGTTCTCGATTCCTATCCCTAATTAGGGACTACTTAGACCATATAAAATTGACAGAAAAGTGCATAATATGGGAGCTTTAAAGAAGATATTGAAGGGTCTCAGGAAAGTGGCTGGAGAGATGGGCAGAGATGCAGAATGTGTCACAAATTTTCATTGTTCTTAGTGTGGGTGCCAAAAATTGTAAGGCTCACTCAGTTGGAAGTAAATATTTACAAACACAAGAGATGCAAAAGCACAAACAGAGCAGCAATTGGGTGGCCTGGAAATCCAGACCCCGATATCTTGAACGATAGAGGGTCTTGGCCACGATCAATAGTAATTTCCAACTCAAGGGGCAGCTCCTACTCGTGCATTTCAAATGCCGCAGCACGCAGTTGGATAGCACTACAACCAATCAGAGCGATGCACAAGGTGACGTAAGCCCCTTTCGTTTAGCGAACAGCTGTTAAACTGTTAAATTAAACGTTTGCCATTGTCGGTCGGCAAAACAGAACATTCCACTTACTTGCTAATGAAAGATTTGAGTGCCGTCTTCCAAATCGTTAAGGGTCGAGGCCAAAGCAGTCTCAAACTCACACAACATATCCGCAGCCATCTTTGATTTTTACTATCACGGCTTCGACGTCGCATGCACGTCACTGTCGTCATCCGGTTACGTCCTCCCCAGAGTACCATATAAAGGGCTCTGTCGCGCCCATATTAGATAGAACGAATTGAAACCATAGCCAGATTTCTGGTTTTCTTGATAAAGCTTCAACGGAGCGTGTCCAGACCAACACACGCAGCAAATTTAATTTGCCAGCACCTAGTGGCAGGTCTGGGAATGCCAGGCTAGCAATTGGGCTGAACCAATCAACAACGTTGTCTTCGGCAGATTCATTTGAATATGATACAGCTCATCGATTCAGTGAAATGTTTTAGTCATTTGCTCCTCTCAAAAGCCACTCTCCACTGAAAAACAGCAGGGTTTTAAATTAAACATTGTAACACAGAAAACAAAATAAATGACAACAGGGAGAGGAACAAAGATTTGCTTATTATTACTTGTGAAGCGTAGAATCACTGAGAGGATATTTATGTCAACATGCTGCACAAAGATATGAAGATGGAATGAAAGGGAGGTGGTACATTTGTTTGTTTTTGTGTGTGGTCACTTTTTTAAAGGCTCCCGTTCGGACAGTGACATAATTAGCTGGGTAAAGCCTGCCAACACGCCTCAATGGCAAAATCAAAAAGCAACAATGGGAACAAAAAGCTCCTCTGTGGATGATAAACCGTCTGGCTAGTAAGCACTCGGCAAACAACGGTCTGATAAGCCAGAGCTAAAAACATTCAAAGTTAACATTAATGTGTGTGGGTTGCAGATGGGCTAATGAAAGGACATTCCAAACTGATGATAGTGAGGGTTTTCTTGGATTTGTCATGGGTATAAAAGGGGTCTGTGTCACCTCTAACTGCACTCAAAGGTGTGGTAAAAAGGTAGTAGTATGGCCTAGAGCAGTGGTTCCCAAACTTTTTTAGCCGCACACCCCCTTCTATGTCCCAACCAGGTTGACGCACCCCCAATCCCCCACACATTAAAAAAAAATGCAACAAGCTTTGTTATAGCCATATTAAAGGTGGCATGTTCAATCATGCTCAAATGACCAGAACACACATAATAAAATAATCACGATCACAACAAGGGGCAGAAAACAGATAAAATGGGGGAAAATATTATAACCTAATATTTTGAGTCACGTTGAGCAACAATTGCAGCAAGTTTAAATGACCGGGGAGCAAACAACCCTGGCATCATAACACAGGTTATGGAAATAAAATTAGAACGCCAGTCATTTTAAATAAATTGCGAGAATGAATGTAGAGGCCACAAACTAGGTGCACATATGAGTAGAAGAAGATAACTTCGCTTCATTTTGAATAGCCTCCATTTATTTATTAATTAAAATTCAAGTTTTTGATTCTAAATTTTACAAAGG
Organism: Hyperoplus immaculatus; assembly: GCA_949357725.1. Taxonomy (NCBI): domain Eukaryota; kingdom Metazoa; phylum Chordata; class Actinopteri; order Uranoscopiformes; family Ammodytidae; genus Hyperoplus; species Hyperoplus immaculatus. Next base: position 18,675,793 of record OX442350.1, on the reverse strand, counting down.
AAATTTTTATTTACACGTCTTAATTGTATGGAGAAAAATCACTGTACCCGTATTGGTCAGAGTATAAGACAACCCCGATTATAAGACGAACCCCCCGTTTTTCAAAACTCAACTCAATACATTTTATTTATTTAAATAATGTACGAAAATAAAAACGCATTGAAAAAAACACTTTTATTCACTGCAAATAAACAGTATGATAGTGCAAATAGACCGAACTCTGATGTGTTCACTACAGACTATTCTTCACACGCAAAGTCCTCTGCCCCGCTGTGATCTCTCTCGCTGTCATCTCTCCTATACTCTGGTTCGGTGCATAGCGGGTCATCCTCGCTGCTGTCCTCGGCATCTGAGACGAAGCATTTATTTAATGCTCATAGTTAATCACATAGCCTAGTGCTGAAACGAAAGCTATCAACGCCATGGTTTAAGGCTGAAATGATAACGGGCACGTTAACGTTGTCGAGGGGAAGCCCTCCGAGATCTCCGTTGGTTTCAGTTTACAGCTCATAAAGTGACAATCACCACCATAACATGGACAGCGTTTAAATAAAGCGTCTCATTCTTAAAATCATTAGGGCTTTGATGCAAATGAGGAAATCTGAACATTACAGCAGCAGTGCTGGTGCGTAAAAGGACAGCGCAGTTGGCAATCTCTCCTCAGCACAAATGCAGCAGCTAAAAAGCCACAGTCAATCGCTCTGCCGATTCCTGCCTCTGACACGTTGACTGGCAACATAATGATTTGAGGCTTTGAATCGGCTTTGTCGATGTCCCGTGCCTCTTTTTTCTCTCCACACAAAGCGTTCTCTCTCCAAGCGCACAAACGCCCCGGCCGCTTCCGAGAGCACAGCCAGTGTTCCACCCGATTAAAAAAAGAAAATTAACACAACATGGAAAACACGACCCGACTTTTTACGACTTATTTCCGCGAAAATAAAACCCTCTTATACTCGGACCAATATGGATTGTGTAATGATCAGACCGCCATTACATTTTTCATCTTGCGCACCCCCTAGCAGCAGCTCACGCACCCCCAGGGGTGCGCGCACCACACTTTGGGAATCCCTGGCCTAGAGGAAAAAAGGGGCTGACCAGTAACCACAAGGTTGCTGGTGTTGCTTGTAAAACTAGAGGTGGCAGCCACAGTAAACAGGTGTGAGGTATGTGAAGGGATATGCGTAATGGCTTCAGAGGCCGAGGCACCAATTATAGATTGTGTTCTATGTCTCAAATAGACACCACTAAAGTAAATGATAAAATATTTTATCTTATCTTATTTTTACTATTACCATCAATTATAACTTGTGGATTGGATTGCCATAGCATTTGTATGACACAATAATTGTCCCCTACAGGAAGAATTGTATCATGAGGTCCAAATTTGACTGTTTACAATACTTTGTAGAACAATACATTGAAAATCATATCGATTTCAGTATGTTGTGTTTAGTGCTGACAGGCTAAACTAAGAGGAAAACAGTGGTAAATGTTGTACCTTCTAAACATCAACATGTTAATGTGTTACCATGCCAACATTAGGATTAATTTAAAAGCACTGCTGTGTCTGAATACAATCTAACTACGTATTCTCTTATCAGTATGACACTGTACATCCAAGGTAAACAACCCTGTTGTGTATAATTGTAATTACGGTAGTTTATGTGTTTTTATCATGCACAAGAACAGAACAATTTTATTTGCTTCATATTAATCTATGTTTTTCTCTCTGATTTTGCTTCACTGTGTCTAATGGAAGCTGTGAAAATCTAAATCTGTTTCCCTTGGAATCCTCTTTTGGCATGCTCAAACAAATTAGTGGCTTTGGTCCAGAACACACCTCCTGGACACAGGTTTTTTTTTTCAGGCTAACAACCCAGTGCCACCTAAAACTGTTTTACATTTTTCATGTGAATAACACATGGTGCTCTTACAAAATAAGTATTGTTCTGCTCGTAGTCGTTTGATATAGACAGGAGAATTTTACCTGAATTCCTGAGCTTCATTATATACACTATTGTGAAAGAGACGTCACAGTGCAACCATTAACAAGGATGATTAAGAGCTGAAACACTTTATGTCAGCACCATGATTAGCACCATGGTAAAAGTAGTAATCACATTGTCAACTGTAGGCAGAGTGGTTGCTGTTGACAGAAAACGTTGTACGTCCTTGAGTGTGTGGGTTCGCAAACAGTTGACATGTGTGTGCTTCTCATCAACAACCCCCTCACCCCAAATGTCCATCCATCAAGATGTTGTTATGCATGTATGTATATGTGTGTGTGGCTTTTGGATTGCTGTGTGCCGTTTGCTAATATACAGCACAGTGAATGTGTGAAAGGCTTGTTGCGTACATGAGCCACCAGGCATGTGTGACATCCTAAATAAGACAACGTTCCTCAGCTGCAGAACCACTCAACCCTGCCAAACAACAACGCAGACAGCAGCATTCATGTGTGGCGGATGATAACAAGACACACACACACACAGATGGTGACTCATACATCTTAATTAGGAGCTAAGCAGCAGCGTGTTAGCATTAGCGAGGAGAGGCGAGCCTGTCAACTGCAGGCAAACGGGAAGGGGCACGGAAACAGGCACACACATTTATATGCACATGAAGCAAATGGATGGCCCATAGTCCAATTAATTCAATACCTGAGGAACGCTCAGACATCTGTATGTGTATGTGTGGTTGTGTACGTTTGTGGGAGAAGACTGTGTTGTAAAAGTAGAGCTCCTAACACAATCTGAAAATCCTACTAGGACTCTGTTGTTTGATTTGATGGTATCACTGGTCAGTGGCATTTGCAGTGTTGCCAACTCTTCAGTAAGGAAAGTAGCTATTGGCTGTCCAAAAAGTCGCTAGAAGTCGCCAGATGACGTCATCGCCTAATTTGCATATTTGTAGACAGGGGTTTTATACAGTAATATTTGAATAGGTGAGGTTCTAGTGTTATGAACGTGACAATCGCATAAACAACCAACGTGATAATGTTAAGTCTAGCAGTAATCATAGGCCTACATGCTCATAGTTTTAAAAGGCACTGCATGACATTTTGAATTGCACTCCTCGTAGACTGTACACTACTACAACTGCTAATAGGGATGGTAACGGAACACTAGAGCATGAGCGGAGAGGTGTGTATCTCCTGCTCTGACCGCAGCTGGGAGGGTCTGCTGCGCGAGGACCGGGCCGCCTGTCAGTGCTCTGGGAAGGGGGAGGGGCCCAGGATGCTGCCTTCTCCGAGCAGCCTGCATGGACTAGTGGCCAACCCATTGGTACTGCATGCTGTGAATGGGAGCTTATTTTCCATGGAGCCCAGAGGCAGATTTCCCCGTCCACACAATACAAGCGGCGAACAAGATTGTGTCTCCGCAAATTTTTCCTGGATATCAATCATAGGCTCATACTTATCTTTAGACCATGTACTAATAAAACTGAAGTTTTCTCATTTAAAAACACCACCTCAAGCGTTTTATTAGCCCAACGGCTTTCAACGTCTTTCAGTTTGTTTTCGCGGGAGGAGGAGGGGTGGGCAGCCGTGGGCAGCTGAATAGAGTCGTAGTGAAACAAATGTTTCGGTTTTCTGCTGCGGCCTCCGAGAGGGCTCAGTGTTTCTTTATAGGTCCATGACTCTGTCAGTGCGAGGCTCCATTAACTTCTCGTGTCTGAGGTTTTTCCTTTTACTTAACATGAAGGACGTTGATGATTTTTAGGCATGTGACTTTTTAACATTACAGTCGCCGAGGGATTTGTAGACTGGTTCAGCTGTTAGTCGCGTGAGCTCAACTCTCACGTTCCTCTGCTTGCGATCATTGCGATTCACCATATATTGATCCATTTATTCAAAAGATCAATAGGCAAAGGATGGGTGCATTACGGGATCATGTACAAAAACTAGTTGCTCATCCAGCGGCAGCCTCACTATCACCTCCAGCTGTGCTGATGAGCTCTAATAATCTCTAATGGGTACTATGCCATTTGCGCTATCCATGGTGTGGAAAACACCAAAACACACATCATTGAAATGCCTGTCAGGCACGGATGTATTGATTACTTGAATGATTATGGGAGACCTACGTAATTTTTATAATATTGTTAGTGTAATATAACCATTTCAGTTACGTTGGTTTTTAATTTGCAGTTGCTTGTTAAATTATGTATGACAGTTAACAATGTTTGTGTATTATAATTAATTATGTTGGTATAGGCTACTCCAACTTCATTGCTGTTCAACATACCATTTATTTTTATATAAATTATTGATTGCATTTTTCGTAAATAGTTAAATGGAAGGAATCTGTTTCTTAAGCAATAATATTAAATAATATTGAACAATTGACACTTTTATTTTGGAACTGCTCATCCCAGAGTTTTAAATCTCATTGAAGATTAACTAATTCTGCAATTGCTTTAATCCATGATTATTATTTTATAATCAGGTTATTTAATTTAAAATGTGTTGCTTGCTGGTTTCCATGGCTTTTTTTATTGTTTTTATAGTTCCATGTGGGTCATTTCAGACTCTTTCGCTTCTTAACAACTTGAATGAATCAGTGAGTTCCCTGAATGAAAATGTAAATACAAGGTGTTTTTCTTTATCTGATGTTATGGAAATATATATATATATATAATCTATATACATGTTAAGCCTGTTGTGGACTTGCAAATGTTTGTGTGTTTCATGCAACAGGTACAGCAACAGGTACAATTTACTATATATTTTTGAAAAATTGCTGACATTCTTGATTCTTATTGATAATTGTGCCTTGACTCTTGCTTGAAAGCAATACACATCTTAATTACTTAACTTGAATGTTGTTTCAACTGGTATTTCGTTGCCAACTCTCATCTGAACCAGACAGCCTGATTTTCAGTTCCAGAACACTAGGTCAAAAAGGGACAAACTAATATTCTTAAAAAAAGTATTGTATAACTGTAACTGTTTAACTTTACATTGAATGTTTAAGCTTGTGTAATTTGTAATATAACTGATACCCACAGCAGGAAAATAAAACTAATTCTAACCCATTCTGATTAGGCAATTGCTTTGACAACCACACATTCGGTCTTATAATTAAACTTTAAAAAGCTCACTTTGGCATTTGAACATTTGTTTGCTTTATTTCAATAGAGCACTAAGAACTTTGCTCACTACCTAACAGCACACGCTACGAAAACAGCGCTAACCCACTAGCTGGTTTAGCTTACATTAGCTAATAGTGCTGCCCTGATGGCAGGAGGAGTCTTCGTTTAGAACTTGTGAATCACTATATTACTTAACAACAACGGGGTGTCATTTTAAGATTACATACAGAGAATCATCGGGGATATGTAATTTATACTTCCATGGTAGATAAACAATACAACTGTGCTCGTCTCCGCTTAGCTTCAGCTTAGTTTACGGCATGGACATATTAGACTGTTACACTGCTTGCTTCATCCAAGAACGTCAGTGAAACGTACACTGCGCGTCACACTTTAGGGGCGTGTTGGCACCATGGACGCGGAAGCCGAAGCCAGGAATACTTCCTGTATGGTTGCCTTGGCTTCAACGTTCCAACGGTTTTCAGTCCGCTGTCCATTTCTTTATAGGTCCATGGTGGAGGCTCCCGCTGCTCGTTGAGAAGCGTTACTTGCTTTGGCGAAAAAGTCGCCAATAACACCGGAAAAAACAGCTAGATTTGTCGCTTGTCGCTGTTTTAAAAAAAAAGTCGCCAGGGAGGCTGAAAAGTCGCTAAATATAGCGACAAAATCGCTAAGTTGGCAACACTGGGCATTTGTCGAAGTTCAGGAAACTCTCTCTCTCTCTCTCTCTCTCTCTCTCGCACGCACACACACACACCGATGGTGGCATTTGGTCAGAGTCGTATGGGAATTGTGTGGAAGGGTGGGTGGGTGGGTGTGGTGTTTACTGACGTCCCTGTTGCTCCAGGGGACAAAGTGACCTTAAACAGCCAGTAGTGAGGTACAGTATATGTACGTGGGAGTTTCCGGTGACTGATCAGCTCACCTTAACGTCACACACACACACACACACACACCCCAACCATTGTTGAGCCAGGTATTCTACCTACTCTATCCATTACACGTCAACTACTTCTCACGGCCTCCACACACATCCTGCGTCTACCTCTGGAGCGCGTCACCTTACCTTACTGCTGCGTCTCTCTGACTTTTCTCGGACACATGGAACGTCTCAGCAGCAGCTGCTGCTGCAGCGCTGCTTCTAAAAGCCCTATATTTCTACATAGAGTTTTCATAGATAATTCCAATTAAAAATTAAGTTCTTTTGTGTCTTCTATGATGCATATGATTTATATTGAGTCTAATATTGAGTCTGGACAGTAATCCGTGCGCCCCATTGCCTTTTTCTTTTTTTTAATTTTCGCTTGTTGGAAGTCTTATTTTGAAAGGAACACACCAGGAAATGGTGAAACTACAGCGAAAGCTGCCGGTATGAAGTCAATATGACTCGCAGCAGAGTATTTCTCTATCAGTTAAAGCAGAGAGACCCGAGAGAGACGCGCGGCTCTCAGAAAAAAATAGGCGAGCCTCCTGAGGTAAAGGGGAGCGTCGCTGCAGACGTGCATCAGCAGTGCGTCTGAGGTTGGATGTGTGCTCGCTCTAGGTTGATTACACGGTCAATGACAAAAAGTCAGACGCGAGGTAGACACGCAGTAGAGGTAGGATGTGTGTGGAGGCCGTCAGGTAATCCCCCATTCCTCCTTCCAGCACTCCTCAGTTTTTAGACCACACTGCGTCCGGCAACCGGCACCTTTCAGAGGGAATTGGCTGACAGGTCCGGTATTTCACAGCCAACCCTCAGCCGTGTTATGCCAGACGTGTTGGAAGGAATTATAGGTTTGACAAATATGTCTATTAAATTCCCTTTGCTTCCATTTCCTCATTTGTGATGCGGACATGATGATTACAAATGTAGTACTCTTTCATTTTAAGAAACAGCAGTGTTGGACGGAGTCTTGAGGTGGTGGCGGTGTGTGATGGCTGGCTTCTAGGTAAGTTTGATTAATGTAGACGACATTGCCCTTTTCTTTTACCTCTGTCCCTATCGTTACAGGGACAGTGGCTATCCCCTGAAGCAGTGGCTGCTCACCCCTTTTGCACTACCACAGACCGCAGAGGAGAGGCACTACAACGTGCGCCATAGCCATGCACATGCTATAGTTGAGCGCACCATCGAAATCATCAAAGGCAGATGGCGTTACCTTGACGCGTCAGGAGGGAGACTATCTACTGACAGCTCCAATTCTTGATGACAGAATCATAAGGATTGGAGGAAGGATAAGTAAATCTGCTCTGCTTGAAGAACCTGATTATTCTTCCCAAAGACTCCCACGTCTCCCAGTTGATAATGCGTGACATTCATCAGCAGGTTGGACACGCAGGAAGAAACCACATAATCTCCAGACTCGGCCAGAAGTTCTGGTTACTCTCTTCCAACTCACTTGCCAGGAAATTAATACGAGCTTGTGTTTTCTGTTGACGCACACAAGCAAGAGTCGGTGAGCAGAAAATGGCAGACTTACCCGAGGATCGTGTTCAACGAAATCTTCCACCATTTTCTCATGTGGGCATTGATTACTTCCGACCTATTGAAGTTAAAAAAGGTCGATCACTGGTCAAATGATGGGGAGTCATATTTACTTGTCTGGTGAGTCGAGCTGTTCACCTGGAAGTTGCGAGCTCCTTGGATGCGGCCTCCTGCATCAACGCCATTCGCCGCTTTCTATGTCGAAGAGGAACAATAATCACCATAAGCACAGATCGCGGCAACAACTTTGTGGGTGCTCAGAAGGAACTGTAGTCTGCTTTGAAACTGCTTGACCATGAAAGAATCCAGGATTCACTGCTGAACAGTAAAGTAAGGCGGTTGTTCAATCCTCCTTCAGAAGCCCACTTTGAGGAGTGTGGGAACGATTGATCAAACTGGTAAAATAAGGTGCTTTCATCAGTTCTGAGACAGCAAACAGTGGACGATGAAATGCTCCAAACAGCTCTATGTGAGGTCGAACGGTCTCTTAGGAGAAACACTCCTTACGTCGTTCGTACACTGCTGAAATCGATTGCTCAGAGTTCGATTTTCCATTTCCTGCTCATTTCATGCACAGCTGCATGACAACAATAGGCTATATTATAAAACGTATTGCAGCCTTTGCGAATAAAAGATAGCTAGAAATCCTTCTAAGCCGAAACATTTATGTAACACTAGAAGCGCCAGCGTTCTCTTTATATGCTGCATAATCAAATCTAGCCGTGCATTTCCAGTGTAATATATAGTCATAAATTAGTTTGTTTAATCATCATCTGTGTTTTGGACCTCTTGTTTTATTATCTAAGTTTTTTTAAGAACAATAATCACGTTTCGTGGTGGGTCAGTAAGGAAACTGAAAGTGTATATCGCCAATAGCCTATATCAATAAAAACAGATGGCCAAAGCAGCGACCAAATGAGCTAAAATCCTAAATACAATAAACAGTAACATGGCACACTTATTTTAAGGTAAGCTTTAATTGATTATTAATACATTTTTTCACACGTTTGCATGTTTTGAGGCGGAGGATCCGACGCACTCTGCCCAGTTAGCTGAGCCGGACGAGCCGTGTGGAACACACTGCGGACGTTCTAGTGTTAACCATGGTCGAACCTACTACGATAGCCTATACTGATTTTTTGTTTTAATTCAAAAATATAGAAAAATTAAGATTAAAGGCCTTTGCACACCGGGCGCGATGCGAATAAACGCAACGTAAAAGCGAATGTTTTGAAATGTGAATTTTGTCGCGTCTCACTTTAGAAGCGACGTCCCAGAAAAATCAAACTCAGTTCGAAAAAATAAAAACGCAAATTCGCGAAATGTCGGCGCTGGTGTGGAAGCTTGTATTGACTCTGTATACGTTCGTTAATTAACGGATAAATCGCACGAATAAAACGCGCCCGGTGTGCAAAGGCGTTCAGATTGTTTCCAGCAATTATTTTCATCATGAATGTGTGGCAGTTCCATGCGCAACAGGGATGTCACTCGTGTCCGTTTCACGCATGGTGCTTTAACGGAAGGAAATGTGAGGGTATGTATCTCTGGCGATGCCACAGCGATCGCAGGGACTTTCACTTGTGTCATTAAACTTATAAATCTGACTGTATTTCATATCAAAGGGACACAGCGATCACTGTATTAAATATCAAACTGATAAAAACGATCCGACTGCAGACTATAGTGCAGGCTCACGTATAAAGTATTTTTATATTAACGGACATCTCATCAATTCAGTTAATGCAAGTCAGTTAGATGACTAAAAAGTAGGCTACTTGTTCATATAGTTTGAACACTTTGTGAATCAGAGTGAATGGTATTCTACTTTAAATATACGTGATATACACTATACAGTTGGATCGTTTTTAACAGTTTGTTATTAAATACAGTCATCACTGTGTACGTTTGATATGAAATACAGTCAGATGTATTAGTTAAATGACACAAGTGAGAGCTGAAACATCCCTACGGTAGAGCTAAGAAGGCTCTGAGGGCGCTCCAGACCAACCTTATGATGACGTACGAAAGAGAATCGTGGCAAAGAACGTTTCGGGAAACAGCCGAAATGTTAAGTAGGAACTCTAAGTAGGGGTTACGAATGACGTAGCGTTAAGAAGGCTTTGGGAAACCGGCCCCTGGACATACTGAAAATGAAAACACATCAGTGTGCTTTTCTGACACAGTGAATCTTAAGTATTCTTATAAACAAAATTGATCTAACTTCAATAGTCTGTATCCTAGAGACTCAAGCCTGACAGCAGACATGGGTTTGAATCTGACCCATGATTGTTCTCTGCATTTCATTCCCCCTCTGCCCCATTTCACATATGTCTCTCTGCACTGTCAATAAAGCTTTGAAAAGCAAAACAAAATAACAAAAACAAAAAAAAATCATGAAAAATGTAATAAAAAAAAATATTTTTAGTTATAAAAATCGATACTGATATCGCGAAACTAAGTATCGCGATATCGATTTTTTGACACAGCCCTAGTCATTTGTAATAGGACTGCTTCTTGTAACCCTGCGCTCAAACCAAACGCTTCATTTAAAGGTCACATATTATGCTAAATGCACTTTTTAAATGTGTTCTAACATATCCATGGGTCCACGGTGTGCCTAGAGACTGCCAAAATATAAAAAAAATAACAATCTCTCCTTTTCTCTCTCTCCCCCTTTCTGAAACCCCCACCCCTCCCCCCCAATATACTCCAGTCAGAATTCTCCTCGTTTTTGACCTCACAAATTGGAAAGCCAGAAGCTTCCACTGTGCAGCCCACACCCCTATTATCTTATTGGTCCACGGCCCTGACAGACAGAGGGCGAGGCGTATCTGGCTTCGCTTCCGGACAGGGGGCGGGGGGAGCTCAAAGATTGTATGTTACGAGGGGAGCTGCAGCTCTTTTTAAAAAAATAGGCCATTGTGAGATTAGCTGAACATCAGCATAGTACAATAGATTATCTGAAAGTTTTTTTCAGCAAACAATGAAAGAAAAACGTATTAGGGACCACTAAGACCACATAATATGGTGTATAATAGTACCGAAAAGTGTATAATATGGGAGCTTTACGTGAGTGGCAGCCGCCAGTCATTCTTTTTCACCTTCATTTTCGACTGGAGTCTCGGCTGCAGTAGCGTCATAGCAACCACCGGCACACAGGCGTATAGTGTGTCCACACAGTCTGAAATAAGCAGTGGAGGAACGATTCCCAAAACATTTAAGCAGCAACCAGTTTAATTTAGCCTTAATATTAATTTATTTATATTGCCTATGTTGTTTCATAGTTTGGTTTTCAATAAAAAAAAAAGTTCCAATTATGTTTGTGTACGCTGATCTATATATAATTTTCCATGGAGAATCAAAAGGTGTCTCCGCCATGTTTTCCTGTCCATTAGGGGTAGCTAAAACGTAACTAGCTACAGTCATGTTTTTTTAATTCTTTTAACTACTCTGCATTGCACTGCGGACTAACGTAGCTATTACACATTTCACTATGAAACTGGGTTGCCTGCAATGGCAGCTGGTGAATTTTCTTTTAGGTGGGGCTGCAATTTTATAAACCAAACCCATGTAGAGGGGTCTGGGGGGATCCCCCCACAGAAGATTTTTTTGTGATTTTCACATACAAATGAAGCATTCTGGTGCATTCTGACAAAATAATAAAGACAAAATAGAACATTTCCTTACAAAGACAAATGGGGCAGGGGAACTAGGCTTTAACTTAATTTATTTGCCTTGTAGAATTCAGCAAGATTAAAAGTGCAAATACATCAATAACAATTGAGAATTAAAACTGCAAGCAGTGATGACCGGGCCCTCGCACCTCCGTGCTGCTCGGCGTCCTGGCCGTCCTCGGCGCTCCGGGCGACCGCGTGAGAGAACGCGCCGCGGTCTCCTCCTCTTCGGGGCGCGCGGCACAGCGACAGCTGTAGCCGGAAGCGCGGAAGTTGCTGCTATATTGTAGAGGACCATGAGGCTATATTGTAGAGCACCATGAGCTGTACATGTGTAATCAATTTCAAGTCAATCAGAGTCGGGTGATTTTTGTGGCGCCCCCTATGGGTTAATCGCGATAAGCCTCGAGGGACATGCTACCGCATGACTTCTGCACACACCCAGCAAGTTTGATGATGATAGGACCTACGGTTAAGGAGTTATGGCCAATTTGTGGATAGCTCCGCCCCTGTGGCGCCCCCTATGGGTTAATCGCGATAAGCTTCGAGGGACATGCTACCGCATGACTTCTGCACACACCCAGCAAGTTTGATGACGATAGGACCTACGGTTAAGGAGTTATGGCCAATTTGTGGATAGCCCCGCCCCTGTGGCGCCCCCTATGGGTTAATTGCGATAAGCTTCGAGGGACATGCTACCGCATGACTTCTGCACACACCCAGCAAGTTCGATGACGATAGGACCTACGGTTAAGGAGTTATGGCCAATTTGTGGATAGCCCCGCCCCTGTGGCGCCCCCTATGGGTTAATCGCGATAAGCTTCGAGGGACATGCTACCACATGACTTCTGCACACACCCAGCAAGTTCGATGACGATAGGACCTACGGTTAAGGAGTTATGGCCAATTTGTGGATAGCCCCGCCCCTGTGGCGCCCCCTATGGGTTAATCGCGATAAGCTTCGAGGGACATGCTACCACATGACTTCTGCACACACCCAGCAAGTTCGATGACGATAGGACCTACGGTTAAGGAGTTATGGCCAATTTGTGGATAGCCCGCCCCTGTGGCGCCCCCTATGGGTTAATCGCGATAAGCTTCGAGGGACATGGTACCACATGACTTCTGCACATACCCAGCAAGTTCGATGATGATAGGACCTACGGTTAAGGAGTTATGGCCAACGTGTTATTAAGCCCCGCCCCTGTGGCGCCCCCTATGGGTTAATCGCGATAAGCTTCGAGTGACATGCTCCCACATGACTTCTGCACATACCCAGTAAGTTTGGTGATGATAGGATCTACGGTTAAGGAGTTATGGCCAATTTGTGGATAGGCCCGCCCCTGTGGCGCCCCCTATGGGTTAATCGCGATAAGCTTCGAGGGACATGCTACCACATGACTTCTGCACATACCCAGCAAGTTTGATGATGATAGGACCTATGGTTAAGGAGTTATGGCCAACGTGTTATTAAGCCCCGCCCCTGTGGCGCCCCCTATGGGTTAATCGCGATAAGCTTCGAGGGACATGCTACCACATGACTTCTGCACATACCCAGCAAGTTCGATGATGATAGGACCTACGGTTAAGGAGTTATGGCCAATTTGTGGATAGGCCCCGCCCCTGTGGCGCCCCCTATGGGTTAATCGCGATAAGCTCCGAGGGACATGCTACCACATGACTTCTGCACACACCCAGCAAGTTTGATGATGATAGGACCTACGGTTAAGGAGTTATGGCCATTTTGTGGATAGGCCCGCCGCTGTGGCGCCCCTTATGGGTTAATCGCGATATGCTTAGAGGGACATGCTACCACATGACTTCTGCACATACCCAGCAAGTTTGATGATGATAGGACCTATGGTTAAGGAGTTATGGCCAATTTGTGGATAGGCCCCGCCCCTGTGGCGCCCCCTATGGGTTAATCGCGATAAGCTTCGAGGGACATGCTACCACATGACTTCTGCACATACCCAGCAAGTTTGATGATGATAGGACCTATGGTTAAGGAGTTGTGGCCAACGTGTTATTAAGCCCCGCCCCTGCGTAAAGTCTTGGTCAATGGCGGCCATGTTTGTTGGTGCTCTCACTTTTTCTTAATATTGTTGTGTGGGCTTTTGTACGGATTAATAAGTAAATATTAGCAGGTTCTCTATAGTATTTCAATTTGGGGGGGGGGGGGCGCGAAAAAATGTCTGTCCCCTAGGGGGGGCATGACAGAAAATAATTGAGAACCACTGGGCTAAAGGAAGTCTTCAGTCCCTCTATTTGTAATGCAATACTGCCATCTAGTGGGAGTAGGATGTGTAGGTAAAGTATATCCAGCAGATGGCAGTCTCTTCCTATTTAATGTAGGAAGAGAGTGCGAGTGAGAGAATTTTGCGAGTGCGAGTGAGAGAATATTGCTAAAAAGAACACTTCCTGTTGATTTTGGGGCGGGGCGTCAAGAGGCTTTTTTGTTTGTACTGGGATTGTACATTGCTGTATAAAATTGTGTGGTTCTAAGTATAACACAGCCTGAGTTATGATCATTCAAAGGGTTCATCAGGTTCATTTTGATGTTTTTTGGCGAATGTGGCGCCCGTTCTGCAAGACGGTTATTCCGGATAAAACAAGCTTTCGGGTATATCATCTTCCATGTCAGAGGACGTACCCTATCATATTTTTTTTTGCACAAAAAGTTGTTATGAGTCCACTTTGCTCTGCAATCCTGCAGAGTAATGTGGAGTTCTGACTTTAGACGCCATTTTGGCGAATATCGGCTCCCATCTCGTCATAGTTATTCGGAATCAAAAATTTTTTTTTTGGTATATCTTCCATGTCTTATGAGTGTCCCTACACTGGACGTTTTTCTAAATATGTTCCTGCTAGGAGTTATTAATTTTTGAACATTTTGATGATTTTTGAGTCAGAAATTCACATATTTCAAATTAAAAGACTTCCTGTTGATTTTGGGGCGGGGCTTCAAGAGGCTTTCTTGTGGGGCCTGCAAAGATACATTTGGGTTATTAATTTGGTGCAGCTAGGTATAACACAGCCTGAGTTATGATGAATTAAAGTTTCATGAGGTTCGTTAATTATGATGTTTACGTCAACTTTGAACCCCAATAGATCACTGGTACTACTGTGCTGATGAAATCTTTTCGCAATGTAACATCGGGCAAGCGTTTTGAGTACTTGAGCAGTGGTTTGACGTCCCTGGCGTAAAAACTCTAGGACCAGTTCGTCGAAATGCGAAATTATGGTTTTGGCGATTTTAGGCACTAAGTCCAACATGGCCGACTTCCTGTTGATTTTGGCCAATGACATACAATTGCATTTATGTGCGCCTTGGGCCATTACATGTTGTCCGGAAATTTCAGGCTTCTAGCCCAATTTTTGAGCATGCATTTCCTTAAAAACAGTTTTTGGCCATAGGGGGCGCAATTTTAATGCACAAATCCCGAAACCACTGATAAGTTGCAATTTTTTGCAGGTCTGACCTGTCTGCAAAGTTTTTCCGGTTTTTTTCGATGGGAAGAGGGTGAAAAGTGCCAAAAATGACTAAGAAGAATAATAAGAATAATAATAATAATAATAATAAAAAGAATAAAAATCCTAGCGGTTTCAATAGGGCTTCGCACCGGTCGGTGCTCGGGCCCTAATAAAAATCCTAGCGGTTTCAATAGGGCTTCGCACCGGTCGGTGCTCGGGCCCTAATTATACACAAGTTAACATTCTCTCTCTCTCTGGCGTTAATCGGTATCACACCCAGAAGTACAAGCCTTCAAAGACTGAATAAGAGATAATAAAAGTTGAAATAAATCATCAGCAAGTGCTGGGAAACAAGTGATTATGATCACTGATAAAATTAATACATAAACACAAATTGTGACCATATGTCTTGTGTGCGTCACACCCACCATAGGTTTGCAGAGAACTATATACAATATGCACACTAAAGGCATGATGCCAACATAGGCAATAGGTGAGGTTCTAGTGTTATGAACGTGTCAATCGCATAAACAAGCAACGTGATAATGGTAAGTCTAGCAGTAATCATACATGCTCAAAGTTTAAAAAAGCACTGCATAATATTTTGAGTTGCACTACTCGTAGAATGTAGAAGAGGGGGGGAAAGCTGCTACTACAACTGCTAATAGGGATGCTAACGGACCACGAGCAGAGAGGTGTGTATCTCCTGCTCTGACCGCGAGGACCGGGCCGCCTGTCAGTGCTCTGTTACGGGAGCGGGGCCGGGGAAAAAGTCACCAATAACACCAGAAAAAAAGCTAGAGTGGTCGCTTGTCGCTGTTTTGAAAAAAAAAGTCGCCGGAGGGTTGAAAAGTCGCTAAATATAGCGACAACATCGCTAAGTTGGCAACACTGCACACGACTCCGCGAGCAACCGTTAGTAGATCCGAACGTTGTTGTTATTGTTGCTAGGTAACCAGTTACTGGGCGCAAATGCCCAGCGCCCCAAACCCTCCGTTAAAACTGAATGGCAATAGAAATTGATAGGGCTACTCTGAGTGAACGAGGGTTTGGGGCGCCGTGAAAAAAAGGGTTTGGGGTGCCCGTAGAAGCTAAATGAGTCAGTTTAGAGCTTGAATTTCACCATGAAATGTAAATGCAGTGCCAGAATATAAATTCAGTGTGCATTCTTAAGTAAAATTAAATAGTTTAGTTGCCTCAAATTAACACACACAAAAAAAACTATTTATTTTTTCTTTGGGGAGGGGGGGCGGTGCCCTAGCGCCCTCTATGGGCCAGCCGCGGCTGGTTGCCTGTCTTCCTTCAACAGGTTATTCCATCCCTCACTTTTTCTCTTATCCATATACATCCAGATCCCATCCTCCAGCATCCCTTTTCATCTTCTCCATCCATCACCTGACTTTCCTAAACACATTTTTCTATCCATGCCTTCTCTGCACTCAATTTCATGCCATTTAAAATGCAGCCGCTGGCTTTCATTGCACAAATATGGTATTCATTTTCATGCTTATATGCAGATAATACGCTGCTGTTGTTCTGCCCAACCTGGTGACATTGCAATTATAGTAAGACACCTCAGCTGTCTGACGTTTAATAAAGAGCAAAACAGCAATTTCCTGCCAACAGAACAAATCCAGATCTGAAGTTATTTTTTACTTGACAGTTTCTCCGCAATCCCATTATAAAAGGGACCGCTCATAATATGACCCCAACCTATTGTTTGACAAGTAGCCTATCCAGGGTGGTACAATCATGATTCCTTTCGTTTATAGCAGAGTACAAAAGCTAAAATGAATTTCTTTTTTGGGAGATCTTGTCACACTTGTCACTCAGCTCAATTGTGCTTGGGCACGGTACAGGGCAACTTTGCCTAGTGTGAGTGCATCCTTGTCCCTCCTGCTTTAATCCCCTCTGTCACCCATCCCCCCATTATTTTTCTACCCCTCCTCTGTTTCAGCCCTTCACTCTGCTCTCCACCCACCACTTTCAGTCTCACCATTCCACTATTCTTTTAGCGATGTCATACCATAGCTCCTCACTCTGTCCTTCGGCCTCCCCTTCTTCCATGCTTTCTTAGATCTTGTTCTTGCTCCCAATGTTCCCCCTGAACTTTAAAATTTGTCTTCTTCCTGCCTCTATATTGGCTGTTATTCCCCCCCACCCCCCACACCACACACACACACACTGATGAGCTGAGATTCAGCTCCACTCATCAGATTGCCTGTCTCTCCTCCCTGCTTTTTAACACTTGTTGAAATGACCTGACACATCCAATCCCAGGTTATTACACAGATGTGCCAACTCTCTCTGCCTCTCTCTCACTTTTACACACACACACTTAGACCAAGAAAATGCACATTCCCAGGGGGCGCTACACACACACGCGCACAAAACCTATTACAGGAGCCCAAATGAAAATTAATTATACATTATGCCATGCCACTCGTAACAAGTATATGATACATCCCCTGTTTCCACACAATTGGGCACACACATGCAAAATGGGAAAAGTCGTTGCGTATGGAGACACACAAACATTCACGTACACAAACACATGTACAAGCACTGAAACACACCAAAGTGACTAAACAACAACAAGGGCATGCATGTATAATTGATGCCAATTTCAAACAAACACAGGCTCCTCATTCACAAACGTGTTGCATCCTTTCATGAGGATGAAACTCTTCATTGCCGTGTATTTGATGATGGCTCTAAGACTGGGATTTCTCTCAAATTGAACACTCTCACTCACTCACACACACACACACACACACACACACACACACCATTGATTTCAGTGCTCATGTTTGCTGCACATTTTGAATGATGTGCCACCCACCACAACCAACTCCTGAGCCCTGTTTCAGGTAGCAGGTTTTACAAACTCTGGGTTTAATCCTGCGCTCTGAGTTGCTCAACTCAGAGCTGAGCAACTCTGGGTTTTCGGTTTCAGAACAGGGGATCAGCGTTGGGTCAATCAACTCTGAGCGTGTTCACTCTGGGTTGATCGCGTGCGTAAAAGCCATCGTCAATGGATCGCTGATAACATGATTCACAAGAAACAAATGCTTGATCCTCCCACTTCTCCACTTCTCAAAAAAAAGAAAGAAAAAAACTTCTCCGCTCCTCCCACTAGAGTAAGAAATATTAACTAATGAGTTTATGGTATGGAGAAGAATTAACGGGGATAATCACCTCGGCCATTCAGAAAAACAACGGGGGGAAAAAGTTTTTTCAATAGAATCATTACGCTTCAGTATGAGAAGCAAGTCTCTTTTAAGAATTAAGTTACGCACATCAGCAGCAGCAAAAAAACTGGCGCCGCACAGCATTGCTGACAGTGTTTTATATTCACTGTATTATGTAGGCAAGCTATAATAGCCTACTGTGCAGTAAATAGACTGTCGCTTCTTTTAAATGAGGAGTGAAAGACATTAACGTCTACATTAGATGACAGTTTCCATTGTAGAGCCTGATTGATGTATTACAAGATTCCTTGTCCTCTAGTGATCACAGTTTAAATTATTATATTATTTCTATATTCATATAGGGGAGAGTGGCCTAAGTTGTGCAACTTTTCACTCAAAGTGACTTTAAAGTAAGGCCTTGACAGTAAAGTCTCTAACTCAAATATGTACATATATTTCAGGGTGTTGTGCATCCCTGGCAATAAAAACTTTGGATCTGGAATAAACTGTTGAAGAAATATAGCTTTCGGAAAAAAAGTTGTCTTGATGCACAACTTGTCCCCGGTGTGGTGTAAGTTGTGCGGTTGGAGAGAATACCATGGGGTGAATTGTGCCATTGATATATATCTCATAAACTGTAATGCAAGACAAATCCATTAGACAATCACTTATTTAAGGTGTATTTAAAGTAAATAAAGTAAATAGTTGACAAAGATTGAAGGTCAATTTTCTTAAACAAGGCTTAGGGCCCGTGTCCACCTACCGCCTTTTTCCCACCGCAAGCGCCTTTTTTCAATTGATTCCCAATGAGAAGCGGCCGCCTCGGGAAAAGGCGGCCGCCTCGGGAAAAGGCGGCCGCTCGGAGAAAAGGCGCAGCGCCCAGCGTTTTTTTTCCGAGCATTTTTGCCTTTTTGTGCGGCCGCTTCGAGATTTGAAAGTTGAAAAAAGTTTAACTTTTCAGAAAGTGATTGGCCCTTTTTTCAAAGGGCCAATCAGGTAGTAGATCGTCGGGACTCGTCGCCTTGGCAACAAAAAAGACAGAAGAGAAACTGCTTTTTCCGTCTCTGTTTACCCGAAACTGTACAAAAATAGTGACTTAAAATGACCAGAACAGAGGGAGGAGAGCCCGTTTGTGGGAGAAGATTAGGCGAACACTTGATTCGCTGTATTTTTTATCTCCTACGGATCGTTTCATGCGCACTCGTCAGCCTACAACTTGCTCAGTGTGTGTTTGCAGGAGCCGCGATAACTCCTCATCCAAACAGAGGATGGTGGAAAGTATTCTCTGTTTCATAAGACTACTCATATTAAAATGTAACGATTTAAATAGAAAACAGCAAGCCTAAAGAGTTAAACCAGTGTTGATAGGTCTGACTGACAGGTGACGATCAGCATTTTTTCTCCCCCGATCACAGCACTCTCTCCCAGCTCATAAAACGCTTGAAAAAAGCGGTCGAAAAAAACGCTCAGTAGACACACTCCCGAGCGCACAGCCAGCGTTTAATGCTGGAAAAAGGCGTTAGGTGGACACGGGCCCTTAGCAGATCTAATGGTTTTACCTGCAAAGCTCACAATGACAAAGTCACCATCATCATCATCTTTCTGGCCATCTGAACTCTCATCAGTGGTGTCGTTAAGTGGAATTGAGATGTCACTCTCTTCTGAGCTACTGCAGACAATCACTTTCTTTTGGTGACCAGCGTATACAGCCATGCCATTGGCACAACTCTCAGAAATGTACTTTGCACTAGTTGCTCCGTGTTTGCGGAACCAACTGCCACCTGACAAATGTGATTCCCCTACATTTCTGCCGTTAAATCAAGGCTCAAAACCCATATGTACACCCTGGTGTTTCCTCCCCATTAATTATCTTACCTCTGCACTACTATCTGTGTTTATGTGGATGTATGGGCTTTACGTCTGTAGGGGGTCAAACCTATGGACAGCTCTGTGCCGCCACCGTGCGGCCAAAACACTGCAGTACACCCTTACCTCTTCAGGTGGGTGTGTCTAAACGCTAGCCTGAAACTCCACCCCGGTGGAAAGCCGGGACCTTTAAAAGGAGGCCTCGCGGCCATTTCTTTCTTTCTGGTAATCGGCTGTTTGCTGATACGCCTATAGAAACAACAAGTCTGTACAGATCTACAAGGGCCCTCTTCAGCCCTGAATCAACTACCACGTGTTTTACTAAGGCTATCGCCTGCGGCCGCGGCGATCTCTAAAACAACGAAGTGTTGAAGCTGTTCCGTTGGAACGACCAGAAGAACACTGGAGACAGGCGGTTTATCCAGAAACCTGCCTTTGGACCAAGGACGTAAGCCGGTCGAATTGGTCTTCGATCGCAACCACACCACACGAGAAGCAGGCGGGTTTATCCAGAAACTCAGCTCTCGGACCGCGGACTGGATAGCCGATCGAGTGATCTTCGACCGCCATCCCCGCACCAAATCAGCTGCGCCCTCTTGCCCTTTTTCCTGCGATCTGACACCGCAGAGATCACCTCACCAGCTCATCGCCGTCTCGTGGGCCCCTGTCGCCCGCCCTGGAAAGGAGTGGCCTACCCGCCTCAACAACGACGAAGCAGTGGGAATTAAGTTTCCCCAAGTGAGATTTTGGCTTTATAAATACCTGGGCAGATGTTTAGTTATTATTTACTTTTTAAGGTGTGAACAGTACTGTTTATTTTCGAATTTGTGTTTGCTATTTTGAAACAAGCTGTGTGATCAATCTCCGTTTGTCTTCTCCCCCACGGAGAGCCAGAACGGAAAGTTCGATCTTTTCATTCACGCTGCAGTGTGGAAAAAGTCTGCTGTATGTTTTAAAAACCTAACACCTTTCTTTTCCCCCCTCTCCGCGTAGATCTTTGGTAGAATCCCTTTTTAAAGAGCTAGTGTTTGTTCGAAATTCCCCGCCTCAAATATCATTCGTCAGGTCCTTTGTTCCAAACGTAGACGCCCTTTTGAGCACCCGTGGTAATCACTTCCCCCATCGGGGAAAGTAGGATAGCCTAGCTTAGCCATCCAGGGACGCCATTTTGTGTCATTAATAACCTAGCCTATTTGGGCCGCCATTTTGTGCCTCTCGTGTCCCAAGTCACGTGGGAGCTTCCCCGTCCCTTTTGTTCTTGCTCCGCTACACACACACACACACACTCACACACTCACTCACTCACTCACACACACACACACACACTCACTCGCTCCGCTACACACACACACACACACACACACACTCACTCACTCACTCACTCACTCCCACACACACACACACATTGGTACATAGCTGTATAAACAACAATGTTCTAGACGTTTTTCTTTGATTAAGTGTATTTGCTTTATGCGTGTATAAAACGGATGTTACCTTAAGTTTCATCGTGGTTAAAATAAATGTTCTTATATTGTAACCAGAAGTGTTTGTGATTTATTTGTGTGGATATTATTGGAGTGTCAACAATCAACAAGTGAAAGACTCTGTAGCCTTCAGTGTTAAGATCATATTACCAAATTTATAATAGTAACTACTTGATTACATTATTTTATGGAAATGATCTTTGAGACTAGGATTTGCTAATGTTGATTTGTTTAACTGAGCGTTAAGCTAATCAATGTTTCTAAATAAATCCTTTGATTAAACGAGACAATTTGCTATTACTTTTCCATTCTTAAATGAATGGTGGTGCCCCTTTTGAACTTTAAGAAATTATTAAAGTATTATTAATCATCAGATTAATTTCTAATAGCTGAATTAATCTGAACTACCTGTACCCGCTACACGTCTTTTATTTTGGTTATTGTTATTTTACCTTCATTGTTTACCTACTGAATGCACTATGTACAGCACTTTGGACAGTGCAAACTGTCATAAATGTGCTTTTATAAATAAATTTTACTTACTTACTTATAACTCACCCAGGCCCTTTGGCACAAATCACCCCAATCCCAGAAATTTGGATGATAAGCATGATGCAGCAATTTAGGGCTGACATCGTGCTAACTGTATAGACTCAAAATGTAGCATACCAAAGCACTAAACATGTGTCAAATGTCTTCAAACTTGTCTATAATTGTTCAGACACAATAATCAAAAAACCTTGATCATGGAAATTTTACTGAGAAAGGCAAAACACAGTTTTTTGAGCTTAAATGTGCTTATATCTTATTCCTTGTGTCTCCCTTCTTTACAGGATGAGTCAAATGGATGGCTCTTCTTAAATATGTGGTCACATTTCCAATTTCTTCCACGGTTTTCTAGAAACAAGGGGTGGCACAACTTCCAAAATGCACAACTTAGGCCACTCTCCCCTACGGCTATTTAACGAGGCTCGTCTGTGACTTTGGGATGACACAAGTGAACAGTAACGGTCGCGTGCAGCCCCGGCCGCAGAATTACATTTCAACCTGACATAAATCTGTTTAGTGGCACAGACGTTAAAAAATCCCTATTAATAAAAAGAAGAATGATGTAGGCCTACATACAATACAAATTGGTGTATTAATCTGAATGTAGAGCATGTTCACAATGTGTATAACAGGGCTGCCAAGTTTCACCAAAAGTTTGGAGTGAGATTTTTTGGCCGAGGGACCCAAAACCGTGTCCTCTTTCCCACCCAATAATTTTTGCTAGTGTCCTGCAAGTTTACATATTGTTCATAATAAATCAGAAATAAAAGACAATTGGAAAATGTGATAAAACATCAAAAATCTTATTAAAATAAACGAATTCATGAATTGCAAAGTCGTAGGACAGGTTTTAATTAAACATTGGGTGTGGACATATTGTAAGTGGGGGTCTGGGGTTCTCCCCCAGAAAATTTTGAGCATTAAACACTTAATTTCCTGCATTCTGGTAAATTTTTATGAAGCAATGTGTGCCTTTTCTGCATTCATTTTTATGTAAAGTAAAAGAGAACATTCACGGTTTCGCTGACACAAATTTAATTGAATAGCCTACAATGCATGTGTAGTGCTTTCAAATATCTCCTGTAGCCTATTGTTAAAACATTTGGTTAAACTGTAATAAAGGTAATTATTCTATATGTATTCAACATTGTATGGGTTATCCAATTATCCAATTTCAATTCACCATTATTATATTAAATCTATGACACTTGATGTCTTCTCAGAACATATTTTTCCCACAGTAACCTCTAAGCTTAGTTACTCCATACATTCATTCAATTAATGTTGACAACATTTTAGAACAAAAATGTGTTGGTGTGTCAACCAGCCCAATAACATAATGCAAAACAAGCTTGAATATATCAAGTGAAGTGACTGATTTGAATTAAGGTGTTCTTACCTCTTTGTTCATTTAATACCGGCGTCCTTGTCATCAATTTTCCATATAATTTGAACAAAGGGCGGGACTGGGAGGCGGCGGTCTTTTATTAGTTTTGTAGTGTAACGCAGGGGGGCGTGGCCGTGGTGGTTTGCCAAGTGGCTGCTGCGGCTACGGGCTGCACACGGCCATGGATATTGTCCATGCCATGGACCTATAAAGAAACCGCGCGTGCAGAAAGCATGGCAGAAAGAGGATGTCACGGAACTCAGTCCGTTTAGCTTTTCAAAATAAGACTTTCAAAGTAAAAGTACCAAAAAAATATATATATATTACGGGGATTCATTTCTCTGCGTGAGAAATTGGAGGTGTGAGCGTGTGAACTGGTTGATATGCGTGTGTCTCACGGCCAAAGCGTGAGACTTAGCCGCTCTGTGTATAAGGTGGCCGCAATATGAACGGATGAGGGCTGAGAACTATGCTACTGATCAGATAAATGATCGATCAAACATAAAATCATCAGTACATGATAAAACATCCCGATGGAGATTTCTATGGATTGATTTTGCTTTAAGCTTTACAGGGACACGTTGTTACAGTGACTCTTTCTTCAGACTGAGCTGCAGCATATAAACTCAGGGTAGCTCTAACCACCTCCCGAGCAGGGAGGTGGTTAGAGTTGCCGCAGTAACGTATGTTGCCGCAGTAACTGACTCTTGGTTGCGCTGAACCTGCTACCTGAAACGGAAAACCGAGAGTTTCCACTAACTCAGAGCGAACAAACTCTGGGTTGCCTCAAAACCAGCTACCTGAAACAGGGCTCTGTTATCTTCCTCCTTCTGAGTCGATACCAATGTTGTTGGCCTTCCTCCTGGCTTTAGCATTCCCCTCGTATCCCCCATAATCTTCGCTGTTTAAGTCGGAGGTACAAATACATTTCTATTCAACCCGCAACAAGGGGTCCTCTAATATCCAGCAGAGTGTTTGTGTATATATATATATGCATGCTTGCTTATGTGCTTTCGAATAATGTGTGCTTATGTACACCTCTGTCTGTCTGTTTGTGTGTGTGTGCAGGGCCTTTCAGTGCTAAGTATTCTCTTAACTACGTATCCTTGCATGCCCATTCTTTGCTGCTCCGTTCTCTTCTTTCAAATGAGAAAACCAATGGCTGATGGGTGGAGGAGAGAAAGAAAGAGGGTTAGAAAAGAGAGGATGAGACAGAAGAGAAGAAGGGGAAGCGAGCAACAAAATGCAGGTGGATAAAGTTTATACAGCATGATGACAGATGTAACCTTGGCACTAGAGTGTGCATTTTAAAATGTTGAGACAATGAAAGCTACAGTGCGTAAACTCTTCATAGAAATGAATGTCGGGTTATATTCAAGCCATCGCCAAATGAGTTGACACAAAGGTGATTAAGCATATCAACTCCACAAAACTCTCTGTAATTCTCTGTATGGCAGCGTTGACAAACTGGTGTCGCCCCCCGACACTGGCACAGGAGCTCAAAGAGCGCCCATGAGATGCTTCAGTTGTTGATTCTACTGCTACGGAAAAACCTGGACGTACAGAAGGTATAAAATCAGTGCACAATCTAAAAGGCCAAAGGCTCAGATATAAAGATGCATCGAATGTGTAGTTGTAATTACTCTGAATTCCTAATGGGGGCGACAGAAGTTTACGCAGTATAGCTTTAATGTGGATGCATCTGTTGAAGCTGTAAAAATACATTGGTATGTTGTCTAATAGGTTAATTCTGAAGGCTGTGTGAATCCTGCACATCTTCACATAGATATAAGACATAAGGATGGTTTGGAAGGTAAACCATGTGCCTACTCTTTATTTTAAGGAACAGAGTCCCTTGAATCATTACATGAAACAGCATGCAGTCTGATTCCTATCACACTCAGCTTATACAACTGATGCTTGCACTTTTAGCCTACAGTATGCTTAGTAATCAGAGGTGATTAGCGTTATGCCAACAGTGAGAAAATGGATTGCTTGTAGCAGCACGGACAGCAATTTGCTCCAAACTAAATTTAATTTGGCATGTTCTCAGACTGCTGCTAAAATGTGTCCCTACCAGATGGTGAGACTCGCAAGTCATGATGGGGGCAGACAAGCCCCCAACGTCCTCAAAGCACCAAGAATGATTAACACTAACTCAAGTATGAGTAAGTCAAAAACATGCATCCCAAAATTAATCATATGGTGTTGACAGTGTCATGGTTTGTATCACTCCCTTATATCCAGCCCCTGTCTGCAGTTTCTCACCTGTTTCCACTCTCCTCGTTATTCAGACTCCATATATTCAAGCTAAGGGGCCTCATTTATAAAACTGTGCGTAGAATCCATCCTAAAACATTGCTCACTCACGAAACTCAGAATGTACGTACGCCAAGAAATTTTGAGATTCATAAAACCATGCAGTGCACACTTGTATGTAGTCTTCACTTTATAAATACCCACCTGCAGTGAATTGTGCGCACACAATCTCCGCCCCGTGTCATCCCACTTCTCCTCTCAGTTTCATCCCACAATCAACCATAAATGGCCAATGCTAAATAACTCCTGAATTTGGTGACACTTATAATAAGCACAGCACTTTGACTCACATGAGGGAAAAAGGGAGGTGGCTGGCCGCAAAGAAAGCGACTCGGAAGAAAGAAAGCCTGTGCTGTGCATTCGCTGCCGTATCTGGCACACACACACGCTCACTGATTACAATATAATGATTGGCACAGTCATTATAGCCTTTGAAAAGAAGTTTCGCCACATATTTGTACCGTATTAGCCTACCTGTAGGCCCATATTTAGGCCTATAAAGAATATGTTGTGAGAAGTGAAACAATGCATTATAGTCTATTCCAGAGCATTGTTTCCGTCCTGTGAGATCCACACATTTCCAACAACACCAGAATAGTTTAAACTTCCTGAGTGAAATGTTATTGAAAAGTGATGCAGGTAATTGGGGCTGCATGGGGTACTTAGGCATAGTTAATATGTTGCCTTATGGAGTGAGCGATCAGTGCAGTCAATTTAAGTTTAGGGGAGATGTCGCTGTAGCAGAAGTCAGAATTGCACTGTTGGAGAAAGGGCAATAAGAAAAAAAAAATTAAGACATAAACTAACCTGTCACTATCTGCCATCCTTTTTATTACCAGAATAATGACTGTAAGATTAACTCATCTATAGTCTGGTTTACCGGATTTAGAAAAAAAGTATTGCGCTAGCGACAGATAATGTCCTCCCCTTCTCCTTCCTCTTCGCCACTGTAACCTACAGTTGATGCTCCCCTCAGAACGGGAGACAACAGAAATTGCGTGTGTGTGTGTTTGATACGGTTTGATAGTATCCAGCTCATAATGTTGCTGCACACATACATGCGCGCAACGGTGTTCGTCGACACCTTTCATAATTGTGCAATTTGGTGCCGACCATTGACTTACTTTGAAAGGACATGTTGCAGCTTCCTGGGCTTAGCACCGCCCAAGACGATTGTGATTAGTTTGAAGAAATTCAAATGGGCCAGCCCAGTTTCCCCCCTAATACTCCAAATTATATAGCGTGTGTCCAGACCATAATACTACCAGCTGTAGTTTGGTCTTGCTGTGCTAGACCGAAGTCATCTTAGATAAGATCTTTCCTCAGAACTGATCCTCAGAGCGTGCCTTCCAACGCTGTATGTGGATTACAGTCCACATCTCCTAATGTTAGTCTGTATCTGATGCTCCTCGGCAGCTGTTAAGGGGAGTGTTACTTTTTCTGTAAAACGGATAAAAAACCAAGGACAAAAACATGCCTGTATCACTCATCCACCAGTGTAGGATGAGTGACTGGATCTATTATGTATCTTCACTGCTATGCCTTTGAAAAAGGCATTATGTTAGTTAGCAGTGACAATCCATGATTAAAATGAGTACTGCCAACGTAAGGCTGGATGATGAACTCCGTTGTAATTACACGTATATCATTGAGGGATTAGTAGTGCAGACATAAAGTTACAAGGATGTTTCAATGGTGGGAACTACTAATTAAAAATTGAGTGTAAACTATGGTTGTTAGTGTCTCGGAAAAAGGGACTTTATTTTAAGAACTAATAAATGTATAAGTGACAGCCTCAAAAACGTATGAGTCCTATTTGTATTGCACTTGTCAAATGTGTCACACTGTTGACCTTACCAACATAAAGCAAGCCTTTGCTTCAGCCATCAGCACCGGAAATTGCTATCCAATATGAATCATGTCTCTTGAATATTCAAATAATTCTCAATAGAAAAAATATAATCTATCCCCATCCTGCCTCAAACCCAGAGCCTCGGCGTCAGTTTCAACTGCTCCCTCTTATGCATGAATATGGTATATTTCTCAGTAGTTAACATCATGGACCTATCTGTTTTTTTATCCTATTACTGTCCGCTATCAGACAAATTCAAGATGGTTTATTTGTCATATGCAAAACAATTACAGCAGCAGTCATTGGCAATTAATTTATTGGGTCTCAACAACAATGCAATATATAAAAGAAGAAAGAAGAGAAACACAAATTAAGAGAGACACCAAAGTAGCACAAGAAGACGGATGAAACCCATCACAGAATCATGAATTGTTAAAGGAGCAATCTAAAGAAGTGTGCATAACGTGTATCTGGTAACCCCTGGCAACACATATGCACTTCAGTGCCAGTGTGAACATTTCCCAGACCACTGATTAAAACAGTGAAAATGTGTCTAAACAGAACTATACTCAACAAAAATATAAACGCAACACTTTTGTTTTTGCTCCCATTTTTCATGAGATGGACTTAAAGATCTAAAATTCATTCCAGATACACAATATTACCATTTCTCTCAAACATTGTTCACAAATCTGTCTAAATGTGTGATAGTGAGCACTTCTGCTTTGCTGAGATAATCCATCCCACCTCACAGGTGTGCCACATCAAGATGCTGATCTGACATCATGATTAGTGCACAGGTGTGCCTTAGACTATCCACAATAAAAGGCCACCCTGAAATGTGCAGTTTTGTCTCACAGCAAAATGCCACAAGCATTGAGGGAGCGTGCAATTGGCATGCTGACAGCAGGAATGTCAACCAGATCTGTTGCTCGTGCATTGAATGTTCATTTCTCCACCATAAGCCGTCTCCAAAGGCGTTTCAGAGAATATGGCAGTACATCCAACCGGCTGGACCAACATTCCACAGGCCAGAATTGACAATCTGATAAACTCTATGCGAAGAAGATGTGTTGCACTGCATGAGGCAAATGGTGGTCACACCAGATACTGACTGGTTCTGAGTCCCCAGTCCCCCAATAAAGCAAAAAAATGCACATTTCAGAGTGGCCTTTTATTGTGGACAGTCTAAGGCACACCTGTGCACTAATCATGATGTCAGATCAGCATCTTGATGTGGCACACCTGTGAGGTGGGATGGATTATCTCAGCAAAGCAGAAGTGCTCACTATCACACATTTAGACAGATTTGTGAACAATGTTTGAGAGAAATGGTAATATTGTGTATCTGGAATGAATTTTAGATCTTTAAGTCCATCTCATGAAAAATGGGAGCAAAAACAAAAGTGTTGCGTTTATATTTTTGTTGAGTGTATGTTGAGCTGGTGACATGTACTTTAACGGTTAATGAACAAAGAAAAGTGAAATGGCTGAAATGAACCAACACAGTAACTATCCTCCAACAATGTTCTGCTGGCATAAGAAGCATGTTTAGCTGACACGCACAAGGTCCAGTTACACTCTTTACTATTAATACTCTTAGTTAAATGATCTCTTTGTGGAGATAAATAAACACCTCCAAGATGCACCATGAGCTTGCTATCAGTAACATAATTGTAAAACTGTAATAGGTAATAATCTGTCTATAGTTTTCTTTATTCCAGAATGAAATGAAGCACATTACAGGTGTGAAAAGCATAGAAGGGGACCTGCAAAATACCTGGCATTAAGAATATCTCCAGTTTCAGGAGTCCAAAATCTCTGAGGTAAGGTGCACTATGCACATTGCGTACTGCAGTGTTGGGAGAGTTCACTTTCTAAGTGAACTAGTTCAAAGTTCAGTTCACACTTTCACACGTTCATTACTGTTCATAATTAAATTTTTTAAAATATGTTCACAGTTCAAAAATGAACTAGTTCATAGTTTTTTTTTTATATGTTTCTGCAAGATATCATTTTTCAAAATAATTTCCACAGCCCATATAGAACAACAGACAGCAATTACTGTATCAGTTTTGCAGGCTATGTTGGGGGCACAAAAAAACCATAGAGCATTTTGATGACACATGCGGCATGCCATATTGGGTGTTTTTCCATTACATATTAAGGCCTGTTTACTGTGTGTTTTAGCGGGGTTTTCTATGGAAATCTGGCACTCTCTTGAACGACGAACTGAGCGCCGATGAAACAAACAACAGAATGAACCCGTTCACAATAACGTTCATCAGGCAGAAAACAGTTCAGTTCATGTTCGGCCCAAATATGAGTATAAGTGAATATCATCTTATATAAATAAATATAAGTTTATGAAGGATTATTCACTGAACGCGTTCAGGCACAACACTGGCATACTGTATCTCAGCAAAGTTTCGCATTTGTTTATAAACATCGCGGTATTTACAGTGCATCAGATCAGAATGTTGGTGTAATTTATGTGTGTGTCTCGCTGTTGTTCTAGCCTTTATGAAGCATGATGAGCTAGTAAGTGTCAGAACGGATGGCTTTGAGCTGATTGATGCTGGCTGGAGCAGCTCTAATGCTGTCTGGCTTGAAGCATACAGAATGTGACATTGGTTTGGTCTGAAGAATATTGATCTACAATGGTTCTTCTCGCCGAGCGCAGATATGAAGGCGCTGTATATTGATGTTCACCATGGTTCTCATTTCAAGCTCACCTCGCCCTGTGCGGGGGGGGGGGGGGGCAGCGGTGCCGGAGGCTACTGAAGTGTGAAATCGTGTGACGATTTCTCCATTGCGCTTCATTTAGCCAAACATCGCAACATCTCTCATTCCTGACAAGTTGCTTAACTGCTCCAAAATGCGAAGCGCCTCGGGCCGGGATGGCAATGTCGCCCTATCAGTGTACAATGAGGTGTGGGGGGGGAGGGGGCAAAGTGAGAGTCTAATAAAGCCAGCAGCTGCCATGGAAACCAGAGCAGAGGCTAACTCATCCTCTGTGTCTAGAGACCCATCAGGGCCTGGGCCATTGTACACACGCACGCACACACACACACTCACAGACACACAAGCAGGCACACCCAGATTTGTGTACCAAAGGCATGGCAAATGATTCTTAGAGGGAGGCCTTTCTTACACGCTCACACACAAACAGCAGACGAAGGGCCGTGAAATAAACTGGCACCACAATAGGGAAGGAACTTGCCTCTTCGGTATTCGCTGTGACACAGTTTCCTCACTCTCTCACAATCACACACACACACACACACACACACTGTGCTGCTACTCCAAAGGCATGACATCAGGACGGTTTAAGATGCTCAAATATCCAGCTGTAATCTTCTACCCTTCCTTATAAAGTGTGTGTGTGTGTTGGTGTGAGTGTGTGTGTGAGTGTCTGGGTGAGAAATAGGCAGAGAGGAGTGACAGCGTGCTCAGGTTGACACAGTGACAGCAGCATTGTCCTTGTGACAGGTTTATTGCATTTTTTAATCTCTGTTTCCATAAACCCTCAGCATCCAGCCTGCACACACACACACACACACAAACATCCACACACACACCTCATCATCCCTGTCGCTCACAGAATGAAAAGGGCAGAGGAAGCCAATCAAAATGATCTCTAATAAGAATATTGCCCATCAGCGTGTGTGTGTGTGGTGGGAGGGGTTGGGGTTTACGGCTTGCCAAGCTTTGCCTGACATTTATCAAATGAATTGCCGCCCGTACACAGAGGAAATTGTGTGCGCTCTCTACGCATTATGTGATGCTGGTTCACCCCCTGCTCTGGCACTTTGACAGATCTCATACCCGTACTCTAGACTGACATGCCAGGGGAAAAAATTTGACAAACACAATTGGAAGCGTGATGGAAAGGGAGATGTTGGTGAAGCAACACTTGTGGCCACTCTGGGTGTCACTATAAGGTGAGAAAAGAACTGTTGAGAATAGTTCAACATTTAAAATGTCTGGCATTCCTATAACTGTGCGTGCATTTCTGATATAGAAATCGGTCTGTTTCCTTGACTAGACTGCAGGTCAGACAGGATGAGAATTTAATGACTTCTACTGGGGTTATCTGCCCGATGCGAGGGAAAATAAAACAGACATGATACGGATAGGACGAATGGTGAGTCAAGAAGATTTTATGGAATGCCGCTCAAAATTGCAGCCTAGAAGCACTGCACGGAAGACATCACTTCTTCTTTTTCTTTTCTCATCGTGTTTTGCTAAACTCATAATACATACTTTAAAAGGGTCATTTTAGCGGCATTTAACTTCTACCACCACGTTGTCTATAACCAGAAATGTAAAGCTTTGGTCAATGTTTGCACTGTAAGAAGTGAGGCGCATTTGAAAAGCTCTTACTAACTAGTCGAATCACATGGGGCTTTGGGACGCCTACATGATGAACAGTACAATAAAATTGCACCCTGCTGTCCTTAACCCACAATGAGAACAAGAGAAACCACCCACCAAACCCTTATTAAGGAAATAAGAAGGAGAAAACTTTAGGGCAGGATTTTACAGAGAGGAAGTCTGCTTTCAGAACATTACAAAGCCTAAAAGTACAGAGAGTGAGCAAAACCTATATTTTTGGGAAAAAATTTAATAATCACAGAAATAATGTCAGTATCCAGTTCAAGATGTATTATTTTCTGCCTCATTATAAGAGAGTGGGACAGCAACATACCATGAACTATTTGCTCAATAAGTCTAAAGGTCACCTTTTATGCAAAATGCACTTTGTCATGTTTTTTACAACATTAATATGGGTCCCCGGTGTGACTACAGACTCCCATAGTATGAGACAAAAACAACCCTTTCTCTTTTTTTCACCTACACCTTTCTGAAAACCCTTCAAAAACCCCAGTCAGATTGATATCCCCTTATGACATCATAAGAATAAGCCATGCCTACTAATTTTCAACCTAATTTAGCACTACCTCGACCTGTGATAAGCCAAACCCCATACCACTGCATCTGACAGAAATGGGCTTGAAGGAGCTTGACATAGCTTTTTAGATGGACTTCAACATTTAAATTAATCTTGGATTTGACCTAAATGGGTCATTATATGGATGTATTTGAGACTCAAAATGCTCAACAATTAATTAATATTAATGTCCTTTATTGTTTGTGTTCAGATTAGATGAGGCTTGAATGATGCCTCTGTGGGCAAACATGAAGCAGCAGAGACCAGGGTTCACTGAAAGTATGAACATCAAGAAAAGGTAACCCTTTATTATTAAAACAAATAATATCTGGTGCAACAACAATGGAACAAATGTAAAACTAATCAAATACATAAAATCCAGGTTTGTTCAATGTATTTCTTGGAGACTTACTATAATGGGAAATTAAAAGTGATCATTTTAATTGTGTTGTCAATACAAGAGACATGTGTGCACCTTTGGAAACCACTGGGAGTCTTTTTTATTATGTAGGCAAGCTATAATACTGTACAGTAAACGACTGTTGCTTCTTGACTGACATTAACCTCAGACAAATTAGGTGACAGTTTCCATTGTAGAGCCTGATTGATTTATTACCAGATCCCTTGTACTCAAGTGATCCAGTTTAAATTATTATATAATTTCTAAATTCATATGAGGCTATTTAACGAGGCTCGTCTGTGACTTTGGCATCACACAAGTGAACGATTGCGTGCAGCCGCAGAATTACATTACAACCTGACAGAAATCTGTTCAGTAAAAATATGATATAATACAATAGGTTTATTATTCTGAATGTAGAGGATGTCCATGATGTGTAAGGTGGCTGCCTATATGAACGACACGAGGGCTGAGAACTAGGCTACTGATCAGATAAATGACGGCGTATGTTGCCACAGTAACTGACTCTGAGGTGCGCTAAACATGCTTCCTGAAACGGAAAACCCAGAGTTTCCACTAATTCAGAGCGAACAAACTCTGAGTTGCCTCAAAACCCGCTTCCTGAAACATCCCTCTGGAGCCTGAGCTGAGGGAAGGATGTGGAGATAAGCAGTTGGACCAAGTGAAGTAGGATGTAAAAAGAGTAAAGTAATATCCAGTAGGTGGCGGTAATGCAACGATTAAGGATGCCAACCGCCATAAAACACCAAAGATGAAGAGACTCCTTTGCTTGAGAGGGAGGAAACAGGTAAATAACACATGCAATACGAACAGTTTTACACAATACTTTGTGTGAGATTAACATTTGTGGACCCAAATGTTGCACAAACACAACATACACATAGCATGATTTCCACATAAGATGGAACATTATCTAAATGACATTCTGCATACCATTGTAAATCATGTTACAGGCACAGCGGGCTTACTCTGAACTGAATCCTTGTCATATAATTTTCTTTTCAAGTTGAAATCTTAGGGCGAAAAGCAGTTTGATTTAGTGCATCGCTTCTGCTATATTTTTACAACAAGCTCACATGCTCGTACTCGTGCATACGTACACACACTGGAAGCACCATAACGCACACACTTATGCACATACGCACACACATACACGCACACACATTGACAGGGAACAATAGATGTAGAGGGGACACCTGCTCCTCTTATACACCCGCCTCTCCACTATTAGGATTCAGTTCAAGGTTCGGCTCAGTCTCCCTGAGTAGGTTAGCCATGCGTGTCATGGCCAAATCCAGAGAATGACAATGAACTAGACGTCTGTATGTGTGTGTGTGTGAAGAGGTGGCATGCATGCTGAAATACTGCAGTCGTTGATATTAGTGCATAGAGCAAAGTTACTTCTTATTTGCAGTTAAAACATTATTATCAGCAATAAGTAGCAATGATTACAGTATATTCCTAATATTTGTATAGTTTATTCTATCTCTATTGTTGAGAATGCTTAAAAAGTAATTTAAAAACAAAAAGCTACTGAAGTCGTTATACTCATGGATTCATGGAGATCAGATTAAATTATGTAAATGTATACATTGGTGGACAACTAAAACTTTATGCCCGTTTGTGTTGTGCTCTGACACCATTTTCGTTGTTATCAGTACCAATGACAAAATAAAACTCAACTCAACTGAACTATAAACTGCAAATATTTCCTTAATTTTGAAACACAAGACCGACCCGTCATCATATCGGCCCATATTCCTTCCCTTCCGCCTGGGCAATAATTTCAGTACATGGGTAGCCCCATGAGCCCCTTGCTGTTTGCCCTAAGCAAAGAACTCCTGGCTATTGGCATCAGAAACAATCCCAAAATTACCCCTGTACACCTCAGTAAGATGGATCACCAAATAGCCCTGTATGCTGATGATATAATCTTGTTTTTCTCGCAGTCTGAAGAATCTGCTCCGCCTCTACTTGACCTTATAAAAAACTGGAGGGCTATCAGGTTATACAATAAACTGGCGGGAGTGTGAATTTATGCCTTTAAGTGAGGATCTAAATACTGAGTTTCTCAGTAATCTCCCAGTTAAAGTTACTGAACATATAAATTACCTA
Source organism: Hyperoplus immaculatus (assembly GCA_949357725.1). Lineage (NCBI taxonomy): Eukaryota > Metazoa > Chordata > Actinopteri > Uranoscopiformes > Ammodytidae > Hyperoplus > Hyperoplus immaculatus. Next base: position 18,640,946 of record OX442350.1, on the reverse strand, counting down.
GGAGCCACTATTCCCAAACAATCAAACCTGCTTTACAAATTGAACTAGAAAATCCCGCGGAGATTTTGAAAGTACGGGCAGCCCTGCACAGGCCGCCAATCCCCGCTCGAAAGCTTCTACGAACCTCCGCTGCGGGCTTTCCGAACTCCAGTCCAGGTTGCAATCGTGGCAAAACGGCAGGAAAATGGCCGCTCTTAGCGAAGACGTTTTCTTTAAATGTTTTTTGAGCTATCTCGCTAAAATGTTATACACACGTGTACAGTATCTCACAAAAGTGAGTACACCCCTAACATTTCTTCAAATATTTCATTATATCTTTCCATGCGACAACACTGAATAAATGACACTTTGATACAATGTCAAGTAGTCAGTGTACAGCTTGTATAACAGTGTAAATTTACTGTCCCCTCAAAATAACTCGACACACAGCCATTAATGTCTAAACTGCTGGCAACAAAAGTGAGTACACCCCTAAGAAAAAATGTCCAAATTGGGCCCAAAGTGTCAATATTTTGTTTTGCCATCATTATTTTCTAGCACTGCCTTAACCCTCTTGGGCATGTAGTTCACTAGAGCTTCACAGGTTGCAACTGGAACCCTCTTCTACCCATTCATGACGACATCAAGGAGCTGGTGGATATTAGAGTCCTTGCGCTCCTCCATCTCCCGTTTTAGGATGCCCCAAAGATGCTCAATAGGGTTTAAGACTGGAGACATGCTTGGCCAGTCCATAACCTTTACCCTCAGCTTCTTTAACAAGCCAGTGGTCGTTCGGAGGGGTGTTTGGGGTCGTTATCATGTTGCAGTACTGCCCTGCGGCCCAGTTTATGAAGGGAGGGGATCATGCTCTGCTTCAGTATGTCACAGTACATGTTAGAATTCAATGAACTGTAGATCCCCAGTGCTGGCAGCACTCATGCAGCCCCAGACCATGACACTCCAACCACCATGCTTGACTCTAGGCAAGACACACTTGTCTTTGTACTCCTCACCTGGTTGCCGCTCCACACTCTTAACACCATCTGAACCAAATAAATGTATTTTGGTCTCATCAGACCACAGGACATGGTTGCAGTAATCCATGTCCGTAGTCTGTTTGTCTTCAGCAAACTTTTTGTGGGGTTTCTTGTGCATCATCTTTAGAATAGGCTTCCTTCTGGGATGACAACCATGCAGACCAGTATGATGCAGAGTGCGGCGTATGGTCTGAGCACTGACAGGTTGACCCCCCACCCCTTCAAGCCCTTCAGCAATGCTGGCAGCACTCATACGTCTATTTTCCAAAGCCAACCTCTGTGTACGACGCTGACCATGTGCACTCAACCTTCGTAAACTGGGCCGCAGGGTGGTATTGCAACATGATAACGACCCCAAACACACCTCCAAGACGACCAGTGGCTTGCTAAAAAAGCTGAGGGTAAAGGTTATGGCCTGGCCAAGCATGTCTCCAGACCTAAACCCTATTGAGCATCTTTGGGGCATCCTCAAATGGAAGGTGGAGGAACGCAAGGTCTTTAATATCCACCAGCTCTGTGATGCTGTCATAAATGGGTGGAAGAGGGTTCCAGTTGCAACCTGTGAAGCTCTAGTGAACTACATGCCCAAGAAGGTTAAGGCAGTGCTGGAAAATAATGGTGGCCACACAAAATATTTACACTTTGGGCCCAATTTGTAAATTTTTTCTAAGGGGTGTACTCACTTTTGTTGCCAGCAGTTTAGACATTAATGGTTGTGTGTCGAGTTATTTTGAGGGGACAGTAAATTTTCACTGTTATACAAGCTGTACACTGACTACTTTACATTGTATTAAAGTGTCATTTATTCAGTGTTGTCCCATGGAAAGATATAAAGAAAAATGTGAAGAAATGTGAGGGGTGTACTCACTTTTGTGAGATACTGTATGTTGGTCCCCTGATGCTGTGTACACAATTTGGTGATGATAGGTTGGAAATCCACAAAGTAGATATCACTTGACTAAATTTCAGGTCATGTAAATTAGGGAAGAGTCATGGCTGACCCCTATGGTCCAAGAGGCTTTATTGTAGAGCACCATGAGCTGTACATGTGTAAGATATTTCAAGTCAATCAGAGTCAGTGGGAAAGGGGCGTGGCCTGTCAAACATTGCATTTTTGAATGATGGTTTTTGCATTTGTGGCGCCCCCTATGGGTTAATCTCGACAATCTTAGAGGGCCATGCTACCACATGTCTTCTGCACATATCCTGCAAGTTTCATGATGATAGGACCTATGGTCAATGTGTTGACCAATTTGTTATTAAGCCCCGCCCCTGCGTAAACGTTTTAGTCAATGGCGGCCATGTTTTTCAAGCTATCCTACTAATATTTTTCGGAGACGTGCGTCATAGTCCCCCGGGGTTTCGTGAGAAATTTGGTGTTGATAGAGTAAAACTTGACACAGTTGTGGATAAAACCCTGTTTTTCAGTTTATGCAAATTAGCCGAAAATATTTCCAGGTTGACTTTTATGGTCCAAGAGGCTTTTTTGTAGAGCACCCTAAAATACACCTGTGCGAGAAATTTCAAGTCAATCGGACTTACAGTACTTTTTTCAGTCGGGGCTTAATAACAGCGCCCCCTAGCGGAAATTCAAAAAACTGTATAATAGCACACCCCGTGGGGTGGAGACGCACATTCTGTGAAATTGTGTAACGGTGTGGGAGAAGTAGCAGCTAGAAAAATGTCATGGCTGAAAAAACGAAGAGTAATAATTATGGGCCCTCAGTAAACTGAGGGCCCGTACTTAACTATAGTGCTATGACTGATAAACTTAAACATGATATTGAATTTTGGCCAACACTTCCTCTATGCATGATTGGTCGAATTAATGTCATCAAAACGGTGACTTTGCCTAGGTTTTTGTATTTATTTCAAAGTATACCCATTTTTCCTGCCGAAGCATTTTTTTGAACCATTTGACTCAATTACCTCTCCGGGAACCATCACCTTACCGTGGTGGAGAGGTTTGTGTGCCCCTGTGAACCTGAGAGCTGTGTTGTCCGGAGCCTAGTGCTCCTGGTAGGGTCTCCCAAGGCAAAGTGGTCTCGGGTGAGGGGCCTGACTAAGAATGGTTCAAAAAGACCTCATGAAAAAACGAGATGGAGGAAGTGTGACCCTGCCCGGAGGAAGCCCGGGGCCCCCGTCTGGAGCCAGGCCCAGAAAGGGGGCCCGCCTGCGAGCGTCTGGTGGCCGGGTCTGCCACGGGGCCCGGCCGGGCACAGCCCGAAGAAGCTACGTGGCACAAACTCCCTCTACAACTGATGGGCCCACCACTCGTCAGAGGAACCGCTGGGGTCGGGTGCGCTGCCTAAAGGGTGGCAGTAAAGGGCGGGGACCACGATGGACCAGACCCGGGCGGCAGAGGCTGGTTTTGGGGACGTGGAACGTCACCTCGCTGTGGGGGAAGGAGCCGGAACTGGTGCGGGAGGTGGAGCGCTACCAATTAGATCTGGTGGGGCTTACCTCCACGCACAGTCTTGGCTCTGGAACCGTACTTCTGGACAGGGGTTGGACTCTATTCTTCTCTGGAGTTGCCCAAGGTGTGAGGCGCCGGGCCGGTGTGGGGATACTCACGAGCCCCCGGCTGGGCGCTACTACGTTGGAGTTTACCCCGGTGGACGAGAGGGTCGCCTCCCTACGCCTCCGGGTTGTGGGGGGGAAGACTCTGACTGTTGTTTGTGCGTATGCACCAAACAGCAGTTCGGAGTATTCGGCCTTCTTGGAGACCCTGAACGGAGTCCTGCATGGGGCTCCGGTAGGGGACTCCATAGTTCTGCTGGGAGACTTTAACGCGCACGTGGGCAATAATGGAGACACCTGGAAAGGCGTGATTGGGAGGAACGGCCTCCCTGATCTGAACCCGAGTGGTCGTTTGTTGTTAGACTTCTGTGCTGGTCATGGTTTGTCTATAACAAACACCATGTTCGAACATAAGGATGCTCATAAGTGTACATGGTACCAGAGCGCCCTAGGCCGAAGGTCGATGATCGATTTTGTGATCGTATCATCTGATCTGAGGCCGCATGTCTCGGACACTCGGGTGAAGAGAGGGGCAGAGCTGTCAACTGATCACCATCTGGTTGTGAGTTGGGTCAAAGGGTGGGGGAAGACTCTGGACAGACCTGGTAAGCCCAAACGGGTAGTGCGGGTGAACTGGGAACGTCTAGCGGAGGCCCCTGTTCAAGAGATGTTTAATTCGTACCTCCTGCAGAGCTTTTCTAGCATCCCTGTGGAGGTTGGGGGCATTGAACCCGAGTGGTCGATGTTCAAAACTTCCATTGCTGAAGCCGCGGCAGGCAGCTGTGGTCTCAAGGTCTTAGGTGCCTCAAGGGGCGGTAACCCTCGAACGCCGTGGTGGACCTCGGTGGTCAGGGAAGCCGTCCGACTGAAGAAGGAGTGCTTCCGGGATATGTTATCTCGGGGCACTCCTGAGGCAGTTGCAAGGTACCGACAGGCCCGAAGGGCTGCAGCTTCTGCCGTGTCAGAGGCAAAGCAGCGGGTGTGGGAGAAGTTCGGAGAAACCATGGAGAAGGACTTTCGGTCGGCACCAAAGTGTTTCTGGAAGACCGTCCGGCACCTCAGGAGGGGGAAGCGGGGAACTATCCAAGCTGTGTACAGTAAGGATGGGACGCTGTTGACCTCAACTGAGGAGGTAGTCGGTCGGTGGAAAGAGCACTTTGAGGAACTCCTGAATCCGACTAACTCCGACTCTATGTTGGAGGCAGAGCTGGAGGCTGATGGGGGATCATCGTCAATTTCCCTGGTGGAAGTCACTGAGGTAGTCAAACAACTCCACAGTGGCAAAGCCCCGGGGGTTGATGAGATCCGTCCAGAAATGCTGAAAGCAATGGGTGTGGAGGGGCTGTCTTGGATGACACGCCTCTTCAACATTGCGTGGAAGTCGGGTACAGTGCCGAAGGAGTGGCAGACCGGGGTGGTGGTTCCTATTTTTAAAAAGGGGGACCAGAGAGTGTGTTCCAACTACCGGGGTATCACACTTCTCAGCCTTCCCGGCAAAGTCTACTCCAAGGTGCTGGAAAGGAGGGTTCGGCCGATAGTCGAACCTCAGATTGAAGAGGAACAATGCGGATTCCGTCCTGGCCGTGAAACAACGGACCAGCTCTTCACTCTCGCAAGGATCCTAGAGGGAGCTTGGGAGTTTGCTCATCCAGTCTACATGTGTTTTGTAGATCTGGAGAAGGCTTATGACCGGGTTCCCCGGGAGATATTGTGGGGGGTGCTGCGGGAGTATGGGGTGAGGGTGTCTCTTCTCAGGGCCATCCAATCTCTGTACACTCAAAGCGAGAGCTGTGTACGGGTTCTCGGTAGTAAGTCAGACTCGTTTCCGGTGGGGGTTGGCCTCCGCCAGGGCTGCGCTTTATCACCAATCCTGTTTGTGATATTTATGGACAGGATATCAAGGCGTAGTCGTGGTGGGGAGGGGTTGCAGTTTGGTGGTCTGATGATCTCATCTCTGCTGTTTGCGGATGATGTGGTTCTGATGGCATCATCGGCCTGTGACCTTCAGCTCTCATTGGATCGGTTTGCAGCCGAGTGTGAAGCGGTTGGGATGAGGATCAGCACCTCTAAATCGGAGGCCATGGTGCTCAGCAGGAAACCGATGGATTGTCTACTACAGGTAGGGAATGAGTCCTTACCCCAAGTGAAGGAGTTCAAGTACCTCGGGGTCTTGTTTGCGAGTGAGGGAACAATGGAGCGTGAGATTGGCCGTAGAATCGGAGCAGCAGGGGCGGTTTTGCACTCGCTTTACCGCACTGTTGTGACGAAAAGAGAGCTGAGTCGTAAGGCAAAGCTTTCGATCTACCGGGCGATCTTTGTTCCTACCCTCACCTATGGTCATGAAGGCTGGGTAATTACCGAAAGAACAGGGTCGCGGGTACAAGCGGCCGAAATGGGCTTTCTCAGGAGGGTGGCTGGCGTCTCCCTTAGAGATAGGGTGAGAAGCTCAGTCATTCGTGAGGAACTCGGGGCAGAGCCGCTACTCCTTTGCGTTGAAAGGAGCCAGTTGAGGTGGTTCGGGCATCTGGTAAGGATGCCCCCAGGGCGCCTCCCTAGGGAGGTGTTCCAGGAGCGGCCAGCTGGGAGGAGGCCTCGGGGAAGACCCAGGACTAGGTGGAGAGATTATATTTCCACGCTGGCCTGGGAACGCCTTGGGATCCCCCAGTCAGAGCTGGTTGAAGTGGCCCGGGAAAGAGAAGTTTGGGGTTCCCTGCTCAAGCTGCTGCCCCCGCGACCCGATTTCGGATAAGCGGTTGAAGATGATGATGATGATTTGACTCAATTACTTTTCCTTTTGTCTGGGGGATAAACACATCGTATAGGTAAAAAAATGTTTTGCAAACATAAAGATTTAGGGGGACTGGCCTTACCCGCTTTCCAGCACTATTATTGGGCAGCCAATGCCCGTGCCCTTACCTACTGGCAGGATGCATATCCTGATAAGCTTAAAGATACGATCCCATCATGGGTAGCAACAGAACAGGCAATGAGAGACACTTCTCTTCCAGCACTACTCCATGCAGAATGAAAACCTCTAGTATCATTTAAAGATACCAGTTTTGTAGTAAAAAACTCATTGCGGATTTGGTATCAAATTAAAAAAAAATTGAACTACTGAACACCTCCATTCTAGCCCACATTTGCCACAACCATGCATTTTCCCCCTTCAAAAATAGATACTGTTTTCTCAATCTGGAAAAGTATAGGTCTTGCCACTATTAAGGAATTGTACACTGATAATGTATTCCCTTCATTGGCTCAGCTGAGGGATAGATCCACACTGCAGCCATCCCATTTTTTCAGATACCTGCAACAAAAATAGTCTAAGTTTATAAACGTGTTTGCGGATCACACTGCCCCGTCTACGCAGCATTTGAGGGAGTCCTGGGAGAGCAAAATAGGAGTTGTAATTTCAGAGGATGCTTGGGCTAAGTGTCTTCGCAGCATGCAGTCTTGCTTGATCAACTCAAGACACCAATTAATTCAATATAAGGTTGTAGATCGTCTCCACTATTCGCATGTCAAATTACATTCATTCTTTCCCTCCGTGTCACCCCTTTGCATCAGGTGCATGCACTCTGATGGAACCCTGGCTCATATGTTTTGGTTCTGTTCTAGACTCCACAATATCTGGTCAAGCGTGTTTCGTTGTTATTCAGATGTCTAGGGCCACATCCTCCATCCCAACCCAGATACACCCATTCTAGGCTCGTCACAACAACTAGAGACTTTAAGTCATTGGATGAAAATTGGATGGTCACACAAAAAAAAAAGATTTTTAAGGTTTGGAACAAAGAGATAGCCCCCTGCTTTGACATGTGTCTCATAGAGTTCTCCAGTACTTTTAAAGAAATGTAAACAGATATGGCAGCCTTTCCTTGACTATGTAACAGTACTGAAGGTACATGACACTTTTTTTTCTGATTAACATTTGCCCATAGTTTAAACAATGTAATAGGAAGTCCTTAGATACCTGTAAAGTAGAGTACCCCATGTTAGTTGTTTGTCTTTTGTTTTTGTGTTCTTTTTGCAGGTTTCTTTTTGTGTGTATGTTCTCTAAAAATAAATCCATAAATATTTAATAATATTAACATAATTACATAATTTTTTCTTTAAAAAAACAATAGGTGCAGACAGCTCAACTGATGCAGTGAATAGAGTTCCCTCTTTGATATGTAAATATCACTCTAGGTTTCAAGTCCCCTGTTTGCAACTTCTTTTAAAACGTTTTTAAAAAGCACAGAAATATACTGAAATTTTTTAAAATTCTTTCTATTGTGTTTTTATTTTGATTTAATGATCAGAAATATAGGTCTGCATTTAATGTTGACCGATTGTCCACTGTTGGTAATGTAGGAATGCGTGTGTGTGTCTGAGTAAGGAAGGAGAGGAGGTGGCATGCTTGCTGAATCACTCCCTCTATCCATCCATCCATCTATTAGTCGTCCTCCTCTTCTCTTTCCTTGTGGTGGTGTGTCGGCTAGAAGGACAGCCCCGGTGCTCTGACACACTCTCTCTCTCTCATTCATACACACACACACACACACACACACACTCAGTCACACACCTCCGCGATGTGTCACTACCAATTGCCTCTTTCTTCCCAGTCATTCCCCACTCGCTGTTCCATCAACCTACACATGCTCACTGCTCTCTTTTAAAACATTTATTTAGTCAAATTGTTTGCTCTCTCTTTCTCTCTCTCTCTCTCTGTCCTCTCTCATCCCCCCATCCTACGCTGTGTGTCACCGCTGAAGGGGAACAAAAAGAAAAGATGCTCCATCCGACCGAAGTGAGAGGAGAACAAGGTGAAAAGGGAGGAGAAAGTGAAAGCTTGAGGAGTGTGTTTGCCGATTGCAATCCGTCCACTGTGCACCGGGCTGCTCCTCTTCTTTGATGGAATATCCTGAAAAAACGGCAGAAAGGACAGAAAAAGAAGAAACTAGCACTGGCCTGAAAGAAGAGTGCAAGGACTGAGAAGGCAGGCAAGCAAGGACGGCCAGCGCTCGCCTCAGGAAGGTATGGAAACACAAAATGAAATGAAAAAAAAACACAACATTCTGTATATCTTGCCAATCATATCTCCTAACTTCAGCTAAAGTTTGTCGCTTTTGGGGTTGTTTCATTCGGAGGTTTGATCTCCCACTCTATAGCTATGTCTCCGCTGAAGTTGTGTCCGCAAGGCTGTGTTTGGGCAATTTTGACTATTAATGGTGTGAAACTATATTCTCTGGAATTGAGCGGCGCTGAAGAGATAGACTTTTTCCATTCTAATAATCTCCAGCCTGTGCAGACCCTCAAAGAGCCTCTCTCTCTCTTTCCCTTCTTTCCCTCTCTCTCTCTCTCCATCTGTCCGCCTCTTGAGAAGCAAATAATTGGACGTGGAGATTGGCTTTTTATGTGGATGAGCCCGAAGGATTGAGGCTACTACATGGAACTTAACGCGTGTACTGCACATACACACACACACACACACACACACACACACACACACACACACACACACACACACACAACACACACACACACACACACACACACAAAGTACACACACAAAGTACACCTCGAGTTCAGGGTGTGTGTGTGTTTGTGTGTCTTTGAAGGTGTGAACTGGTGTGAACTGGACATGCTCATCACATCCTTGTTGTGTAGTTTTAAATGTACAGGTCTTGTGTTATATTCCAAATGTTCTAATTTTTTAAAGTAGGCACGAGGAACGTTTAGATGTTCATGAACCAGTCAAATTTTTCCTCTGATGATCATAAAGGACGTGTAACAGCAAACCAGAGTGAAAAGAATTCTGTTTTTGTAAAGGTTTTATTAATGCCTAATGCTCAGGTCTTAATTCCCCTGCCAACTCAGACCAAACGATTTAAGGCAAGCAGACCGGATTTACAGGTCTATGTGGGATTGACTACGTAGAAACTGAAGAAAATACATGTATGGTGTTTCAAAGAAGTGAACAGGCAATGCAACTCTATGGCTGGGAGATAAGATATGTCAGGCATTAAATACGTACATGGGCCATTTATCGTTGGTTATGGTCTTTATGGGTGCACTCACGCAAGGCAATCGTACCGTGCCCAAGCACGATTGATAGCTAAACTCTAGTTGGTTTGACCACTGTGAGTAGTCCCTAGAAGGTACCTTTCCTTGTCCCTGACACGGTTGGAAGAGGTGTGATTTCGGGACAATAGGGGTTGCTCATGTACAAGCAAGAGCATGGCAGACAATTTATATGCAACTGTTCCCATCGACGTATGTTTTATAAAATGTCAACGTCTGATGCGATGGTGAGTATTTGGGGAGGATGAAGTATTCTAAAATGATTGGATACCACGCACAACAACCCAACCCCATAAAACGTGTGTTTCTCAATACATAAAGATGCGTGTGATGTATTGGGACGGGATCCTTTAACCTGTTTTACATAGAAAGGCGTTAGTTATCAACAAAGACGGTTCGATACTGTAGGACCATTTTCCCAAGAAAAACTTGAGTGAGAACGGGGAGCTGGAGTGGCCGAGACACCTTTGAAGAGAGATTAGTGGCAGAGGCATTTCCCCAGAGAGAGAGATGGAGGGGACGAAGAGGAGGCTTGCTCGAGGAGCTTCTCAGACAAGAACACATGGGCGCTGTTGTTGTAATGCTGGCCAGCTACAGGCTATAGCTGCTGGAGTGGGAGACACACACACACACATACACAGACATAGACACTTACTAGAGATGTAAAGCCGCTCTCGCTACACTTTCTGCTCTCAGGCAGCGCGCCAAGTCTCAAGTGACAGACGGGAGAGCCTTCACAGAGCCTTTACACACACACACACACACACACACACACACACACACACACACACACACACAGACACACACACACACTCAAGACCCACACATTCACACACAAAAAAACCCAAAATGGAACAAGAGGGACCCCGCTTTAGTTGGACCCTTCACATTTTTTTTCTCACATTTTTTTTTCAGCTACTTTTTTTTCTTCTTCTCTGCTTTAATATTCACCCGGTCTCTCTCTCTCTCTCTCTCTTTCTCTCTCTCTCTCCTCTTCACCTTCCCGCCCAACCACACATCTCCCTCCTCCCTCTTTCCTCCTCCTCCTACTACCACTGCTCAGCTCCATCCAGTCCAGTCTCATTGTCTTCACACACACACACCCACACACCTCTCCGACATGTGTGTGTGTGTGTCTGTGTGAGACAGGGATAGCAGCCGACCATCGCGGAGCAGCAGAGGAGCACCGGGTGCCACTCTGAGGTGAGTCTGTGTTTTACCACCTTTATTCTCCATCAACACACTTTGCACCGTTTTGTTTTAGCCACCTCTCAGTTAGTTTCGAACACTCTAAGTGTCGGTATATATGCCAATACGCCATCTAATTTTTTCAATTGAAGAGAATGTGAGGATGGTGTAGTGTGTGTGTGTGTGTGTGTTGCCAGAGGGTGAGCTTGGCTAAGTCTGTACGTGCTCCGCTTATGAATTACTGACCACGACTCTCAAGTCTTTATACTCCCCAGCTCTCACCCTTCCTTTTAGTTTATTTTTAGATATTTTCCATCCATCCATCTATTTTTATTATTTTTCTATCTTTCCTCTTTTCTCAACTTGTCTGTCCTGACTTGACTTAATTGGCATGCCTTACTGCGCATTGGAAAACCACACTGCCAAAGCCGTGTACCAAATGCAACCAACCAACAGTATATATATAATATATTCAAATTCTACACTTTTTTTCTTTCTCTCTCTCTCTCTCTCTCTCTCTCTCTCTCTCTCTCTCTCTCTCTCTCTCGCTGTCTTACACACACACACACACACACACACATAAATTCCGTGGCAGATTTAAATATTTCCCGGCGGGGTTTGGAGGCTGAACAGAAATAGATCTAATTCTAAATCAGGACGGAGAGCTGGGCTCAGGCAGCTCCGCCACCCTCCCTCCCGCTACAGTCAGTAGCTACAACACTTGCACTTGCTCCAAAAAAAAGAAAAAGTTGAAAGAGTAGCTGCACATTCACCGTTCTACAGCTTATCCTATGGGGGTAAATAAGCTGCGACAGTATGACACGGCAGTGCTGAAACTATGCCAACACCCCACCACACACTTTGACCTTGATGCTGAACATATTGGAGAGCAGAGAGGACAAAAGGGCGTCTTGAAACAGTGTGACTTTCTATGTGTTTTTATGTTATTATTGCACTGCGCCACCCACAAAAGGTTGAGCACATTTTTTTAAAAGGTAGGAGTTGTTAAAGGTGGAGTAGTGACAGTGTCAAGAGAACGCTTGTTGGTATTTGATAACCAACCACGGCATATTGGGACGCAACCGAGCGTCGTCCCAAATAGCCATTTTCTGTATGTGAACTACACACTTTCTTTAGTTTTTTGGATTACATCGACTGAGTATGCCTTTAGAAGTGTCTGATTTTACATAGAAGCTGGACTTTTTAGGGGATTTTCAGGGGAGTTTAGAGCTGTATGGATTGTGTCTGTTCCGGGCTCTTGGCTGCCTGCTGCAGTAGGTGGAGAAAGCTGCCAGATTAAGCCTCTAAGACCTAGAGTTGAGATACTGATCTGGAGTCGATGAGACCCTATAGCTGCTTGTCTGTCTGTCTGTCTGTCTGTGTGTCAAGGCTGACTCCAGAGCAGTGATAGGATAGGGTCAAGAGCCCGCCCAGTTGCCTCCTACAACAAATTCGTAGGGAAAGCCATAGATATGGAACAAGGTAGCAGGTTGAAGGAATGTGTGTGTGTGTGTGTGTGTGTGTTTTCACGTGTCAAAGTGTGAGTTTGTGTGGGGCGGGCGGCAGAGTGAGAGATAAAGCCAGAGGATGGGGGGAGGGGGGTATTGAGGGAGAATATGATGTGCAGCACCTGGTGTGAGGGAGAAAAAAAAAGATAAGAACGCACAAAGAGAGATGTGGTGTGTGTGTGTGTGTGGGGGGGGGGGGGCTGTGGAAGGCTCTGATAACTACCTACAGTCAGGACAGGCGTCACGTCAAGACCCACTCACCCTCTCCCTCTCTCTCTTTCCCGCTCTCTCTCCTCCTCTCCACTCTTCTTTTTATTTGACAATGAGCTGACAGCAAAGAACAAAAGAAGACAAAATACATGCAAACCCTCCTCTCTCGTTGCAGTCAGGGAGGATCTGAAAAGAGAGAGAGAGGGATTAGCACAGGCATACAGTAACACGTAAGGCGGTCGCGATTAATACAATTATATTATACTTTTTCACTCCAGATGAGTCAACCCTAAAAACCATAGTTTGAACTTTGGGATTGAAAACACAATTAACGCATTAACTTGAAGCAGGGGCGGAAGTCGTGGGGGGTAGAGGGGCTGGGTGGCTAATAAAAGAATGGTATGACAGAAAACAATTGCAGTTTTGAAACCAGTTATTGGCCCGTGGCTATTTCCGAGATCTCAGAACACTGCTTTGCATCTAGTCCTCCTTTTTGGAGAATTCACAGAAGCTACGGTGGCCTACAAGGACAATAAGCTAGTTAAAAAAGATGGCATCATCCACCAGACTGCCTCAAGTCCACAATATCAAGTGATGAGGTGAAGATGTATTTAGTTGTTTATTCTATAGGACTTCTTCTTGGTCTTCCAACAGGTGCATTTCCCCAGGACGGCCACTATAAATGAAAATGCATAAGGTTATGTTATATTAGGTATGTCACTTCTGTGCACTGTGTAGGAACATGGCGGTGCAACATGGCGGCCCCAGTGCCCCGCTCCTATGTAGATTTAAAAGTGAGTTGGTATGTCAGCACCATCAGTATATCAGTGTTAATGGAAACTAAAACTGCAGAGCTTGTGCTAAATTTAGTCGAAAACGGGGGGAGGATTTTTCTTACACACAGTTTGAAATGGGTAAATTTCATTTATGCTGCCTTTATCTGCGGTATTGCTTAGATGGTCCATTTGGCTGGGCTTCACTTATACAGCCTACTTGATAAGTAATGCTTGCTGTGTATAATACATATCTGAGAGCCCATACACACACACAGTGATCACACTGGCGGGGATTTCAGCTGCTGTAATTAAAGACGTGTTAGCGGGTGGGTGAATAAAAAATGCATCAATCCCTCTTCCCTTCATTTGAACTCCCCTCCTCCATTCTCTCTCCCCTGCTTCCCCCACACTCTATTCCCATCTCTTTTATCTCTTTCCCTTCTTTTAATCATCCTCTTCTCATTCTTCTCCCTCCCTCCATCCTCTCCTCTTCTCTCGTTTTTTTGTCCTTCCCTAGAGGTGAACCAGCGATTGCAAGCTGTTGCAGCAACGGCAGCGCTGGCGTACACTGTCAAATATAAGGGTACAATTAGAATTCCCTTTCAGCCCCTTAAAGCTATAGTGCTAAACTTTTTCATATCAATGAATGTCTTTTAAGCCCAGTTCAGACCAAAGATTCGCCTTGCAACGAGACGCAACTGCAACTGCTCTCAACCGCTCGCAACGAGCTGGCCTGGACGTTCTAAAGCTGGCCCTTGCGATTTGACATGTTGAATCTTCTGCGACTCCTTGCAACGGCTTGCAACGAGCAGTTCACACTGCTGCGACTTCTCCACCGCGACCTTCTAAAACCGTCTCGTCGCAAGCAGTTGCAAGGCAAATCTTTGGTCTGAACTGGGCTTTACATTCAAGCCATTTCAAGAAGTGAAAGGTGCTGTACATATATTCAATTATTCTTCCTAAATGAACCTTATATTTTAAGGCTCTACGGTTTTCTTCTTCATTGAAGGTTCATTTTAACCTGTAGGCTATGGTTGAGGTGCATGAAATAAAACAAATAAAAGTTGTATAACTCCATTTGTAGATAGGAAAGACAAGGGTACAAATAAGTACCCCAATGTCTAGAGTACTGCCCCAGTGACAAGCCGCAACCTGTAAAGGTACAATATTGTACTTTATTTTATGATAGTGTGTAGATAGAGAAAGTCTAGCAAAGACAAGATATACAGTATGCATGTGTGTATGCACATATACACACTCTGAAACACACACACTCTTCTAGCACAGGCACACACACATGCCTTGTAGACACTGCAGGTGCTGCATCAAGATAAATGAGCTGTCATTAGCCAATCAGATCAGCCGGTGGGAGGGCGATGGAATAGCGAGCAGCAAGATCAGCTCTTGGAGGTCAAGTCTCTGTCAGGCTAGATGTGTGTATTTCTCTGTGTATGAAAGACAGTGTGTGTGTGTGTGTGTGCGTGCGTGCGTGTGTGTGTTTCTCTGTGCGGAGTGATTGAGAAGGAAGGAGGCTCTCCTGATTAGATGTGAGCTCTCACAAACTTTAGTTTTTTCTCTTCCCCCCTCTGGGAAGCGGAGGAGTGCTGACGATGGTTGTGCTGTTTGACAGCCTAATTGGCAACGCCGGCTCCTTGGTTATGTCTTCATTGTCGGTCGAGGAAGGAATTAAAAGTGTTTTTCAGAAGTCTTTATAGTTTCCGGGCACTGAATTTCTGCAGGAGTTTAAAAAGAAAATAGAGGTACCTGTCATTTTTTTATGTTTTTTTCTTTTTCCTATTTTCCCCGCCAAAGCACTTCTTCTCAGGGAAAAGGCCATGCAAGCAATTAATGCGAAAGTTAGACTGGCATATATATTATAATTAAACCACCGTAATCAATCAATGTGTATGTGTGTTTGCCCTCTGAACATTTACATCACGGCTAATACAAATGGATTTATGCATAAAGTGCCTCTTCCTCACAGCCAAGGGGCTGCTGGGAAAGAGGAAAGGTAGATGATTAACCCCGTGGAAAAAAAGCTCTAATCTCCCGCTCTCTGTAAATGTGTGTGTGTGTGTGTGTGTGTGTGTGTGTGTGTGTGTGTGTGTGTGTGTGTGTGTGTGTGTGTGTGTGTGTGTGTGTGTGTGTGTGTGTGTGTGTGTGTGTGTGTGTGTGTGTGTGGTGGGGGGGTGCTTATTCAGGATGGCCGCTTTGCTTTCTTTGATCACTAATCCTTTCTCTGGCTCTGACTTTTTGTCCCTTATTCCTTCTTTTCCTCTGCCCATCTCTCCGTTCTCCTCTCATCTCGTCATATTGGCACGGTGCATTGCCATGTCTGCATTGTGAGTAGTTTACAGGCCGATATCTAGGCCAGGGTGCCTTCTCTGTCTCTCCCCCCATCTCTCTCTCTCTCTCTCTCTCTCTCTCTCTCTCTCTTCTCGCACCTGCCTTACTATTCTGTTTCCTTAAAGCTCTGGATTTTAATACAATACTCACAAGTTATTGGTCGAAGTGATCATTCCTTCTCTCATTTTTTGTGCACAAAACTGAAACTAAAAGCAGGTGGTTGCTAATTGACGCAATGTAGCTCTGGGCAGTGCAAATTGCAGAGATGACGCTTTGTACAGTATCTTTATATAGTTCCGACTAACATTTACGTTGATTCAGAAGGTAAATGGTCATACGGTCACCAACCATAACACTGCACTGCAAAAACAAACCAGCTGCAAAATAGGACACAAAGTAAAAGACCTGCTTCGGGTTCAGCCTAAACAAACCTTAAGTAAGCAAGGGCAAAAATCTGTAGTCCTAAATGAGACAATACCAAGTTTGCTAAATTGTTGGTGATTTTTTGTTACAGTCCTCTTTGTCCAGGACTGTCTTCTTGCCATAACAGAGGAATGAAACCTTAAGAGTACCAGGGCGAAGATGCCTGCTTCATTTGGCCAAGCATAACATTAGCTTATGAGCTTAATTTTAGCAAGTTTTTTTATGGAAGCTAGGACTGAGAACGGTGCCGTCACACTAAAAGGAGATTTCAGAGCTTGCAGAATGAGTGGCCAACCTACGGTACATAATATGGAATGACTTGGGGAAAAAGCTGAACTTATCAGCTTAGTCAACTTAGTAAAGTCTATTGGGCTAAACGCCCCCCAAAAATCAACAATCTGTCTAACTTTATCTCTTCTGGTTTTCTCTCCATACCCCATCGTGCTTTTCTCTGTGATCACTGTGACCTTTCAGTATTTTCTCTCTTCATGGGCGTAAAATTGCGTATGGACGGTGTAGACGTGCCCATACCAATATTCAAATGTGCTGAAATTTTCCACACCAATATGAGAAGGATATGACAACGACGAGAAAGGGTAAATGCGTTGCCTCTTTATAGTCCCGCCTTGTGTATTTTGTGATTGGCTTTGCCTCCTGTTGGTTTTCGTGGGTTGTGTTTCGGTTAGCGGTGATTGGTTGCTTAATTTGAGAGCGGTAAAACAGCTTCTGCTGTCATTTCGGAATCTATCAGCTCAGCTGCTGCGCTATGAATGCGGCTGAAGTTTGACGTCAACTGAGGAAGAATGTTGGGGGGAAAAATGAAAGGAGAAGGGCAATAGGTGGCGGTAATGTGTCACGTCACGTCAAACGCCATAGAAGAAGAGTGGTCAAAACTAAAGAGGAAATGGCAAAAGAAAAAAACAAAGCAGATGTACGTTTGCGCTGTGCAAATTGCGCACCATATATGCCTATTGATTCTGCTCTGCTATGTGCTGTAGTAAAGATATGTTGCCTTGGAAACAATTAAGCCCCTGTAGACCGCAAGCATCTTGTCTTTTTTACTCGCGCGAATCACCATTCTCTGCAGCCGTCACCGGCTCTGTGTTGTTTCTCTCTCACCGGCTCGCCGAGGCCTATTATTTACTATCTATGGCCGAGGCTCGGGCACGCTCGCGCTTCAGCTGCGCTCCAACTCCCCGGTTCACCCGTGAATTGAAATTCCGAGTCGGGGACAGCCCTACTGAGAAACATAAGCAGCCAAAGATGTATGAATATAATACGTTTTTTAGTGCAAAACGATTGATAGCCACTCAACTCTTGACTAAACTGTAGGCTACATAGATACATGATAAAACTTTCTCATTTCTTTTCATGCCTAAAGAAGTATAAAATCACTTGAGAAAAAAATCCAGACTAAGGATATCATGATTCATGCATGAAAGGGTTAAAGAATTATTATTCAACACGTTCATGACTTCATATTGAGGAGCTAAATGGGTTGACCAGACAGATGTAGTGTTATTGAGACCTGGTAATCCCTTTGCTCTCTGCCTGGGCCTTGTTAAGCCTTATTCCCCAATGGGCACCTGGAGGTTAGAATCAATGTAGCTCAGACTTGCCCTGCTGGCTGTATGTAGCCCTGGTGCTGCTCTAGAAGAGGGCAAAATACCTACTCAACACAACGATTTCCTATGACTTTTATTAAAACTATAGAGCACAACATAATTTAGCTAACCTGGATGAGCAACCTTTGCCCATTTCTATATCAAGAATGCACGCAATTACCGGAATGGTTTCTGTCGCCTTTTCTTGAGCTAGAGAGTGAGGGAAAAAGCAAAATATTGAATTTAACTATCCCCTTAAAGCTGTAGTCCGGCATTTCTAGTGGCCGTTAATGTAGTTGAAGGCATTTCTGGACCAGAGTTTAAAACTGAACAATATTGGCTGTATGAAGTCAGTTTATTGGCAGTTCTTCATTGGCAGTTGGCACTCGTTCAGGCACGCATGCTGTGTTCGATTGCACATAGAAAATCAGGAACTACAGAAACGGCAGCACACACAGCGTGCAGAAAGACCTTTTCACCAGTTTTGAAAATGTGGGACCTAGGACCATGTCTTATATAAACCATAGACTATATAAACATAAAACAAAATTAAAAACCAACAGATGTACTGGATTGCACACAGGTCAGAACTCAGTACTTCTGAGTCTGAAGCTCAATGTCATGGGTAAAAGAACACACCGCTGCAGCGCGGTCAATACGACATAGCCCCTATGCATAAAGTGCCTCTTCCTCACAGCGATAGTATAACAGGGCGAAGCAGCAAATACAAGAGCTTTCATCAGTGGCTCATATGCTCAATCACCATTGTTTTAACTGATTGTTTGATGGTTAGGAACTTAACAGACAATATAATAGATGGTAATGTTACAGAGTATAACTTTAACAAAGTATTCTTCATAACCATGCTCAGATCCGGACCCCCCTTAGAACTGGGTAACACCACAGTTTCACAAAATTTGGAAGGAAACACTGGTTCAGGGTTGAATAAGCAGGTATGCTTGTGTATGACTAGATTTATAGCTTTTGATACTTTGCTATAACAAATGGCTCTCCTGTTGACTTTGTCCTGTCAGTGCGGCTCTCCTGAAAAAAAATTGTGAATACCACTGCCCTATATGAATATTACAAATCAGGATCCTGTGCACCCTTTTTGTGTACTCTCCTTGAATTGTTGCAGTGTTGGTTGATCAAGTGAAAAAGTATTTAAACTCCACTCCAACTTGTTGTTTTTCGAAAAAATAATTGTGATTTGGTGATTCAGACGCCTACAAGTTGTACTACTATAACTGATTTAGTTAGATGACAAGAGGAGAAATTAACAACATTTTTGATTTTCAATTATCATTCAAGTCATTTATCAAGGAAAAATGCCAACACTATGGTGGCTGGCATAATAATGGCCTCGGCTGCTTTTTTTTGTCTTTTATATATTGGTAAAGTCACTGTCTTTTGGTTTTGCACTGTTGGTCAGACAAAACAAGCCACTGGAGGATGTTGCGCTGTGCTCTGGTAACTTGTAATTTGCTATTGAGAGGAATATAAGCATTGTGCTTCTGCCTGCTCCTTCTCAAACTTAACCTTTTGTTTCTTTGATATACAGTAATTTGATAATTGATAATAATGTTTGTTTTTTATCTTTGTGTTTTTATAATTTTTAAATATTGTTGATTGTTCAAGATCAAATTGCAAAGTAAGTGACTTTCAAAAACAGGTGTTTAATGACAAAATGTACATATCAATGTTAAGTATCAAGGCCACTTTGGATAGAGAGGGGGATATATTCATGCGCAGGTGGAGTGGTGGCATGTGTGTGTGTGTGTGTGTGTGTGTGTGTGTGTTGAGGGAGGGTGGGAGGTGGGGACAAGCACAAAGCACTGGCCTGTGGAGAAGAGAGAATGCTCCTGTGTGTTAGCGAGTCAATAGCACTCTTTGTTCACTGGCACTGGGAGACAGTTATCCATGAGGACAGACTAAAGAGTCCAACACACCATAGTGTACCTAGACCTGCACACACACACACACACACACACACACACACACACACACACACACACACACACACACTCACACACTCACATACAAGCACAGCACTCGGACACTTATCAAATACCTATAAGCCTGACAGGACACCATTTTATCTCTTTCCACTGTTCCTTCTTTACCACCTTATCAGTTTTTTACCTGGACTTTCTCCTCTTTCGTTCCTCACTTCCTTTCTCGCTATAAAAAAATCTATCCATCTTTACCTCCCTGCCTCTTTCTCTCCATCCCACCCACCCACTGTTGGCATCTTTGTGTGGGGACAACAGAAACTCTTTTTCAGCCCCCCTCTTGGTATCAAGGCTGGGGGGATATTTCTTTGGTGGGAATCATTTACCTGAGAACGGAAAGACAGAGGGCATTTTGTGTTGGGTGAGGGAGAGAGAGAGAGAGAGAGAGAGAGAGAGAGAGAGAGAGAGAGAGAGAAAGGGGCCTGGGGAGGTGGGGGGGAGCAAAAATGTAACTGAAACAGGTGAAGGCTTTGTGAGGGTATACCAGGAATTCAGGACACACACACACACACTTATCAATAACCATACTAATACTATACTAAAGGCACTAAAGGCAGAGTCGAGAACAGGGTCTCAGAGCATGGACAAAGCTACACAGAGACAGAAAGAAGAAGAAAGAGGCAATGTGTGTTTTGGCTTGATCAGATAAGTGTCAGAGAAAAGGGTTCGAGGAAGATCTGGCCGCACAATGCCTGTGGAAGGAAATGCGGAGAAGTGCAGGATTTGCCACCGGTACAACAAATGTATATAAGATGTAAGTAAAACCAAATCTGCAGGCCTTTCTATTTCTCTCCTTGAGCCTTTTTTCTGCTTTAAAAAAAGTAATGTGTTAAGTCTGTGAGCTTGAATGTGGCTCCTGCGTGAACCCGCTGTGAAGAATGACATAACAAAACCTACAATACAGACGGTGCTTTGGGATTTGAATCCAATGCAGAGTAAACACTTTGGGTTTATATAGCAGTTACAGCCTGTTGTGGTCTGGTTGATTGGAAATGCTCGGGATGGCAGGTTTCTCAGTGGCTATACTTATATAGTGTGTGTGTGTGTGTGTGTGTGTGTGTGTGTGTGTGTGTGTGTGTGTGTGTGCGTGCGTGCGTGTCCGAGGGGCAGGCAGGGTATAAATAATGGATTAAGGTCTAATAAGCTTTCTGTGGACGGTCTCTGGGCTGTTGACCATTGGGATCAGCATTAGGATTCTGTCATTCAAACGCAAAGGCACAACACTCAGTCTATTGCGCACACACACACACACACGTTCACACGTACTTAATCAAACACTGATGGCCTTATCTCCTCGTCCAAACAAGAAGATAAGAAATAATACCCACATTGTCTATTTCCACAGAGGATCTCGATAAGTCACAAATCATCTTACACACACACAGGCAAAAGCATGCAGAAGTGCATACAAGGAAGCAGAGAAAAAACACACAGTGTATATATAGTTATATACATAAAATATCTTTATATAGATTTTTTATCACAATTAATCGCTGAATTTTAATCACATTTATTATCGCATGTTTAAAATTGTAATATTTTGGATTTCACAACAGTTTATTTTAAAGATTATTTTAAGATGACATGCATAGAACTGACCACAGGTTGGATTCTAACCCGGGTTTGCTGTGAGGACTAATGCCTCATTTCCACCGAGTAGAGCGGGTCGGATCGGAGCGGCTCAGAGCGGGACAGCTCACTTTTAAGAATCTCGGTGTTGTTTCCACCGCCGACCCTACCTTTACTGGTAGGGCGGGGTTTATTACCCTACCTTTACGGGTAGGGCGGGGTTTCGGCTGGACTGCGATAGCCGCCGCCAGAATGTGGGTCAAACTATCTGTCCGTGGAACAGCTGTGGTCAAGCCAGCGGTCTCTCGTTTTTGCTGGGTCAAACCAGCCGCTTCTTTATTTATTCCCCCTGTGTTGTTGTGAGCACAGAAACGGCTCGGTGCAACTGATACAGTGAGCGAACAGTGCTGGCTGCGGCAGCTACGTGACATCGTAGCAGTGGGACACAGTGTAGCCAACTGGTTCATTTAATGACGAGGAAAAACACCACACAATAAACAGTGCTACGCTCACATTTTCGCCAACACACAAGACTCTCTTCACTCTGGCCGAGGTGACTACACACGGCGGAAATGATTATTTCTACCGTGGTCAAGCCAGCGGTCTCTCGTTTTTGCTTGGTCAAACCAGCCGCTTCTTTATTTATTCCCCCCGTGTTGTTGTGAACGTGTATTTACTAGCCTACTATGGCGAAAACACACAGAAACGGCTCGGTGCAACTCATGAGCGAACAGCGCTGGCTGCGGCAGCTACGTGACTAGCAGTGGGACACAGTGTAACCAACTGATTAATTTATTGACGAGGAAAAGCACCACACAATAAACAGTGCTGTGCTCACATTTTCGCCAATAAACAAGACTCTCTTCACTCTAGCCGAGGTGATTACACACGGCGGAAATGATTCTTTCGACCAATCAAATGACGGGTGTGTCGCTCCGCATTTTCGGACCGCTTTCAGGCGGCTAGTACCCCTACGGAGGAGTACTGAGATTGGGAGCGGCTCAGAGCGGTTAGGTGCGCTTAAACCGTACCCTACCCAACTTTTGGCAAATGAAAAGCCAAACTACCCGGACCGAACCGCTCCGATCCGACCCGCTCTACTCGGTGGAAACGAGGCATAAGCCTCATGCGGGGACGCTCACAACCACTTTCACAACAGTGTTTGAGTCAATGACTCAAATAGAAAATAAATGCTACAAAAACAAGGTGCCGATGTGCACACTCTAAAATAGTGCATTGCCTGAAACACATTCTGCCTTTCAATCTCATCGCAATTAGCGAGTCAACCCCCGCCATAATATACAGGTGCATCTCATGTTATTAGAATATCATGGAAAAGTTTTTTTTTCTCCGTAATTTAATTCAAAAGGGAAACCTATTTATTTGAGATTCATTACACACAATGTGAAAAATGTGTTGCCTTTTATCCGTTTGATTTTGTTGATTATTCCTTTTTTTGAAAAT